>JABBOT010000018.1:7029247-7588520 GCA_016165875.1 Acanthopleura granulata | reverse complement strand
GAATATGACAATCTATTATATAATTGTATATGGGGGTATGTGTTGGTTTCACAATATTTGTGATAAACAACACGGCAAAAATCACTTTATACTTATTTATGAAAAAAAGAACCTACCCAAAGCCTACTCATACAACTGACTCTAAATTAAAAAGAAAAGAGTCATTGTATATAGCCAAACAGAAGTCTGTCCTAAATAATATGATTATCTCAACACTATTGCTTCTTGTCAATACCTAGCAGCTATTTATCTACTGTCAGGTGGTGATATGTTGATCACAACCAACCACAAGCTCATGTAAATAGTGCTCACCGTGTATAATCATGTTTGTTGGCCTTCTGTGGTGGTGTTTGCTCACCATACCTGAGGACGGAATAAAGCTGGTATAAACATGTATAAAGTGATTTTTGTCGTGTTGTTTATTACAAATATGTAATTAGTAAGGAAAATTCTCTGCGTTCATGTAAATACTGCAGCCAAGGAATTCGGACTGGCCAGTCCTCTGCAAAGGGAGGCAAATCTTGTAAATAATGGTGCCACATATCTACATGAAAAACCATGTAAGTGATTACAATTACAATACATGTGATCCTGAATAATGAAATGTAGTACTAGTATTATCAACATATTGGGTCGAGGCCAAAGCTGTTAAATCACGAACAAGGTCTGACGTCCACCCTTGGCTTATGACTCCGTTCAGTAGTAATTTGAATTCAGCTTAACGGTGCTCCGTACGTAAGTATTTGATTAAGTAACCTACATACGTAGATCACTTTCCACTTTCCACCACAAATGTTTTAACAAACAGTCCGGTATTATCTTTATTCTGGTCTGAAATGTTATAAGACTTGTATTGAAATTACGTCCGACTTACTTGTGTACACGAGCCTCGCGTGTTAAAAGTTTCAACAACACCATTTTAATGGCACTGTAATCTCTCCGGAAGCAGCTGTACGTATTATACAGGCCTACTCGTGCTCCCAGATAGTCCAACTACATAGATAGTCCAACTACAAGCACCCAGATAGTCCAACTACACGACCTTAGAATAAAATTCTCAGAATAACCTTGCAGCCGATCACAGACGGCTCGCTGCGAATCGTCCCACAATTAGAACGCTTCCCATGGTCAGTTCGTGATGTGTTACATGCAGTATCCGGAAATTTCGTTTTCACCAAAGGTGAAGAGAAGAGGAGCATTGGCCCACAAGAAAGTTGACCAGATGACTATCAGTATTTGAATCAGTGCTGAAGTTGATTTGAATAACAAAAGAGGTGATTTCAGAGGAAAAGTCACCTTGCGTATATTTCATAGTCTGCAAGCTTTAATCTGCAAGTGAGGAGGAAAACCTCTTATCTCACATAGCTGTTCGGTGAAGCTCTTGGGTCTGCCACACTTTTTTCTCTTACGCAACGAACATGTCTGGCAAAATCAACGAGAACTGAACGATTCAGGGTCCACACAACCCTATACAACATGTGGAAACTCCTGGTATGTTTCTTGATGTGCTTTCTTTTCCTCTATTCTCAAATCACGTGTGGAATCATACCGTTTTGCTGTCTTCTCACTCAACCCACAGGAGAGTCGAATATAGGCAATAATGTTAGACTGAAATAGTGTGAGCGGTGTTCTGATTACTGTGGCAAGGAAGGGAGGGGGCACTGATGGAGTGATGTTGATTAGAGTATCATTGATCATAGCTGTGATTGAGGTGTGATCTGAGCATGCTGGGGTTGGGTGTGCTTGTGCTGCGGTTGTGTGGACTTGTGCTGCGGTTGTGTGTGTTTGTGCTGCGGTTGTGTGTGTGTTTGTGCTGCGGTTGTGTGTGTTTGTGCTGCGGTTGTGTGTGTTTGTGCTGCGGTTGTGTGGGCTTGCGCTTGAGCTGTGTGAGCTGGTGCTGCGGTTGTGTTGACATACGCTGGGGCTGTGTGGACTTGTGCTGGGCTTGTGCTGGGGATATGTGGGCTTTGGCTCGGGTTGTGTGGGCATGAGCTGGGATTGCGTGTGCTTGTGCTGCGGTATGCTTGCTTCAACTAGTGTTGTACGGGCGTCTACTGTGGTTGTGCGTGCTAGTGCTGGGGCTTGGCGGGCCTTTGCTCGGGGCAATGTGTGTTTCGGTCGGGGTTGTGTGGGCTTGTTCTGTGGCTTTGTGGGTTTGGGCTGTGGTTGCGTGCACTTGGGCAAGCGTTGTTTGAGCTTGGGCCGGGGTCTTGTCAGCTTGAGCTTGGGCTTTTGCTTCGGTTGTGTGGGCTTGTGCTTTGGGTGGGATTGAGTGTTCTTGTACTGTTGCTGTGTGCGCTTGTGCCGTGGTTTTGTGTGCTTGGGTTGGGGTTGTGTTGGCTTGGGCTGGGGTTGTGGTGGCTTATGCTGGGGTGTGGGTTTGAGCTTGGGTTAGGGATGGTGCGAGCTAGGGCTGGAAGAGTGCTAGGGCTGGAATAGTGCGACCCAAGCTGTGTATTTGCATGGTGGCCTGCGATGGGCTGGTGTGTGTTATGACTGGAATGGTGTCGCATAGTGTAGTGTCGTGTGAAACCAAGTAACAAGGACCGACGTCACGAAGCAAGTTTTGACTCATGTAAAAATTTTATATGTCATTTTAGACACTAAATTTTAGACCATGTGAGTTAAAGTTTAAGACAACTGATCAAAAGTTATGTGAACACAAAGACATGAACATTAGAACACCAGGAGTCATAAATTTCGTATTACATGAAAGTTATCAGGTGTGGCTTCAGTCAAAAATCTTTTGTGGAATCGGCAGATGTCCAACCACTACAGAGGCGTGCGGAATCTCTGAGGGTTCCCAGCTCTCTGGGCATACTTAGTGCGTTATGGACCTTCTGCATTTTTTGATTGCTACATTTTACGAATTCTCTTTTGTTTCTTTCCAGAGAAAATTAGTGATCGTCCCTGTTTCTGTGACGCTATACTTCTACATATCAACGTTGATGAAGCTCGAGAAACCTTCATATAAGTTCGGTCACTTCCATCAGGGACAGCCCCTTTTGGCTGCACGGGAGACCAGACCTGACACGTTTTCGGGATCTGGCGTGAGCTTGACACTTTGGAATTCCTTCCGCGGTTTTCTGAAAGAAAACACTCGTTTTGGGGAATATTCAGCAACACGTTTTCCATATCCGGAGCATTTGCCTTGGAATTCAAGAGTTCCGGTACGCAGGAAATATTTACCGGGCGACAACTCGATGACACAACGACAGGCCGCGGTAGATGATGGACCCGAAAATTATGGGGAAAGGAAAGTTAACACGACAAATCTGATAAAAACGCCATCAGATGTCCTCCACATTGTCATGGTATTTCCGCTTCTTTTGACGGAGACTTGGCAGAAACAAGGATATAACGCCATTGATGTGGGGCTGCTGATGCGGCGCGAGGTAGAATACGTGGACTGTCTGAGAACGAATCTTCGCGTTCTCACGGTGGCCAAGGTTCACATCTTCACCGATCAACCGGAGCGACTGAGAGATAAACTACTGCACGAGTACGTAGTCGACCTGGGTAAAGTTCACTTCTTCAAAAGCAGCAGCAATCCAGCATATCGCGATATCTTTGAGTATGTGTCCATCTTTCTTCACCAACAGCTCGTGTTCATCATGAACGCGGATAACTATATGGGTGAAGGTTTTGATCGGATCGACGCCACCTGGTGGCATACTAATCCCAGGACAATGTACGCGCTCACGCGACACACGCTGCCTAACCGTACCGCTGACTGCGAAATGAACTCCGCCGGATATTGCGACACCAACGGGCAGTACTTCGGCTCCCACGATGCATTTCTCCTCCACATGCACGCCTTACTCCCTGAGAACTTTCTCGCTCAACTGGAATTCCCTTCTCACGTATACGGATCCGAGAATGTAGTGATATGGGCGTTTCGAACGTTTCTAAAGTTTACGGTCACCAATCCGTGCCGACGTCTTATAATTTATCATAACCACTGCGTCGAGGTACGGGCTTCTGGCCCTCACCGGAAGAGGGTACAGAATGTAGGAGCGTTGGGAATTGCAGGATTTGAGTATTGATGCAAAGCTGTTTAGCCGATGCATGTAGTTGCTTATCTGTGTGTTAATTTCTTTATACTTTTTCTTGTTCTTTCTGTTATTGTTGCTTTGTTGTTGTTGTGGTAAATATCGAAGTTACAAGGAACTATGCTTTTTTCCGTACTTGCCCTTTACTTTACGTATTTATGCTTGGCTTTTAGCAACTTAAGGTAATTATACAGTGTTTATTACATTTTGTTCCCATCTTTTGTAAACGGTGAGCATATTTAGCCTCAACCAGACCTAAAACATCATTTTTGTGAACTTTACGGCCAAATTTGCACATTATAAGGCTTAAAGGTAATCTGTCATCATGGTTCTTGTTTCCACGTTACTTAAATGAATGAAATACCTGTGATATAAAAAAAGTGATGAAAACCAAAAAAATGATGCATCTCGTGTGTATTTTTATTGATAGAAAAACTATTTTGGCAAGAAAATCGCACATCACTCGTGAACCCTTGAATGGCGTACCATATATGCGTGACCCAAATGTGGCATTTCCTGTTTAGGGGAGCAATAATTTTAGCCTGTATACCTAATCAAGAGACGTCTCTTCAAAATGCTCAGAGCTTAATTTAGGCTGCTTGGTCACGTCGGAATGCAATGATCCATTTTCGTCCAACAGAGCCGTGCGATGGGAAAACATGAAAACTAATCACATTGTAATTCGTCGTGTGATTAACACAGTCGATTGCTGAAGAATACGGCATAGCGCTGGTATGACGTCATACACAAGTGTATATGAAGGGCAGATAATCGTTCCTGCTCCGTATTTCAGAAACATCTGTTATATACTGTGCCAATTTTCCTCGAAAAAAGCGGTCAGCTATGAGCGTTCACTTTTAAACACATTACCCACCTTCGGTTGGTTCCGCATGGTATCACTAGGTATCACACAGTAGAATATCCTGACGGTTTATAAATGCTTACTGCTTCGAGTAACCCAAATGTGCATATGAGTGGTCACGCGTATGCTTTTCTCCAAAACATTTCAAGGGTGGCATCAATGGAGATAAATTCGTGGTTGTTGTAAGGCTGGCTTCAAAGTTTCATTTCAGGTATAAATGTATGTTTCTCACGAAATGGAGGCTGATGTACACTAGGGAAAAGTAGTGACAAATCAGGGTTCACTGGCGTTTGTTTGGGTGGGTTTGACCATTGTCAGCTGTTTGTCAACTTCGCGAAAAATTTCATCGGTCAAGCGCTATCAGGAATTTGAATGGAGTTTTCTTAGGGGACAAGGACTATCATGCCCAAAGAGTTTAGGGCTTGCAGATTTAGGCCCCATTGAAAACAATAGTCATGCAGCTTGCTCGTCATATTTTGTGAACGAAATTCCGTTTCAGAGATAAGATCGATATCATCGGCATACACTGAAAAGAAAATACTAACGATCTCAAAATCTACGACACCACATTCGTCCATAAATAGCATTTCTAGGCCATTCTCAAACCTAGAGAACAGAACTGGTGATAGTGGTTCACTCTCTATCAATCCAACTAGTATATAAAAGAATTCAGAGCTACAAAATCATTGTTTTAACAGATGCCTTAAATTGACCCTCATTGATCTAATGATATCAAGTAGCTTTCCACGCATGCCTTTATTGCCCAATTCGCCCATTAAAATTTACACTGACTAGAGTCAAATGCGCTTGTGTAATCTACAAAACATCAAGGCAACCGTATTTTTATACGGCGCCTATTTGGGACCAGCTTTTGGTATTTATCGTCGTTGCATAATAATGTTCTAAATAAGGATGTGATACATGACTAATCAATTTATTTGAATGTAAATTTGATGCTTATATCCAAATACATACATTTAACATGAATTTATGATAATATTTATGAATATATTACACATACAGATATGATCAAAAACTAGGTTGAACACATCTATTGGCTGAAGAGGACAAATTCTAGTGCAAACATATTTATTAAACATGTGTAATATCTTCATTTATAAAATTATTACAGGAAGACTACAAATACCAAAAGGTTGTCACAAATACCCACCATACAGAAATTATTTTCAAGTGTCTTTTCTTCCTTAAAGAAAAATGGAAAAAAATATTGAAGACCACGTTTACAATTAACTTTTCTCTCTCTTTCATCTGAACTTTTATGTAATTTTTATGTTTCCTCCACCTTCAAATATTTTGTTAAACCAGACAACTAGGAAAAGACTGATTTCATCTTAAAATCTAGGAAGAACTCGTCATGGGTTGTCAAAACCTGAACTTTTCCGTGGCTTTAAACATAATATTGTCCTTTCCATTTCATCTTTCGTTATTGGAATATCCAGTTCTTCATATGTGCTACAACTTTCTTTTGTGTCTCCTATTTGGAGATATAGTACATGTGAATTATCACCATCCAACAGCTTCTTGAAACATTCTTGGAAGACTTGACAGGAAATCCCTCCCATCTTGAAACGTTTCTTTGCACTAATCTTTTTATAAAATCCCCTAGGGTGTTCATTCTTTAATTTCTCCATCATATTTCCCTATTTATTTTTAAAACTGGATCTATACCTTTTTAACGCTTAATTTACACTTCCTTTTATGTGTACATAGCCCAGTCCCTTTCTGTATTCTTGAAAATAATAAATTTACTCCGTGTTTCCTCGCAAGTTATGACAGTTATCAGTAAACCAAACTTCATCCCAGTTGTTGTTCACCTGCATATAAAAGTGACACAGAGACTCGGTTGCTTTTTTCTGGATTAAAACTAGGCTTGCCACCACGTGACGGAATTACAAATGCTATGAATTCCACCAATGAATAAGTCTGATTAAAATATACACATGATATTTGACATAACTTCTCTTTCTTCAAAATAGCTGCCTTCACATATTCTAAACGATCAACGTTCCACCAAAGATTAAGGATTGCCACCAAAGAATTGTTGATGTATATTACAGATAAAATAACTGCTGCAAGTAAGGTGATTTTGCTTCACTATTACTTTTTAAAAATATAATTCCTGTAGTCGTTACGTGCAGGCTTATGCAGTAGATAAAGTAAATAATTTCAAACGCTGTAGACGTTATTCCAGTCTATCATGACGACCAGCAACAGAAACCCAAGACCATCGGCAGGCTATTCCCTTACTGAGCTGGACTTGAACTCACATCGAACGCATGTGTGAGTTATTCCTGAGTTAAATTAAGAATGAAGATCTTTGTTTGTTTCACTCTAAGTCAGATCAGTCAGTCAGATCGGTGTGTCGGTGACCCACGTTAGGATTATCTATATAAGAGGCACATATGAGAGACCTACCAATCCTCGACAGTACCTTGTCATTAACTGACACTTCCTGTTCATTGATCCAGATTATGTCCCAAGGCAAACCTTATATGTATGCACATGTACGTGTACGTTCTTGGAACTTTCTGATAATAGCTGGCATTCAACTTGATTGTTTGTCTTTAGAAACACGATATTACTTAAAGTGAAAGACCACACAAAAATGAAGTTATGGTCAGTGAAAGATCATTAAAACTGTGTCTGAATATACCATCAATACGCAGTTTTTCTTTCTGTCACCAAACATGTAATCATTTGTCTTGGGTGCTCTGAGGATTATATCGAACAAACCGGCCATATATTAAGAAACTGGGTAACAGCTCATAGACAATGATACTACCCAAATTGGACTTACGAAAACATTTGGATGAAAGTGGAAAACGGAAATGTACTATTTTCCCTTTCCACAAATTCTTACTGATTACAAAGACTTTAGACTTCAAAAGGAAGATTTTTTCCGCAAGAAATTTAAATGTAAGTCAAATGATCTTTCACTTTAATTTCTTGTCATCATTTTCATAGGAATATGGTAACAGTATTAAATATAGCCGCTAAAGCAGCTATTCTGGGGTTCAAGCCGGTAAGGCTGCCCTGTACGGTGTCACTTCCTGTTCCCTTAATGGTGTCCATATATAGACACATAACCAGCTTAATTAGAAAGTCTACATTCTTCGTAGTCATTAATCCCTCGTAAGCACAGCAAATATGGCACGTATATGTCGATATGCCAAAGGAGTAAATGGATTTTCAGTGATTTTTAGCTTTACAGCTGTAACAGTTTTCTGTCACGGGACTTGCAAATATAGTGGAAATTGCGCTTTTTCGCAATTTGATCGCAATTTGCGGCAAAATTATACGTCACAGGAAAGAAATAAGTCCAGATTCATAATCAGGACGTCAAACTACGTCGGGTAGCATGTTTACAATATTCGTACATTCATCATAGTCATAAATGCATTTAAAATGAAATATATAACATGGGGCCGTCAAAGTGCCATATATAGCAAATCGGCCTTTGGATAAGTTTTCAAGCACTGCAACTCCCGCATTTATTAGGACACTTCAATGACTTTCCGCACGCATACACTCAGCCATTTTCAGCTTTACAGCTGTAGCGGTTTTGTGTCAGGAAAGAAAAACCACCAGATTCGTGATCAGAACATCAAACTACGCCTACCAGTGTACTTACAATGTTTAAATTCAGAAACTTTTCATCACGTGAAAAATTCGCTCAGCTGGAATCGAACTCTGACATGACTTACTGGCGTGAGTGATATGCAATCCGGCGCGATCTGCCTAATGTCAATTTCCCGACGTCAATCATCTTCGCCGCTCGGCTGCCCGAGACACATCTAGGTCACACCACACAGTCGGGAGACGGTTAGCGTTTAAATCCTTATGTAATTAGGTCAAGTTGGAGAAAATTTCCACAATATCTCCCCTACTATCCACTCTATTATATGTATTATTATATATACATATATATATTAAGTGCCCAAGGCAGTGGCTATTTTCTCTTCAAATTTCCATACACGTTTTCTTTACACTTATGTCTTTGATATGAGAGCGTAAGTTATTGCTCGAAAATCAACACATAAGCAGAGCTGCTTACCCCTAATGATACAAATGTGTAATGAAATCTGATTTTATGTGTAAAATTCATACACTATACCTGTATTTTATTTTAAAATATATAAATACCCCCTTTCACACTCGGATAAGCATACATCAGAATGAGCCTAATGGCTTTTTGGTCAGATCGAGCCTACCATGCTGGATTTATTTTTACTGATCTCTTGCCAACGCCCTCCTTAAGATTATTTTATTTGTGACGGCTGTGCCAGGGTCGGTGGGACGAAAACCAAGAATTTACACAGGTTCCTGGTGACCTTCCCACTTACCGTATTTGTCTTCACAGCTTTATCTTGCTTGAACCTGGATCCCCAGAAAACTTAATCGGTATCAGTCTTTGGTTAACACGCTGGAGATGACCAGGCAGGGACGTATCCAGGAATTTTTTGGGGGAGCCTGTTTTTTCATTATTTGGGTGCATTTCATGAATAAACCCAACTAGTGTATCTCTTCAACATGTTTTACTTCATTCTGATACACAAGTGTGTTGTTTACAGGGTATACCTGATACAAGAAAGCAAAACGCTTTGTCACGAATTTCAAATCATTAAAAATTTTCCAGGGATAAGGATTTGGGCCCCAAAACCTATGAACCATATCAAAATACCCTTGAATATGTCCCTGCCAGGTTTTGCTCTAAGTGTTCAGAGAATGACTCTCTAGTCTTGGAGCCGCCAATTTCTAGGACTGCTTTCACAATTGATTATTTTATTAAATGAACCAAGTATTGTCCACTATAACTTGCAGTGGAATTGAAAAGAAGAGATGAAACCATATAACCTTATATGTTAACTATGTTACCTCAGTCTACGCAGAGAAAGAAGGCTTTGCATGGCACAATTCAGGCAAAGAGCAACATAAGCCACAAAATAACAATTTAACTTAATTTTTCACCTGTGTTGAGGATTTAGGTTACAACATGATCAAACAAAACGTTTCCTGACGATTTCAACAAGTGGAACAGATTCTGGGAGAATTATTTCCTCATCTTGTTTAATACACGATGAATTAATACGCTAACCAACCCTTACGAAGACTTAAACTTGATTTATTTACGGCAACTGAGGGTGCAAAGTTCAGATGTACAATCATCTATTTTTTAGCTGTCTGTAGTAACAAGATTTCAGCCTCTTGAGCTGCTGGTCAGAATATTGCTTGTTTACCAAATTACAAGCAGATGACTTTGAAACCATAAGGGCTTCAAGTGTTTCGCTTCCCTGAGAAGCCCATTGATCAGTTTTATTTTTTCTTATACAAGAAAAGATCCTCTCACATCCTGCATTGCTATGTGGTATGGTGAGACCACCTAGCATAACATAGATCAGATTAGGGAAAATTGGTACACCCTGAGCGTCTTTAACTTAGATATCTGAACCTTAGATATCAGCGGTTTGCAGTTCTGAGACGTCATGGGACTGGTGCGTAGCATATTCTAGCAACAGCTTGTCTTTAGTGATACCTGTAACATTCGTTAAAAATAAAGGCTTAATTAGTCCTCCGAAATGTCCTTCAATAGGAGGGAAATACTGTAAAATTTCCAGTAATAAATTTGTGTGTTAGACACAACGTTACACATTAGGGATCTTAGACCCAATCTAAATCAATGACTCACTAACAGAAAATACTTAGCAGGTCACCCAATCATTTAATGATAAGCTTATGCCCTCCCCCAAATCACAATTTGTTACATAGAGATAATTGGCCAGTGCCAGTTGATCAACAGGTAGGTTTCGGATTAACAAGCAGATTCAGAGAATTTATATCCTACACTTTCCAAATTTGGTTGAAATCATGTCATTAAATATGGTATCTTACCATTATTAGGTACCAACACTAGAAATCTGTCCAGAAAATAGAGGCGATCGCATCCTGGGTTCAATGTCAGCAACTTCTGCTCGAGGCAACAATTCATCTCCCAGTGGCCGTTTACTTTTAATACTTTTGTGCGTGCACTCACAAAGAACTTCATGTTGTCATAGAACTCTGCTATCCTAGAATCTCTGAGAGTATGGTTACTCTGTTTGTCTGCTATGAAATTCCGGGCAGACACTCCCATGATCAATTCATCACACTGTTTGTGGTTCAACTCACACTCAAAAGACACCTGAGTAACAGATTTTCCATGTAGTGTTCCTGGCACAACAAATTTTATTAAGATTTCTCTCATTAGTTTATGCAAAAGACGTCTTAATTGGTGGCTAAGAGGCTTTTCACTCTGTAGAGTTGCATTAAGCTTGTCAAATGGTGCTCTAGCAAGCTGTAGAAAGAAGAAATATAGTTTATTGGTGGGGGGTCGATAAAAAGCTTCCAGTGAGGTAACTTCAGAGACTTTGTAATTACTTGCCTCAGATTTTGTGTTGGCTTTCTGTTCTACAAAGAAAACTTTTAAGGCATCCCAGTTCTCTAAGACCCTGTCTATACACCTACTTATACTCAGCCATCTGCTTTGGCCATGCCTTAATATTTTGACATACTCAACACCATAAAGCTTTTAAAAATTTCAGGTTCCCCAAGTCTTTTACTTGAGTTACCCACAATAATAAGTATCAACAAGAATCTCCTCGATGTTAAATGGCAACACACTGGCGGCCTTGTGCAGTAAATGGCAACACACTGGTGGCCAGCAGTATGGTGCAGTAAATGGCAACACACTGGTGGCCTTGTCAGCAGTATGGTGCAGTAAATGGCAACACACTGGCGGCCTTGTCAGTAGTATGGTGCAGTAAATGGCAACACACTGCTGGCCTTATCAGCAGTATGGTGCAGTAAATGGCAACACACTGGTGGCCTTGTCAGCAGTATGGTGCAGTAAATGGCAACACACTGGTGGCCTTGTCAGTAGTATGGTGCAGTAAATGGCAACACACTGGCGGCCTTGTCAGTAGTATGGTGCAGTAAATGGCAACACACTGATGGCCTTGTCAGCAGTATGGTGCAGTAAATGGCAACACACTGGTGGCCTTGTCAGCAGTATGGTGCAGTAAATGGCAACACACTGGTGGCCTTGTCAGCAGTATGGTGTAGTAAATGGCAACACACTGGTGGCCTTGTCAGCAGTATGGTGTAGTAAATGGCAACACACTGGCGGCCTTGTCAGCAGTATGGTGCAGTAAATGGCAACGGCATCCAGAAAGATATGTACTGGGTTGATTCTGCAGCACATATGCAAAAACCCCTTTGCGTTTACCAGTCATGACATTTGCACTGTCACTTGCCAAGGACAAACAATTTTGCCACGGAATGTCCCGCTTCATCAATTCCTGGTTGAAAAGGTTGAAGATGTTTTGCCCTGAGAAAGAAACAAATCAAAATAAACTTAACATGCATTGATAATCTAGTGTTGGTCTTTCTTATTTATTTATGATTTACTTATTTATTGTTTAGTTTTTATTTATTTATTGGTTTATCGTTAAGCTCAAAATATGAAATAATGTGCATAATTCTGCTGATTATTATAGCAAACTGTGTGTAGGTATACATTATGCAGTAAGCTGAATGAATTTTTATTAAATTACAATATATCCTACCAATATTACAGTCTCCAACTTCTTTATCAGTCATTCTGCAACAAATATGTATATGTTAGTAGGTAAAATCAAATTTTTCTAGTCAAACTCAAAGCCATGCAAGGGCTGTCCACAAAATATGTGCCCCTTGACGGCGGTCGGTGTGAATTTAAATTTATTAGGTAGGAACCAACTAAAAAGTATCTTTTGTGTTAAATATTCTTATTCAATTGATGAGAAAATAGTCGGCTGACTTTAACTCGAATATATATAATATATATATATATATATATATATATATATATATATATATATACATAAATGGGCCTATATATATGTGGGTCTGCTTGTGTCATCAGATTTTTCCTTGGCTGACTTCATGTCGAATATATATTTATGCACTAGTCCTAATATATAGAAAGTTGACATTCAACGTCACTTCAGAACAAATGTCATATGAATTTCTCAGCGAGTTGGAAGCACGTGCTAATTAGCACGGTTCACTGTACAGCCTACAATGCCGTCATTATGTGTTAGACCAAAGTTACAGATCTTTAACAAGTGTTTACATAAAGGCCTATATTCCACTTCAGCGTACGGCACTTGGGAGGGGGTAGAGGTGAGTATGGGCACGACGTACAGCGGGAAGGGGGCAAATATCTCGGGTTTTGAGCCTACGTACTTGAAAAATAAAAATGAAAAAGATGCTTCGTACTTTATGGACAGCCCTAAATCAAAACAGAGAACACAAAGATGTTAATTGTTTAGATAACAAACATAAAGCGCACTCAAATCCAATATCCAAAATCAGAAATATAATCAGGTAGGCTAACACTTACCGGTTCCAGCTGAGTGCAGAATATGGACTCTGCGTAAATCAATACTGATGTCGTGTTCACGTTGTGTAGTAACCACAATGGGATACTGTTTGTCCCTCTGATCATTACTGCTGTCTGTTCATATGCAGAAAGGGCCTGATTTCATTCTGGTGATAATTTCTTTTTTGTGTATATCCGAGAGTTCCTTTGCTATTGCTGTCAATTTACTTCCACCACATTCGTATTTGTTTGCGATTTTCGAATGTGGGCTGGCTTGTTTTACCACCCGGCTTAGTGTATCTGCTGTTGTAAGCGGCAAGTTCATTTGAATAACAAATTCCGTCATCAGAGTCTCTGCTTTTATCACTGAGAGCTCTGCACCTAAATTCTGTTGAGGCATGAATGTTGTTATAGATGCGTTTACCTTCGAAATTTGTCTGTTGGCCAGATGACTTTTTGCGGACATGTGTCTAGTGAGGTCAAACTTCCCGGAATGCCTTATCGAAATGCCACAATGACAGTAGTGAGCAAACTGTGGTCCCTTCTTCTAGGGCACAATACCGTGATAAGATGAATAGGATTCTAAGTATTTCTGACCAGTTTTGTTGGCTTTTTTAGAGGCATGAGCTGCAGATTCATTCGCCGTTCTCCCTTTAGTCGCCATTTCCCGCAATTTCTACGATGACGCGTTACGCATGCGCACACCAAGCGGATGGTGGAGCTGGTGTATCATTCCAAACATGGGGAGGTTACAGATTTGAGGGGGTGGGTAAGGGGAGATTACTTTTCTCCCCTATGCAATATCCAGTACATGTAGGCCTACTAAATTTCTAAATATTCGTAGTATAACAAGTTTGGGAGTAATATAAACCATACACATTTCGTGAAAAATACCTATGTGGCGTATTAGCGTATTTTAACCGCTTTCTGCGTATAAATTGCGCTGAAATCGTATGGGTAGGAAACTTTCAATGCCACCTAAAACCGTTTATCACTGAGGCAGTTGTCCGGTCATTCGCATTCCCGCCAATATATGGGCCAGCTTGATGATGATGCGCTATGCCCGATTAGAAATAGCAATCCCATCTCAGTCTTAGCATGCTTTTTGTAAGAAATAAGGCAAAAAACATGGTCGGTGTAACAGTAAGATTTTACTTCCACGTCTAAATCCACCATCTGCCAATCACAGACTTACTGCTTTACTGATAGCTCGACCGTTGCCAGAAAGCGAACACCTGGGCCAGGGCACGTGTCAATCACCGTCAATCACCGTGGCCTGGTTAGCGTATAGTGAAGAAGACAAGGTTTGCGCAAAAACAAAGCTAAACGTTTAGAAATGCATGCACAACATACACTGGGTGAACCAATCTCAACTGCAGTGCAAACCAGATAATTAAGAGAACATATACATCGTAAACATTCTTCGTAGCCATCCATATATTGTATTACACTATATAGCATGTATATGTAAATGTGCCAAATGTGGTAAATCTGACTTCGAACATTATTTAAAAGCTTGCGTGTCCTGTGTTTTCTGATGCAGACCACAGATTTTCCTCATACATACTGCACATGTATAGTCCTTTATACACAAGGATTTTCAACTTTACAACTGTAAGTTTTCTGTCACGTGACCTGCCAAAACGGGGGAAAAGGCTTTTCGCCTTTTGATCGCAATTTTTGACAAAAATCTACATCGCAGAATGACCGGATTCGTGATCAGGACGTTAAAGTACGTCATACCTACAAAATTGAAATTCCCAAAATAAAAAAAAAAAAAATAACATGATATCACTTTCGCTGTCAAGAAAAGCCTAATTTGCATAAACATTGCATTCTTTCTTCCAAATAGTCTCCATGGAACGCTTGATATGCGTGATTAATTTCAAGTCAATGAGACTTTGGGTTTTGAAGAAAATAACTGTTAAATGTTATAAGGTCAACGCAAAATGGCCGCCAGGCCACGTATCTGAGGACGTCCAAGTCTTTACACCTAAGAGCACATCTCCGGGTCTATCATCTACCTAAGTTTCAGGCATTTCTGTTGAGGCTTTTTAGAAGTTCTTAAATTTTGAAAAATGAAAAAATGGCGATTTTTTTTAATCTACTGCTTCCGATTTCCTGACTTCACTTCCGCCTAAGTAACAGTTGTCTACTTGCCTTGAGATGATGTTAGGCTTTAAGACCGCGTTTCTAGCTTCATTGGTTAATGAGATATATCCATTTCCGGTTTTGATGACGTCACTTCTGATTTTGCAAAAATTGCTTATTTGGAATTTGACGGACATCATCTGAAGAAGTGTAGAAATAATTAGCAAAAAAACGAAATTCGGGGTCACTTGACATATTTATCCAATAGCGACCTTGTATAATTTTCGACCAAGAAAGTTCTCGATCTCAAACTTAACAAGCCTAGCCTTTGTGCAGCTTCAGTTTAAATTTCAGCTCAGTTGCGTCAGACGTTCTGGAGAAGAAGATTGTTTTAAGGTTTTCATCAAAATTCAAAATGGTCGCCAGGTCACGTGACGGAATCTACTCAGATGCTACGACGCACAACTTCAAGTCATACAAACAAAGATGTTAATATTTCATAAACTTCGGACTAATACTTTTGTCTAGAAACGCGTCACAGTTTTGGTGAGAATAATAATAATAATAATAACAAATAATCCGAACAGGTACAATAGGGATTCAAGCCCGAATAGCTTGAACCCCTAATTATTTCACAAATAGAGAAAACTTTCGAAATACTGTTGTTACTTAGATGTATTTGTATTGTTGTCAATAACGCCACATTATGTTCATTTGTTTAAACAGCAATTATTTTATTTGACGTCATCATTCTATAACTGTGATATATTTTTCTTAGTGCATTGACTAAAATGCGTCACAATGTATAACGTTATAATTTGTTCGTAATTTGTCATAACGTTGTAATTTCTGTATTGAGTCACAATAAAAATGTACAACGGCTTACCAAAGAATTATTTGAATGGATAAATCTAATCATTGAAAGGTTTTTTAAAAAAAGAGAATGTATAACGTCAGTAGACCGGTATTTAGGCATACATGCAGGTTAATCGGAATGCCGAAAAAAATATGCAGTTGTCATTTCACATAGGAACGAAATTAGAATACTTGGGGAAGTAGAATGATACTTACTGTGGAGCGGACAGAGGAAAGGAATAGTAAATAAATATTAAATTGTAAGATAAACACACGATACGTACAGTGTATCACAGAATAAAGCCATAGCTTGCCACTCTGTATTGACAGTGCAGTTATAAATGCCAGGACAAATCAAATTCATCGTCTGAAAACGCAGAATCCGAAATGTGGCCAGAAATGTCAGTGTGATAAATGAGAATTTAAACATCATCCACTATGGATTCAAATTGATACGGCAGTAAATCTGTTTCTATGTAGCTAGAGTCCATCTCGAAAATGATATTAACCTGAGGATTGTCGGGAGTCTCCTCCGAGCTCTGCCCAGTTTCCTCCCAACATAATGCTGGCCGCCCTCGTATGAGTGAAATATTCCTAAGTACGGCATAAAACACCTATCAAAGAAATAAACAAGTAAATAAATTAAATGACATCGTTTTGACACGAATTCCTAAGTTATAAGAGTTCGGCCACACTTGGGTAGGCCATGTAAGGCGTTACCAACTGAGCCGTACCGGACGGTGGGCTGGATATCGACTAGGGCAGAAAATCTATTGCTTTTGGCGGATTTAAAGTCATTGCGGTATCTCTCAGAAATCCTCCCGATAATATTGTAGCGGATTTTCTTTTTAAAGGACCTGATAAAACTTAGATGTAACGCACGCAGGCTTTACTCTGCTCTTGTACTTTGAATAGCAATAGTATACTTTGTGTTAACCAACTTTTAATCTCTTTCCACTCCGAGATAACTATGTCTCATATATGCTAGCGTATGAGGCCGAGACTTACCTAGGGTAAATATGGAATATGGATTTACTCTCATTACTCCAATCAATCATTTCGTTCTTTTATCCAATTAATAATGCCAAAGGTATT
This sequence comes from Acanthopleura granulata, assembly GCA_016165875.1. Lineage (NCBI taxonomy): Eukaryota > Metazoa > Mollusca > Polyplacophora > Chitonida > Chitonidae > Acanthopleura > Acanthopleura granulata. Next base: position 7,571,146 of record JABBOT010000018.1, on the reverse strand, counting down.
CTCAGTCAGAATTTAGGAATATTTCAATCTTATGAGTTATTTTAGTCTATTAGCAGTGAGAGGAGAATACAAGATCCCAAGAATTAGCTTACAGTTCGATCACCAAACAGTGAAGTCAATTTATCCATATATATAGAGTTAAATCAGCAAATATTCCTTCAGAATCAGTAACATAGTGCGTGACGGGCAGTTTCAAGGGGCACAACTCTTGCCGTCTTGATCATACGGCTTTAGCAGATGAACAGTTTTTAGAAGTTTAAAAATATCACGACAGGTATATGAGCTGGAACGAAGAGATAAATTCTGGAGGAATAACTAAATAGCCCCTGCAGTCTAAATCTCTTCAGTATAACGCTAAATCCTTTACGCGTAATACATAGACCACTACTGATTTCCAATGGGGTTTCAGAGAGACGTTTATAGCTCACCGGAAGCCCTACTACATGTACTTATTGCTGCCAAAGGTAGGATTGTAAATCGTTAAGACCTTCACGATAGTTCTGGGAAGTGTTATAATCAGGTAATTGTTAGCTGACAGAAAGTGTGTGACTCCGGACAGGCTCTTCACATTTAGCCTGTTAATAACGTGTAGTGTTTAGTAAGTTGAGAGCCTCCGTGTCTCAGTGCCTTTAGCTCGGTGGCGCGGCGTAATGACTGAGGAACCTCTCAACAATGTCATCTCTGCAAGTTAAGACCAGCTGATGATGGCTTCCTCTCCGATCGTACGTGGGAAGATCCGTCAGCAGCTTGCAGATAGCCCTGGGTATTCCTCACACTCTGCCCGGTTTCCTTCCAGCATAATGCCGTTGTATCAGTGGAACATTCTTGAGTATGGCGTAAAACACTAGTCAAAATAAATTTAGTAAACTGTAGTACCACAGTCCCGCAAGTTACCATCAATCACTAGCCAGCATTAAATAAACATATTAAATGGCGTTACTGAAGTTTAACTATGACAACTTATAATTTAATAACAGTGTATATGGCACCAATACAGGAGCTTCTATCCGCTCATAGTTAAGTCTTGTTTGTCAGCAGACATTGTACGACATGTTATTTAGTGTACACACGAGCTTATACGGACAATAGAAATAGGCATAGAGATTGGAGTCTAACCAGGGATTTAATAGCACAGGCAGAATCAAGGCTAGATAGTCCTTGGTTTTAGCTAAGGGTAAACCCCAGGTCAGATCTGCCTGGGCTTCCGTTGAAGATCTGCTTTGGGTGTTCACCAGTAACAGTAACAGTAACAGTAACCAAGCCTTATGCTTTTTGGGGAGAGCCCGTAGCCTGAGTGGGGGTGCCATGTAACCCTTTGTTTCAGTACCATTCCCTCCAAGACAGCCGAGCAGTCAAGACGTGTTTCACCAGGCTAAGCCAGCTCTTTGGTACATCACACCCAGGTGCATTTCCACGCCCTCCGTGCCCGACATTACCACAGAGGACCTTTAAAGACTTTAAAAATGATATTTGTTGCTGCCTTGCTTGGCGCTCAGCACGGCGAGGTTAGAACAAGGAAACATGGCTGGTTGGCCCGGTGTCAGTATAATGTGGCTGCAGGGGTGTCGTATCTGGTGTCTTCAGCACGATGTTCCAATGGCGGCAGCACTTTGGCGACATTTCCTCGCACTGCCACAAGGAGACACAGCATATACATATAACCTAATGACTCCTGTCCTCATATAACTGAACAGTTGTTGAGTACGGCGTAAAACCCAAAGCATACATACATATACATTGTCTTCATACAGTTTAATAAAATCTAGACTGGTATTCCTATAACCCAGTAATGAATTTCCTCTCCGGCCGTACGCGGGAAGTCCTGCCAGCAACCTGCGGATCGTCGTGGGTTTCCCTGGGCTCTGCCCGGTTTCCTCCCATCATAATGCTGGCCGCCATGCTACAAATGAAATATTCTTGAGTACGGCGTAAAACAACAGTCAAATAAATAAATAAATCTCTTGTGTGTGTACTGACAAAATATGGGACAGCAGCCTACCCTGCGTAATCGAGTTGAATGCGCATTACTCTGTGAGGAGCGTTATGTACATTCAAAAGATAAAGAGGTACTGATTTAAGGGCCCCGCCTCTTGTCATTATCTGCTTATCGGGCTTTGCATAATCCTGTGCTCTGATCGATCAAACATATTTTCACAGTTACGCCCCCATTTTACGTGGATGTTTATATAATTCGATATTGAGTGTGCGTTTTGAAAAAGCTGAAAATTTGTTGCCTTGGAACTAAAAAAATGTAAAAAAATATTTGATGGCCTTTTTTAAATCTTCAAACCATACTATTTTACTGCATATTACCCAATAGTTCCCCAGTCTTCTCCTTTAAAGGCGGTGTTTTCATTTAAATGCAAATACCTATACACAACAGCTTTATACAAAACGCATTCTTCAGTTGTTTAAAGCGAAATCGCACTTCTCTCCCGCATCCGTTATGTATTACCGATACGGCAGAAATATACACATACAAAGAAAATTCATTTGTTGCATACATTTTATTTCTTCTTCTCTAATACAGACTGTGAGGAACAGATACAGATTTTCACATTGCTTTTTAGGAAGCCCATGGATTGTTTAATTCTGAAGCATATAAATGGCAAATGTTTTCTCTCTGCGAGTGGAAGCTTAGGAAGTATACAAATTATGTATGTATTTATTTATTTGATTGTTTGCGTAACATATAACCATGTGAAGTTGACCAATCGGAAATGTAGCAGAGATCACACTAAGTACATTAACAGTTCATATCGCTATGCACAACAACAGTCGCTTGGCAGTGTAACCATTACGTCTTCAAAATAGAAATTCAGCGGATTAGTGCTGAATGCGGGGAAGCAGATTGCACCAAGTGGAAAGTTTGACATTCCGACATCCTGACATGTACCCAGCCCACAGGCCAACAGCTCTGGACACGAGTCTCCGAAGGTATCATCCCTGGAATTATAGAAGATTAGTTATTACCAAAGTTCTTCAGCGCCCTGAAAATTCTATTTAAATCTATCTTGTCGAGGTGTCATGTTTTGGTGGGCCAGTGAATAGGGCTTACTGCCCGATCGCCGGTATTTTAGACATATCGTTGCGAATTGACCATTCCGAGCTGTCAGTCAAAAACTCGCAATTAACCAATCATAATCAATACCATTACACGTAGGTCAACAGGATGTCCTACACATTAGTACCGAGTGCTCACTCTCTTTTAATGACTTCGTGCCATCAGAATGGCTTTCACCGGGTAGAGACTGAAGAGTAGAGTTGTCACGAGAAGAAGTGGTCGGACATCGAAAGAGGTGGATCCACCCTTGAGGGCTGGTCTTAACACTTCAGAGATCCTTGCATAGAGCACAAGACACATGTGTAACTCACAGCTACACCCATGAGGAAAACAGGTCAGGAGGACCAGGCTATCTGTCACGATACAGCTGTCGTTTACAAGAAAGATTATTTTTGTTAGCCATTATCTTGGTCCTGATGGCATGGATGGCTTGTTTTGGCGTTAATCCCAAAGCTTAATTGTATATAATTAGGTAGAGGTAGAAGAGTTTAATACAAAACATATCAATTGACTGCTCCCATCCCTCTACAAAGGGAAGTAAATCTCGTTATTCATTCAACGCCAATATCGCGACGATATGACTGAGATACCACCGAGGTGGCGTGAAACCATGATCATCTTTCAATCAATGCCAGTACCAGCAATGATTATTCATAATCATTTGTATTATTTTGTTATTGAAGTATTTATTTGGTTGTGGCTTAATGTTATGATAAAGCACTTTTTACTTATACATTAGTGGTCAGCTTTATGGCAAGAGGAAAACTACAAGGCCCAGCGTAATCCACCACCTTTTGGCACTTGACCAACAACCATTCCCAAATGTGAAATGGAGACATATAGGATGTATCAAAGAAAAACAAGAGGTTTACTACGAAAGTTATATTACACAAACGACAATACATGCACCAAGATCGGGTTTGAATCTGCATTTTCCCTGTCCGGGCGATGGAAATGTAATCGCCGTAAACATTCGGTATCGATCCAATCCCTGTTAATTCACTAAATTTAATGATATTGCTATTTAAGTAAGTATTGTTGTTATGCACGATTTGCTTCTCCATATATAAAGCCAGCGACATCCATTTGTCGTTAATGGGAAACATCTGACGCACCACATCAAAAGGTCCAGCTGCATCGTTTTCCTTCTGCGACGTTCCAGTGCCTGCGTTCTTGACACATAAATGTTTTATGAGAAGCTGACGTATTACAGGAATGAACAAAGGGGCACACAAGTTTGGTCAGATTTGTTACGAGATACTCTAGATACTTACGTGCACTGGACAAAGTTGTAGCCCCCTTGTGGGGCGATGGCCACACAGATGTCACCGTTCTGCTTCATGTAGGAATCGAAAGTTAGGGTCTCTGGCACACAGGTTACCTGATTACAGGAACATCCCCTAAGGGTAAAAAACAAATCATGAAAGTCATCAAAAATGATGCACAGCAGCAGATTGGAGCAGCATAACCCGTTTCACTAGATTTCACGCGGTGAACATCTTTAACTACGTATATATGCTCTTACGCTGAACAGGCTTTAAGAAATTGTAGCCATTAAGCTGAGAAGAATGTATACGTACCCATTGTTAAACTGACGGCTAGCAAAGGCGGCTGAACGCCCTTGGATACTTTGGCTTTTCTGCCGGGCAGCTGGGTTCCTTTGGAGAAATGCCTCTACTTGCTGGCTAGAAACATGCATACAAACAGAAGAAAATTGTCATCAATGTTTCATGTCCAGACCTACTGTTTATTTGTTTCCAACCTGTCCTCAGTATATGCACAGTTTAAAATTGGCACCGAAGGATAAATACCAGCGATTTATAAGGTTTCGTCCTAAAAGTTAGGAGTGAAAGACTTCGTAGTATTTGTAAAAAAAAGATTTTCAGATATCCCGGGTCGAGTCATACCAAAGACTTTAAATCTGATAAGTTGCCTTGCTTGCTGCTCGGCGCTGAGAGGTTAGAGCAAGGAAACAGGACTGATCGACCCAGTGCCAGTATAATGTAGCTGGACTGGATGGGGTGTCATGTCTGGTGTCTTCGGCAAGATGTTCCAGTGGCGCCAGCCTCCTCTTTGTTTTATATGGCTGAAAATTTGCTAAGTAGCAGTACGACGTAAACATCTGAGCATAAATACATGCAACTGTGGAAATCTTGTGTACATGTAAAGGCACATGTGAGTGGAGGGGGAAGAGGGTGCTTGGTGCCCAGGGTTTCAATGATTTCTCCCTGGAGTGGATAGTGTTCAGCATGGGGGACATCTTCTTAGTCATTCCTCGTTGTTTTACAGGAGTTGAATGATGTTTTGCACAGACTTATCTCCAAATACAGCGTATTTGCATGTACTGAAAAATACCCAGTGCAGCATCCCATCTGGGGGACGGCCATTCCTATAAGTGCAGCTCGTAACCGGGCGCCTTGATGAGTGGAACATCTCGTCGCTTATATCAACATAAATTAACTAATCATTGCCTGTACACCGCCCATTTTTTGTGTACACACACAAATATCCATACAAAGTCTTCCTGTGTGTATTCAGCCCTGTGCATGCATTTCTGTGGATTTATGGCGGATCTCAGAAACATAGTCCTTAAGCTTTAGACTCCAGTCGGCAAGTGCGTACCCACAGGAACACATTCAAAATTAAAATCCATAAGATGCATCAACATGTATTATTGTGTCAGTTGCCAGACCGTTCCAACGTTGATCAATTCTTTGACGGCTCTCCCAGTCAACATTCCTGATTCATGCTATAGGATGAATCATCCACATATGTGAAATACTTTTGTATACAGAATATGAATTGCACACTTAAACAAAAGAATTGATTTATGTAAAGTAAACTTTTGTGATACATATGTACAATTATTTTATACGCATATGTGCAAAAGAATTTTAGATGTGTATAAATGGTATGTACCTATGTGTTTTATGTTATACATGTAGCACAGATTTGTGGGCATGTACAGACGTTTTCTCGATATGTATAAATAAACTCAAGGTTTTATAGATATGTATAAATAACACTACATATGTGAAGAAATGACTTGTTATAGTCTACCAGCACTGCAGTGGAACATCACAGGTTGATCTCTTTCTACACAGCTTAAAACCCAAGGCGGGAAGTACGGGAACCAATGGTGCGTGCTTTCATAGGGAAGTAGGGAAAAATTAAAATTCCGTACCAGCTGAACTTGACAAACAACTGCACTGTCAAAAACAGAACAAAAATTATAGGGCCTACCTGGAAAGGACTCTGGAACCTTTATAGAGTCTGACTGTTCCGCTGGATGTCTGGATGGGTCTGCTGCTGCTGCCGCCTGGGCCTCCACTCCCTCCACCCACACCTGGCCCAGGACGGCGAAGCCGGCGGAAAAAACTCTGACGGGCATTTACCCTAGAGGAGCCAGGAGACTGAAATCGGTTGGCAACAGCCACACTGACCACCAAGAGGCCAAGGCAGACAAGAAATATCTGAAACGATTTGAATTATTTATAGTTGTAATTTAGCATTATGGTGGGAGGAAAACTTACCGAGCAGAGGGGCGGAAGGGAGGAGGGATGGGTTAGGTTTGATGAGAGACCTTCCAACGTATCACGAGATCTTCCCATGAAAGGAAGCCTGCATAAGCTGGCTTTGAATTTACAGCGACCGCATTGGTGAAAAGGACACTATTTGAAACAATTGTTCCTTGCACTGCAAAACTATAGCTGCCGTTCGTTTACCACAGGACTATATAAGGCACAGGTATACACGAGCATCTTTCACTGCTTCCCCGTTGGGTCTCCGGGATAAAATATATGAAGAAAAGGACGTTATTCCCCTAGAAAAGCTTGGGGGTATGGGGCGCCAAAGCTAGAGCTCTCCCACGTGGGCACAGTGAGCTGGTCCATGTAGTGTAAATAATTTTGTGTTTCATGTGTCATCCGTGAGTCAGGTTGACCGCGTTGGTAGCCACGCTGTTGTTTAACACTTCAAGTATACTTTAAGCATACAAGTGTATGGATATTGTTTTATAAGACCTATTTTTTCCGTTTGTTTTTTGCAAATATGAGTTTTATTTATTGAAAGCTCTTAAATGATTTTAAAATGATCTGATCTCAAAAGCTTCATATGTGTCATCTTTGTTTTGATCTGGAACATTATGTGTACTCTTTGTTCTGATCTCAAGCGTTATGTATACTCTTTGTTCTGATCTGGAACGTTACAATTTTTATGTCCAAAGACAGCTGTTCTTTGATTTTAGTATCTTACTCTCATGAGGATATGGGTGACAGACCGCCAGAGTGAATATGGGTGAAATACCTCCAACGCTAATGCTAACCATTCTTTGCTTCAAAATTTAAGCCTTGGTAAAATCACCAAATTTCCCAGCAGCCTCAAATTTGACACATGACTGAAGCAGGTATATAAGGGTATAACTTAAAAATAAAACCATGGCAACAACGATAATGTGATAGTTAGCAAATGTTCACACGTTACCAGACAATCCAAGCCTGTTGTCATTTTATCTCATTTAAAGTTTAGTTCTGTCTTCAGGTATGTGTTTAAGATGTAAACACTTACGTTTGAGGCTACCTTGGGAGTTATGGTTATTCTGTGACTACATGGCATGAACGTATATTGCACAATGTAAAAGCAGTCCATTTGACACCTTAGCATCACAAAGATGATTGTTTGTTTTAAAGGATTACAAAACAGCATTTTCCCAATCATCTTTATCATCATCAATAAAGCAGAAGTATTTGCTGTTTTATGTATCACATAAATATCGAAAACAAGTAGCACTACTGGCCTTTATGCAACAGTCACACGGATGAACATTGTACACCGAAAAAACGCACAAATGTACAACTTTATGTAACAATGAAGTAAACCCATAAATGTAAAACACACATATTTTGCTTTATGCGACAACCAAATGAATGTGTAAATATTATACTGGGTGTTATGCAACGATCAAATAACGGAATAAATACACTGCAGACCTTAATGGTGATAGTCGACTTACCAGATTTCGAGCCATCTTTGCTGCTGATTACAGAGTAGAAGCGATCGCCTGGGATTTACCACCGACTTCGACGCTGTTCCCCAATTAGGCGTGGGTATTTATATACCCTGAAAACAATGTGACTGTTTACCACTGGAGGGTTGCTTTTTTTCTTTAGTCTTTTAAATTTTTTTTTGCTTTTTTTTTGTTTTCTTTTTTTTTCGCCGGGGGAGGGGAGGCATGTGTTTTTTTTCAAGCCTGTTTATCTTTTATGCATAATTAGCCAACTGGAAATATCATTTGATACAAAGGCGAGGTCTGTTTACGAAAATGCAGCCTGAATGGACTGGTACATTGAATCCAGTTACCTGTGGGAATTTGGGCTCACATGATCCGTGCAATGTACTCCCTTCACGTATCATTTAAGCATAAGGAACCACTTTACGAAAAACAAATAGTGGGCATAACGTAGTTAGGGTTATCATGTGGATAATACCGGATCGTGAAAATTCTACACGCGAAAGCAGGCTATTGCAGACAGTAGCACATCAACATACACCAGGAGAATAAGCCCTGACATTTTATGCCCAAATATTTCACAATGCAGTATATTGTATTTAAAAAATCCCGAACTAACGGCTAACAAATAAGACTTAGAAATAAGACTATTACTTATAGGGTATTCTACCTTAAACTATATTTTTGTACCTTTTTTCATAATTCCGGATGGCAGAGGGCCTATGTAGCTTTCCGCGGGCCCTGACCGGGTTCCTCTCACCATAACGCTGACAGCCGTCGTATAAGTGGAATATTCTTCATTAGGGCGTAAAACACCAATTGAAATAAGTAAATCAATGCATTTTATTGTAAAAATAGCTTGTCCGTTATATATAGACAATGGCAAACAGGTTTGGTATTTATTATGTAATTTTACGTATATACATTTAACTTTGTATGTACTAAAGATTTTCAGTTATGTACTAAAAAGTTTAAGCATTTGAATCATAAATAACAAAGCGGCTGTCTTAATCCCTTGAATTGGACGAAATCTGGCATTATATATTATTGCCGCTAATCCGCAATATCCAAGCACAAATTTAACGAAATCAAAAACGTTCAGTTGAGAAGATGGCATGAAATTGATGTAAGCATCAGAACAAATGCCACAGAAGTAGCATTCTTTATTATAGATTCTTTCCACTGAATTGATTGCAGTCCATTCTTCGTACTTTGTTGACCACAATGCCACTGACACAATTCTCTAGCGTCATTCCAAGTTTTTGGTCTTTATATTTATTTACAGGCGAATTGTTTGAGACCGTAATGAGTCTTTTTCTTATGGATCATAGCGGCTTTTCCAAAATGAAAACCTAAGTTTGTAGACAGGGAAAAAACGTTTTATGCCGTTATAGGACCTGACAATGGCTTGATATGTTCGTAAAGGCAACCAAAGAATCTAAACATTTTAATGAATTTAGCGTTCTTAACAAAAATCTAATAAAGTATGAAAGTGTTGCATGGATACAAAACAAAAATAATGAAATAAAAATAAATAAAAAACATATTTATCAGACGATCGTTACCTTTTCTTGTATCTCTCACTCGCATTAAGATGCCTCGCAGCTGAAGTCGTGGATTGTCACGATCCAATTTTTGTAGTTTTATATTTGTCTAAAACACGATAATGAATTAGATTTCTGGTTTGGAAAATGATGCAATGCAGGGATGGTTTAATTAGTTTGGAAATAGTGGATCAGAGGATAGGCCCTATGTTATTGTGGTTATCACCTAATCACCTTAGCGAGGAAGTGCAATCCATATTAAACACTGAAATACATGCATCACATTGGTCCAATTTTGAGAACTGATTCCATGCTGTGATAGGAGGATTTCAGGCAAGTGTGAGCATCCAACATCACAGATTTTGTTTTCTTATAAAAATTAAAGTTTTGGGCTTTATGAAACAGCCCTGAGGGCTAATTACTAACAAGAACATATATAGCATGCATGACTAACCTTGTTGTGTCAATGAATATAGCCAAGAGCCTCTCTCAGGGTATAGGGTCCTTCAGAACAGTCACAATTTTTATTCATAGTGTAACTTATCAAAAAGACCATTAACCCGTTCAGGCCCACTGAACCCGGAAAAAAGGTTAAATTCCCAGGATTGCCATTTACATTCGCATTCGGATGGTTTTATAACCCACTACCTGCTAATAAGTACAAGGCTTTCCACCAATGGTAGTTGTTGTTACTCTATCAGTAAACACAGATAAAGTTTGTTGATAACCTTATCAACCTTATTATGCCTGTATACAACGGGGCCAGTAAAAGCTTTCGCAACCATGGAATTTTAGGTGCCGTCGGCAAAGATTTTGTTGATAGCTTTTTACCCATTTTTTTCTTTTTTTTTAAATATTTTTCTTTTTCTTCTTGTTTTTTGGCTTGTTTCTTCAAAACTAGCTTGTTAGAATATATTAATTTTCATAGAAAAACTGCAATTCTGTAGTTTGAAAATGTTTGAAAGAAGTGGAGGAAAACCTTTCATAAAGTTAGATAACACTTTCTTAAGCGTAACAGTTTTCACAATACATAGAAGATGTTGTAATTGAATACGGTCTTCAGTGGCATTAACACATTTAAGTATTGTCTTCCGTAATATAAAAGCTGAAATTCTTGCTCGATCACGGAGTTACAACATGTAAACGCCTACATCGCAATGCCTAAAATGTGGCCACTCAAGTTTCAGAGCACTTCAGAAATTTTAGTACTTTAATTGGGAAAAGCATGAAGCTCACACTCTTTCCAAAACTTCACCATTGACTTGGGGTATAGGAGGCGCTGTAATAAAAATGAAACATCAAAACACTGTAATAACTAATAGTGTATTTGACAGTAAAGGTTTTTGTAAGTTTGCCCTATAGTACATTTTCTTGTAGATAAAGGAGTCCGTCTAGACTGTATTTATTTATTCCAATGATGATACGGCGTTTAGCATAATGGTGGGAGGAAAGCGGGCAGAGTCCACGAGAAACCCACGACCATCCGCAGATTGCAGGCACACCTTTCCACGTATAGCCGGAGAGAAAGCCAGCATGAGCTGAGCTTGAACTCAGAGCTCTTCTCCCTGTAAAGGGCCTCTTACCGGTAGATGAGAAATAGTCCTTCGGTGGTGCAGTAGGCAGGTGTATATTTTTTTCACGCACAAAACCAGACGAAAATAATTTGAATGTTAAGCACAATTACTACAATACATGTCTGCAAATTGGAGTGAATTCATAATTCAGTTTTATGAGAAGGCAAATGTGCGGTCAACAGCAGTTCGCCACTTTAATGTGTTTTCCTTAGGGAATCCTAATCATAAAACATGATCACGTGAACCCAAATTAGTTGTGCGTATTTGATATTAAGTTGGAGTCAAGAAAGCTTCACATTTTCCCGAAATATCATGCTGGTTGTGTATGTGTTCGAATCCTATCATTGCTATGCTAAGTTTTAACAGTGTTAGAAAAAAAGAGGCACGGAATAAGTTTTATTTGTTTGTTTGTCGCAAAGGAATATTTTTCTTAATCGATTAAGGCGGTCATCAATGCAAGGTCACTGCATTCAAATATATGTTTGCGGCCCACGTGGCCAGTTCAGTTCCATGCGAATTAGATGGCAGTATTTCGTAACCATCCATTACGTGGACGGGTGCCACGTGGTTAAGTTCCTAATAGATGCTAAAATACGGCCAATATGGCGTAAATCCATAATAAGCCTTTCTTAATAAATGCCCTGCAAACTTTAAGGCCTAGTCACATATTCACGATATAATTCGTGAGATGAAACTTGTTAGATGTCCATCTTCTCATAATTCTGAAGATATTAGCCAGTGTAAGTCGAAAAGAGATATATTGAACTCATGCTCAGTAATGAACATTTTTTCCGTTGGCTTATATCATCGGATGTCTTTGTTACATAACGAGAAAGAAGGAACCTCCGTGGCTCAGCCGGTTACCGCGCTGTCACAGTACAATGGCCTGGTTTCCTCCCACAATAATGCTGGCCGCCGTCGTATAAGTGAAGTATTCTTAAACACCAATCAAATAAATAGATAAATACAGGGGAAGACGATCTGTTACTGTGAGCAGGTTGGCAGGAGCAACCTTGAGCGCCAAGCGGACGATTACCTATCTACATATAATTATAATGGATGCTTTACAGCTTGTCGGCGTACGTAGTTACAAAATACAAGGTGCTCTATAATTAATGCATTGTCTAGTTTATTTGGTCCTACTGTCATCCGATATACACCAATATACTCTCATTTATTGTTTACTTATTTGACCGGACAGAGCCCGAGGAAACCAACTGCCATCCGCAGGTTAACATACCACAAAGATACAGCTATACCGAAAGTACATCAATCGAAGGAAAGTCGTTATTGTGAATTTACAGCAGGCCAATATGTATGTGCAATAATTTTGTATTTCTACATCATTTGTCTTCGTCAAGTGTTTTCTGTACTTTCCTGCGTAGCAAAGTATAGCAAAATGCCATGTGTTTATGGAGAAATTTTATAACATTTATAAAGTAAATTTATTCTCTCAAGTTACCTGGGAGTACATCCAATTTCTCTTATAAAGCTTGAATACATGGGATACCTTATCCTCAGCACTGGCGATAGGTTCCAAGCTCCCTTAACCAAAACTTTCTGGCAATAAGTAAGAACATAAGTTATCAGTCTACCCACAGAAATCTCATCAGGAAAGATATAAAGAGCAACAGATACTGACTTCACAGCTTAGAAATTTACACAGGAAAGACACATCACTGAACACGCACCAGCACGTGTTGTCTATTCTTTTCTGTCTTGCCAGTGGCCGTAAATAATTCTGACCTGTTTTTATTATTACTCCTTTCTTAGTGCTGACGCTCGCACAGCCAATATATTTACAAAATAGGTCAACCAACCTTCAGGGCTACTTCAAGGCCAGTGGCTTAATTATCTGACTTGAACTTTGTTTACAGCTTAATCCTCTTCTTGATTGTTTAAACATTACCGGTATTATTAAATTTATCATGCATGGAGTGTTTGGGATATATCTTTTTATCCAGAACAATACTTTACTTAGCACAAATGCCCCAACCCCGCTAGTGTATGATGTATAAAAATACACATTGTAACTCCACAATACTAGCACAAGCACTCAAGCAGGTACAAACTTTAAAGGTGCACTTTCGCCCAAGTCTACTACCTTATCAGACAGGATGGACAGGAAGGGCGAGGTGTGGGGAAATGGAAGAAATAACCCGATTTTAAACTGACTCGCTGCCCTCCAATGAATTTTACAGGCATAAATTTGGTCCAAAGAATTTGTTGCATCCTTCAGATTAGGTGATGATGAGTTTGACCAGCAAATAAGTTCAGTAGTGAACTGTTCGTGCTAAAAGCCTACATTTAAATATTTTGTTGAATTAGGTTTTGAAATCACCGCTCCCCACACCAGGCATGCAAGTTGGCACGATTACGCCATCTGTCGTAGTTGGTGCCTAGATTAGCGTTAGATTTTTCGAGTCAAGTTTTAATGATTGGTTTTGACTACTAACATATTTGAAAGAAAACCATGACACATAATCTTATTATTGCAAAGTTATGGAATGTGTTGTGTTTTCTATTCACATAAATCACATAGAGCCTCACTTTTTTCTGGAACTACATTGGTAAGAATGTGTGGTTCGGTCTGTACCATTTCACAGGTATCGATATCAGTCCGTATCTCATGTACATACGTATCAAAAGAAGCACACGTCATACTTTCTTTCATCCGCCTAAAACCATTAAAATCAAATTATGGGAAAAGCAGGACATGCCATTCGTCACCTATTATACCAAATTTATTAAACTCGCGATGGGAGCCCTCCGTGGTGGAGGGGTTTAGCGCGCCAGCGCGGCGTAATGACCCAGGCGCCTCACACCAATATGGCGGCTGTGAGTTTACGTCCAGCTGGCCTCGTCTCCCACCATAACTAGGTCGTGGGTTTCTTCCGATCTTTGCCCGGTTTTTTTCCCACGATAATGCTGGACGCCGACCTATAAGTGAAATATTGTTGGGTACGGCGTAAAACATAAATTCAATAAATAAATATATTAAAGTCGCGATGTAATTTTCATTTATTGTTCGCCAGATGCTCGAAGCAGATGAAAGTTACACCACTTCTTTGACAAATTTGATATAATGGGCCATTCACTGTATAACCTCTGTGTTCCAGACCCAGTCACTGATTGGTGATTTGACTGGCTCTTTTGGAGACCCAGTCACATCTCGTCCTTATTAGGCTCTATTGGAGACCGAGTCAGTGTTTGGCGCTCATCTCGTCCTTGATTGTATTTTTGGAGGCGTAGTTTGTGGTCTACATCTCGCCTCTAAATGCCTCTTTTGCAGAACGAGTAGGCGCGTAGCTCGCATGTGATTGGCTCTTTGGAAACGCACATGCTGTCAGTGATTGCCGTACAACTCGCCATTGATTGGTTGTTTTGTAGACGCAGCCAATGGTTGGCGCAATGGGCCTTTGATTAGCCCTAATAGGGCCCAGTCAGTAGTTGTCGTAATTAGCCTTGACTAGCACTCTTATACATGCATTCAGTAAGTTTGCAATGTGATCTTGATAGTATTTTCTGTAGACTCACTCAGTGGTTAGCGCAATGGGTTCTAAACTGTTCCCCTTGTAGACAATGGTTGGTTCAGTGGGCCTTTGATTGTCTTTTTAGTGGACTCGGTCGATAGTTGTTGCTATGGGCTTTTCATTGCATCTCTTGGAGTCAGCGATGGTCGTAATGGGTTTTTTTACTGGTTCCCATGTAAACCCGGTCAGTGGTTCTCACCATGGGCCTTTGATTGTCTCTTTTGTAAACCCGGTCGGTTGTTGTTGGTGTGGGCTTTTGATTGTATCTCTCGGAGGCCCAGTCAGTGGTTGTCATAAAGGGCATTTCACTAGTTTCCTTGTAAACCCGGTCAATGGTTCTCGCAATGGGCGTTTGATTGTGTTTCTTGTAGGCCCAGTCAGTGGTGTTGTAACACAGCATTCTGAGTAATTCTAGGCCAGTGATGCCCAATGCATTGTATTTAACTTTTTTTTTACCTAATTTTGCTTAAGTCTTGGTATTAGAGTGCGCGTCTTAAACACTTACAACAGCAGTTAGAATAAATCCTTGACGTGAATTCACAAGTGAACGGAATTCATGGAGGCTTTAATGCAGTTTCCATTTCTCGAACGGACGCTCGAGAAGTTAAAAATATTTCTGATCTGTCGACACAAATAAGCAGACTGGTTATATATTATGAAATATTATATCATCTTCAATGGAATATGCAAAAACTACATGTTCTTGACAGCGAGAAGGCTCAAGATTACTTTAGAACACAATCTACATTCTATATAAGCTACATGTGATGCTCCACAAAAGTCTAAACTTGGACCTGTCTTGTACCTTGTATATGATAATGACCTAACGTGCAACCAATAACACTGTCACCGTTGCTGTAGTTTAACTCGCTGTGCTGTAGTCTATGCTATGTAATATTTTACCAGTTCACACTAACCGCATGAACCAAGTTACCGAATCACTGTGTTCTCTATTTGTTTTCAGAATCTGGGACGGTCATGATATCCGCCGAACAGTGCATTTATGTTGTAGACACTCTCTAATCCCTGACCAATAGATGAACTCGATATGGTCACAAGATCTTGACTGACGGTCAGTGCGCAGCTATACCTTGGCCTCAGCCCCGTTACCAAAGAGATCATATCGCTCCATGCATTCAGGGCGGGATTTGACATATTTCGTGGGTAAATCGAATTCACTTCAAATTCGTGTCGCCCGTTTTGACCACTGACATGTTGGAGTAGAAAGGATCCATTATAATATGCGTATTAAATGTGCTCAGCAGACTTGAGGCAACAAAGATTTATGTATCTGAACATCATTTAGTTGATAACATGCGCTGTCAGGTTTCATTGGATGGCCTAGTTAAGACCTGTAACTGGGTGCGCTTCCCCCTCCCCAAACCTTCTCGCCCAAAGAAACACAAATGTGACATTCTGGACATTGTCTCCATGCGTCCAGTTTTTCTGTGCACGGTGGGATTTTTTTTCTTTTTTGTTATTTGATAAATGTACTTGTTTATATGATTGCTGTTTAGCGCCAAGGCAACTTAAGATCAGCGTTATTAGTCTTGGAAGCCGGAGTGCCGTTCGTAGACATCTGGACTGCGCAAACGGTCATGTGAGCATCCACGTATTGTCCACCTGTTGTCACCATAGCCACAAAAAGCAGTGAGAGCGAGAAACCTACAAATTCCCAGTTTAAGTCCTATGTGTATATAGGCTGTATGAGCGGTCTTGGCTGTCTCATATCTGTCCACCGTAGCCATTCAGCTTCAGCTTTAAGTCAGGGAGTTCATCGGTTATATGGGAAAAGGGCCTTGGTTTCCCTTCTACCATAATTTCTCTGGGGTTTTTCTACCCACTAAGCTGAGCGCGTACGAGTCAAATGAGACATGAGCGACTTGACGATGCATTCTCTCAACACTGAACTAACTTCAATAATGTCGAATGCAACATTTTGGCAATGATGTCGCAGAGAGAGCATTTACAATGTTACATTAACACTTTCTAAAGTGTTAGATACTTGCAACCCTTTACCTGGCTTTCCCTATTTTTAAAAGATGTATCATAATGCTCGTGAGTGCATGACATTTGTGCTCTGGGCACACTCCTTGACCTCTTTTTTCAAAACAGTTGATGACAACACTCGGTTAATCCCAATGGACTGATTTTATTAAAGGCACATGAAAAATCTATGTATAATTATTACATTAAGTGATATATACACACCCCTAGATAGCAGATATTTTGTCAACATTTTATCGCATTAAAAATGTTATATCTTGTTAATGCTTAGAATCTGTTCGTCCTCTCAACATCAGAGTTTTAACGGCGTATGTACAGCACGTGCCCATGCCGACTTTGCTCTCTCCATTATGCTAGTCGCGTTCGTATAAGTGAAATAAGGAAAACACTAATAAAATAAATAATAAATAAATATTTTGAGCCTCTCCGCCCTCAGTGTTCCTCCAAACCCATCCTGCCTTACTCTGCAATGGAAAGGAAAGCAGTACGCAGAACATCTCTGTACTGGAAGCAAAAATGTTCTACTTAACTATGATGAACAAATAAATAAGTATCTTCAAGTGCAATGTGGGAAATTGTCTAACACTTACTCACTCAAAAAGACGACTGTTAACTTTCGTTTCCTTTCACTCCATGACCTGAGAAAAAATAAATGACAATCGCCAGTTGATTCCAGGGGACCTGTTTTGTGTTGGTCGCGAGAGGATTGACGGTACATAACAATAACATTAAATGGGATATACTTAGACAGGGGAGCTGTATTGACGATAAACCTCTGGATACGCCTTATCCTTATAAGTAGACTAAATGGATGTACATAATTCAGGAGACAAAAGCAATACACAGAGAACATAAAACCTTGGCCGAAGATGTAATTGGCCTCCTTTCATCTCGTCTATGTAACTGAGCCATCGACATTGAGGTGTTAACCACGCCAACAACCCAGTTAACCACGCCCACAGGCTAGTTAGGCACGCCCACATAACAGAGAGGAGGGCTACTTATACAGACTTCATACATTTTCATATTAGTGAATGATAGAAATAGTCTTGATAAACATTGCAAAAAACGTTTCTTTTTTATTTTGTGTTGTGAGCTAAGAGGTACTAGCCAGAGTTGACAACCATTATCCTCTGTAAATATCGTTCAGAAAGGACCTGTCTGACTAGTCATAAAACCGCGTAAGCTCTACCATTGCTCGTCCATGTGGTTATCATACACGGTCAGTCCACCCAGCATATACAAAAAAGGGGTTGAAATAGCGACCTGGGGCTAGGACAAATGATGAACCCTCTGCGAAGTAAGCTGGTGGACTGGCAAAACTAGACTGGATACCTCAGTGATTGACAAGTGACTGGACGCTGCAGACACTTCGGCCATAGAACAGACGGTAGTGAGCCTGGCAATTAAACTCAATTATCACTCTTTCATTTTATATCGAATACGAATTTAGAGCTGGATATACATATTTTCAAAAACCTCGAGACAATCCAAGAACACCATTTATTTGTCTTTTTGTACATGATGTTTTTATATATTAACGATTTTCTCTGTTTTGTTCCCTTATCTTAACCTTCCATGTGCAGGGCTGTTTGTTGGAAATGACGTCTGCCGTGACTGGGTATTTTATGTCACGCTCCCTGACTGGCTAGAGATGACTTAGGAGGCGTAATCTTCCACCTGTCAATTATTAGCACGTGTGAGAATCTTTATCGCAGATACAGACCCACGAGATGATAGTGACGGGAGTTATCTGAGTGTGTATTATCATATCACTACAAGTTAATATACATATACGTATATTCTCTTGAATGTACACAGTGCTTCAGTGGCCTGGGGTTTAGAGCGTCCGGCGTCTTCGACAAGATGACACAGTGTGTGTATATATATATATATATCATATACTTTACTTTACAGTAGAACTTTCAAAGGACGAGAAGAACTGACTACTATAAGAGGGAGGAAATTTACCACCACAGTAAAGGCATATGAACCTGAACTTGACGCAGACTTTTGTACACAACTTAGACTTCGTGAGTTTTTGTTGATGAATCCTTAGTTAAAAATAAAAGTAGCCTTGAACCAAGTAGGGGTGTAGGGATAAAAAAGCAGACATTTTTATTGATTTCCTTACTTGCCACCCACGACCAAAGGGTAAACAAAAAATTGTAAATAATCTCAGAAAGTTGGAATTTGAGGCTCTAAAAGCCCTTCAAGCCAACGCAAATATAGTCATCAAGAGGCAGATAAAGGATCCGCAATCATTATTATGAACAAATTGTACTACCAGACAAAAACTGAAGAAATGCTTCACGATAATCGAACATATAAATCAATGAACACGAACATAGATAATCTAAGTAAGCGCAAAATTGAAAAATTTATCAAGGACCACGGCACTAACCTAACAAAATCAGAAAAGGATTTTTTCAAACTAAATTTGAAGCCAAAACCAGTCAATTATATTTTCTGCCTAAAATTCATAAATCTTCTGAAATCATAACGGCGATACAGAGCAAAATACTGAATATGTCAAGTAAAACGACTCCAGAGATCTCAAATTCCGCTCCATTATAACGGGACCGGTCTGTCCCACTCATCGCCTAAGTCAACTCGTTGATATCCTGTTAAAACCATATGTTCACTGCGTCCCATCACATAATAGGGATGATCTTTATTTTCTAATCTTCATTCCTAATTCCATAAACGATGAAGAAATATTTTGTACCTTAGACGCAACCAATCTTTACAGCAATATCTCTCATGAACTTGGGATTAGAGCCATTGAATATTGGCTCGATAAGCACCCGGGCCATATCAACGACCGTGTTACTAAGGAATTTGTACTGCCCGGTATACGACTCATTTTAGAAAATAACACATTTGAATTTGGAAATTTTTGGCACAGTGATAGGTACAAAGTTTGCACCAACCTACGTCACTTTAGTATTAGGATGCTTAGAGCAAAAGCTCTACTGTGGAATTGAAAATAACTACGGACGTAATCTATCAAAAATCATCCAAGAGTCGTTCAAAAGGTTTTTAGATGATTGTTTCATCATTTGGGATCAGCAAAAAGGCAATACAATGGATCATTTTACGGCCTTAAACAATACCCAGATATCAAGTTCACGTTAGAAACTAGTCACGATAAAATACCTTTCTTAGACGTTTTCCTTACTGGCAAAGGGAATGAGATAATCAGAGATATTTTCTACAAACCGACGGACACAAAACAATACCTAGATTATAAATCACCTAACAAAGAACTCCGACAAATCAGATTATCTAAATTAAAGACCCTTCTATTAATGAGGCATTATCCTAAAGAAGTAATAGACATCTGTATTGACAAGGCAAACACAATTGATATTTCTGTTTTAAGCACCAGCAGACGACTTCTAACACAGATACGCTTTCATTTTTATGCACTCATAACCCTAACAATTTCAACTTCTTTCCCATTATCCACAACAACCGACCGCTGCTAGAATCAAATGATCTAACTATAACTTTTCATCAAACCAAAATTATAAACGGTAAAAGACAGGCTCCCAATCTTAAGAAACTTCTAACAAAAGCTCGGTTAACTACCAATTTAAAAGAAAGCAGTTATACAACTACTAAGTTTGGAGACCCACAATGCAAATGCTGTGAACATTTAATAACAGTCATTTTTGTTTCATGTTACCAATTTTAACTTCCGTATTACGGCTAATATGAACCATACTTGTACCAAAATCTACTTTATGTCTTAACCTGCTCTGATTGTCGCAAATTCTACATATTCGAAACCGGTGATTCAACAAGGAATTTATGTAGGGTACATAGGCAACAAATTAACACGCCAAACTTACAGATTTTACCTGTAACCAAACATGTCGCATCGTGTACACGTAACCTACACAGTGGGACCAAGTTCCACATAATGCCTTTCTTTAAATTGTCTGTGGATAAAGCTCAAACCAGAGGAATGAAAGAACAGTACTTCATTCATAAATTCAAATCTGAATTTAACAGAGGAACATAGGGAGATAATCTCTTGGAATGGATAATCCCCTGGGCTAGTTAAAACATTATTATATTATATATAATTTGTAACTAGGACTGGTTACCACGGCTTAATCTACCTGCATGTATATGTAGCTCTCACAAGATATGTTGAAATAAAGAAGCTCTGAAGAACCGTCATGATACGGTGAAACTAGTAAGCTAAATAAACAAATTGAGTGAGTCATGCTTCTTATATATATATATATCAGCCTGTGGATTTCTCCAAGACTCAAAAAGAAATGTTTGAAGCACTCTTCAAGATTAACACAAATGAGGAACCTTTAACTGACACAACCTACTGTTGTTGTTCAAGGCACCCTGAGCGATCAACTTGGAACATTTACAGAGGCTTAGTGTAATGAGAAAGACGACCAGGAAACCGCTTTATTTATGTATTTAATTGTTTTCTTACCACGCAAAATGATGGCCAGCACTGTGGTGGTAGGAAACCTGGCTGAGGCCTTGGGAAACTCATGATCATCCGCATGATTCATGGCATTTAATGGCTTAAAAACCAGTATGGTGTCATACTAGTCAACCGAGTTTTCCTTCATCTAACCCTACACTAGCTTTACCATTCATTCTCTTGAAAATAGGATATATACATATATATATATATTCGACTCGAGAATATTTCACTCATATGACGGCGGCCAGCATTATGGTGGGATCGAACAGAGCCCATGGGGGATGTCTTCTGATGTCACCAGATTGTCAGGCAGTGGCATACTGTTGGGCCTGAAATGACATTGGAACTGTTTCAAAAAGGGATACACAATCTATAAATTAACAAAACAATGGATTGGAAAATGCATAACAGCAAAGAAGATGATACGGGTAAAACTTCACTCTTAATGGCGGGATGTTTATCATAACGTTGTTTGTATAAAGGAGAGCACTCTGCATTGGCAAACGGCAAAGGCGACGATGAAGCTTCTTTCCGATTACACGAAGGCAATGACTTTTGTTACTATTTAGCCTATGTATAAAATATCATTGCAGACACTTATCACAACCCTATAATAATGTATGTGTGGTAGTATTATTCCATCTGTGCCGCGACACTCCTCAATTCAGAGCCCAGTCCTGGACCACAATGCAGTAATCTCTCATATGTAGGTTAGATTACGCATTTGGCCTCGTGTGGGCCGAAATATCAGCTCTGAATATGTATGTTGTAGAAATATGCAATGCACCTAGTTAAAGGCCACTTTAACATTAAGCACGCTTCGTGACCCATGCCACTATTAACCAAACAAGTTGAAGACAAAAGCTTATTCGTGCGCACAAATAAGTGATCGCCAAGATAAATGCGAATTATGCAGGAAATCATCTGACAAAAATGGGTTAGTTTATTGTCATGTGGTCACCACTTTGGATATATGAACAGTTGTAATCAAAGCGCTAGTGAGATACACATTAAATTTTGATTATCGACACCATATATACTAAAATGGCTTGGAAACTAATTTTATTCATCCGCAAAAGAACATTCATTGTTTCCGGGGAAAAAGAAAATTATCAAACATTGTCAGTCTACAAGTTGTATCGACATTTTCTCGAATACTACGGATGTCGTTCCGGAACTTGATAGGTACGTATGTCTTTCTCTATCACATACACGTACCCCGTTTGTCTGTTGTGTACAGATCACACTGTGCTGGACAAACTGCTTGATCAATAGAGTCTGTTCACAGTTGGTTTATATATACCTACATTTCCCTTATTTCTTTGGATGATTCACAACATCCTTCGTATTTTACCATTCGTACTCAATGTTTCCTTGGTTTTGTCTTTGCATTTGAGAGGACGAGTTGAAGGGAGATCACTCTCACTTTCCAATGACACATCGTATGAATACCGTAACACATGTATATTTATTTATTTATGTGAATGGGGCTTTACGCGTTACTCAAGAATATTTCACTTATACGGCCGCAGCCGGCGTTATGATGGGAGGAATCAAGGCAGATTCCAGGGGAAACCCACGACGATATGCAGGTTGCAGATGGAACTTCTCACGTCCGAGAGGAGAGGAAGGCAGCATGAACTGGACTTGAATCATTAAACACCGACGGCATTGGTGAGAGGCTCTTGGGTGATTACGCTGCACTCGCGCGCTAAACACCTAGGCCACGGAGGTCCCCAGAATACGAGTATAATGTGCTCTTTGAGCGTCTTACTGCTATGGGAGTTTCTCCCAAATGGTTAAATCATTTCGTGTGATCTCTTCTCGCCAGAAGGTGGAGAGTGAATACAATATTACAAAATAGAAAGATGGGAAAATGGAAGACAGTAACCTTTGCGACTACGTCTATATGTATTTTATCTGCGACAAGACGTATAAGTCGCTCTGTCTGCCTACCAGTCTGTCATTTCTCTGAAATCGTATTTCTTGGATATGGAAGAAGACATATATTTTTGCGGGATGTTGTAGAAGATGCAAATGTACACTAGTTTACATCCAGGTCACATCCGCACTTCCATTCGATTAAGGATCGCGGAATGACATTACAATCTCCTACTAATGTTACGAGATTTCAATTACTGATTAATATGGTCGTGATTTTGTTGTGCATACTTTCAGATTTTGACCGAATTATTGCTTGATTTATTTCCTTGGAGTTCATTTTAAAGAGAACGAATTTGCAATGTAATCGTGCGTCAAATACCTTGGTGAACGTAGGCTGTAACTGTTGACGGTTTACTGAGCTGGAATGTTGTTTTTATTCTAGCGGCCAGATTGTCACTGCCATATTCGACTTATTATGCACGGTTGCCAATATTCAGAGATGAAA
Organism: Acanthopleura granulata; assembly: GCA_016165875.1. Taxonomy (NCBI): domain Eukaryota; kingdom Metazoa; phylum Mollusca; class Polyplacophora; order Chitonida; family Chitonidae; genus Acanthopleura; species Acanthopleura granulata. Next base: position 7,547,565 of record JABBOT010000018.1, on the reverse strand, counting down.
CCTACCGATCTGTCCAATAAATCATCGCCAGATGTCTTCAAAAATGCTTCCACTTTTCACCGACATTATACTCTTGTATTAGTTAAAAGCATATTGATTGGGTTATTTGTGGATTGTGGACAAAGTTCCACCCCATGCGATGCTCAATTATGATATCCAGCAAGAGCTTCAGATCAGCTCCCTGTGGAGAATCGTTGCTCAAATTCCCCCGGCAAAATAGTCGTTCTATATTTATGAAGCAGATAAGTTGGTTGCAGTAAGTATCCCAAAAGGCTTAATCGGAAAATCCCTCTGGTGCTGTCGATTTGGAAACGCTCGTCGATGTTTAGTTTTAAATATCTGCCGATGGCTGGTATTTTGTCGAAATGCATAACAGCATAAATTCCCCAAAAGACGTAGGGTCTTCTCTTCAGTTGGTGCATTCAGGGTTGATGCGGAATGGGGGTGAGGTTAGAAGGCGATGTGGACCTTTGCTATTTTCAGCCCTCAACAGGTACACAGTCTACAGAGCTCTGCATACCTTAAGCTTTCAGTCGATAGCTTTTCGTAAGGCTTCAGTATAATCTAGGCGTATGAATTATGTCTTCATCGCAGGAATGGACATAATACATGGTCATTGGGCTTGTGAATAGAATACAGCTTTTCTGCTGTGTATTGGCCGGACATCGACAATAATCGGGCTATATTTAGGACGTCTCCTCCGCACAGCCACCCATTCTCGATCGTAGCCCTCGGTGGGTCTATAATGGGAAACGAACCGCGTCGTTCTAAAAAACAGCCCCTCAGGCAAAAGCATTAGCTAACTCCGGCCGTCGCCGCTGCCGTTGCTGGGCCGCCGCAGAGGCCCGAACGCTGTTGCAAGTCCCTGGGAACGCGTGGCCAGAGCACAGAGCCTCGCTACCGCTATGTCCTCACCAGTTAGCCTTACGTCCGTCGCCTACAAATGCAATTACAATCCCCGAAACTTGGTACGGCCAGACCGGAGGTGATAAACGCTACTGTGCGCTGCTCTGTGTGTCTGACCAACGTGTTTGTATCTTGGTGCCAGTCGCTGTGACCATTGCCACGTTTGTTTCGGATTTATACTGATGTATCGCGTCATACAAAACAAGGTCTGCCAGTGAATACCTTTACCAGCCTTATCTGTTTTGCGGAAACTCTTGGTTAGAGGGGAAACTCTTATCGACTTGCTTCACCTGCAGTCAGTGTCAAACATGAATACGTACCAGGCAATTCTGTTCATGGTGGTAGCCATTACCAGCACCCTTTTATCAACATGGGTGATGACTTGCACAAGAGCGGATTCCTTCACGTCAAAGGACCATGGTGCTGTTCAGGAGGAAGTAGCCCTTGGATTACCCCAATCCAGGCGCCTTTTGGAGTACAGGCGTCCTGGTTACACCACGCTGAGAGAAAGGGGCCAGGTGCTTGTCAGTCGGTGGAAGAGGCACCCTGGTAAGTCCATCTTTTTCTTTTACCCCTCGTACGTTAAGTGTCCAGTCTTAACAAATGAATTTGTTGTTTTGCTATACCGTACCCTCATAAGCGAGAAATGGTTCCTGTCTAAGATAACTCGGGTCTAAGGTCTACTGGCCATTCCTACCTTTGTTGTGATGATGTGTGGACAAACGAGTAACGTGGTACTCATGAATTATAAGAGAACAATGGTCAACTCAGCTTGAGACAGAGTGGCTATTTCGTTTTGAAAGGTACGTCATTCACTGCTTATTCACTTCAAACCGACCACGTATTTTAAAGGGTGTTTTTTTAAGGTTAACGAGAAAATCACTTTGATTTTCAGAAGTATCAACTATTGTCGACTTTATTTACTGCTTTAGTTGCACACTTGTATGGAGTTTCCTCGATTTTTGTCTTACTTAGACCTAACTGATATTCAGTGTTTGGCCAACAGGAGTAAGTTGTTATTCCACTTAAATGTTAGGATGTTAGCCTCCATACATTTTATTTTAACTCTTCCTAATGTCTTTTGAAAAGAAAAAAAACCATTTTTGTATGGTGAATATCTCAAGTGTAAAACACATATTTGTATGGTGAATATCTACACTTGGGATACATCTAGATATTGTCAATTAAAGCTTAGTTCACACCTTGCCATTACTGTACATACTTAACATGGCCTACTGCTTCTCGCTGCCCTACTCTATTACTGAGTGCTCGTACAAAGAATTAAGGTTTTGTCATGAAGTTTAATACAAAATTTTACAGGCCTGAAGCCCGAAGGCCGCATTACTCTTAAAAACCCGAAAAACCTTGTACTGACCGAATCAAATGGCCGTAACTGTTATGTTGTCGGACTGTATACCACCATGTGAGAGTGCTGCAGTGTTCGTTCTTTGCGGTGTTACAAATCAAAGAAAGACAAATACGTATACCGGTGAACTAAAATTCCTGCACAGGTCCGTGTTGTAGTTTTATCACACACTCCGCGTGTTTAGGACTGATCACGTGATTGAATCAATTTATCGCGTGTTTGTCTCACACAATCCAGTGTCACGCGATATTAACCTCTGTGTAGTCTTATGTCCCATGTCACGCACTGATTTGTACAACACTGCACACGTGATCCAATACGACCCAGGATCTGTGTCGAAAACGTCTAAATCGTCTTATATCCCCTAATGATCTGTACAATACTGCGCATGTGGTCCAGTACGATACTGGATCATACGATAACCTCTGGGTAGTCCTACAATATGTATTGAAATGTAAAACACTGCACATGTGATCCAGTATGATTCATGGTTTCACGCTACCGTCTGAGTAACCAAATATCAAGTACTGACGTATGCAATACAGTTAACGTGGTCTAATATTCCACACCGTCCGTACTACCCTCTTGAACCACTCATTGATGTATGCATGCAATGCTGTGCATGTATCATAATATAATCCACCGTCTGATTTATTTGATTTGACTGGTGCTTTAGGCCGTACTCAAGAATATTCCTTACCAAGGCGGCCAGCATTATGGTGGGAGGAAGCCAGGCAGAGCCCGGGGGGAACCCATGCCATCCGCAGGTTACTGGTAGACCTTCCCACCTACGGCCGGAGAAGAAACCAGCACGAGGTAGACTTGAATTCACAGCGACCGCATTCCTGTGTCATTACGCCCACCGTGTGGTAATAGCCTCTTATTGTTCATGTATCAAGCACTGACCACATCATGTACAGCACAGCCCACACATGGCCTGGCATGATACAAATTACCCTCAGTGTAGTGATATATGACGTGAAATTGTATAACTAGAATTAATACCAAAAGCTGTTGTCAGAGAAGTCTTCTTGGTAGGATATATGATTACCGATAATCTGCAGCTAAAGAAAAAGTCGTACAGAGTTCTAATGAAATTTCAATCATGTATTACAACGTACGGCTGCTCTTGAATTCGTCGCAAGCTGATGTACTTTTATAAGAAATCTACGGCTGCAGGCCTGCATGTATTAAGCCCTTAATAGGCAACTGCAACTCCATGTCCGTGCGGTTCGACAGATTCTGAATCCCATGTTTGCAATGTGCAAGTGTAGTGAAGTTTATATCACTAGTGTGTAACAAGACCGCAACTCCATGTCACTAGGATGCAACTATACTGATATTCCATGCCAGCAGCATACAATTATACATGAATTTCTAGTCTGTTTTTATGTTTTACTTGGAGTAGGGGAATTCCATGCCCTTATATTTATTTATATATTCAGTTGCTTCGTGCTTTACGCCTTACTCAAAACTATACATGCCTTTACAGGAATTCCATGCACGTCTGCAGGTTGCAGCTATACACGAGGACACAAATTCCATGCCCGGTTTGCCGGATCTAAATAAAGTCCAAAGCCGTTTTTTGTAACTATCCATTTATTGTTTGTCGGTAACAAATGGAACTTGAAAACAATTCCATGTTTTGTTGTGTTAAGGGATGGAATTGTTTAGTAATGAGTCGCAAAGCATCAGTTAATGCCCAAGTGTACACCTGGATAAACACCTGTGGTAAATACATGCTCTGAAGTAGAGGCCATACATTTATTTAATGTAAACTAGCACTGTTATCAGTGAAGGAAACATAATGAGTGGTGTAAACGAAGATCAAAGTCACCCTTTGTGGCTATGTGTACGATAATCCGGGCAAATACTAAACTGACACGTTGTTTCGACCCGGCTGCGTTTCGAGGCAAGCATGCGCTCAATAGGGGCCGTTACAGTATTCCGTTACCGCCGGCATTTGGAGAGGAGCTTTACTCCAGTCTCTGCACTTTGGGGGATATCGTATAATCCTCTTGACTGTCAGCCGTTGGGCAGAAGGTACAATCGATCCGTGGAATACTTAAACGATTTACTATAGTAGGTATATGCTCCTGCGCTCGAATAAAGTCAATGCCATTGGGCTTGTAAAACCTGTATGCATATTAATTAGGATGACCAAACCTGCAATTTAACCGTCTTGCTTGTTATTAAATAAGTTTTTGAGCTCTAAGTACTGATGGAACGGTCTAGTTTTGTACAGCCATTGATGGGAGCAAGTAAGTACGTTGAAACCTTCTGCGGGTTATTGAATGGTCGTCCAGTTGACCGTCAGTTCGTGAATATCCGTTTCGCACTGGACCTGCGGAGATAAGAAAGGATAGAAGAAATGAGGAAACACAACTCACCGATATCAATTTTTGCCTTGTATACTTTGTTTTCTGTTACTAATACATAGCTATCGATTCTTGTGTTTTATGTGGCAGCGTTTATAAAACTAAAAGACACTTTATGGTTTTGCTTATATATTAATCAAACGTAAGATTTTGTATACCTCTTACGTGCATATTGAAACATTGTGGTCTGTAATAAAGGCAATGTCTTAGTTGTTGTCATATTTTTTCGTCACGACGAATTATACGCTTAGATCATGAAATATGACCCAATAACCAAGTTCGTGTTGGTAATACATTACGGTATAATTTACTCTATAGACCTATGGACATGGCATTCCTTTCAAGCAAAACAAATGATCTCAAGTTTTGTGGCACATTTGTTAGGGTTATTGCGGATGGTTTCGGGTTAATGTGTTTTTTGTAATAAGCCTTTAAAAACAAAGGTTTAAGTCTGTAACTCCTCCACTCCCCCCCCCAAAAAAACACGCAATTCTGTACCAAAGGGCTCAACTTGTATTACATGAGGTGCACATGTTCATGTATGTTTCAAATATACATGTTTGTTGGTATTATAGTACATTTTGTGACTATTCTTTTACCCATTCAGCATGTGTCTGGACAGGACTTCAAAATACACAAGGATATACAACTACAGGTCACTTTTGTTGCGTACAACAAAATATTCGAAATGTCGTTGTTGATAGGTTTTCTGCACATTTGGGCGGGCTCTCTGCGAGAGCAATTCATGGATACGGGCGAGCAACGGGCCGCGGATGGGAAGCTCTCCAAGCAGGGTCGTCTGTGGTACTCTGGCTCCTTCAGGTCTTTTATATGCGCAATCGAGCTCCGGGATCCTGTTCTACTTGATCGAGTTCCAGACTTCTCGCCGATAAATATTTGACCATTTCTAAAAGCTTTATGACCCGTCAATGTAACCGATCCTAGAGGCCTGCTTGATAGACCAAGGTGTTTTCTCAACCGTTGCTTATTCCTCCCCGTCTCACCGGCCATGCGCCTTCCCCGCGGCTCAATTTCCCCTTCCCTCGGAGACGTGATTGCCAAATTTGATTACCAAATGCTCCAAGAAAAATTTGCAGTACAAGTGGAAAACAATACCCAGGATGTATTTAGCTTGTTGTGTGCTATCGTTCGTGTTGCGGTACTCAGAATACGTTAGTTGGAAAAGGTTCCTTCAGTTTCAGAGAAGGGTCGTGAAACATGTGCTCTTTGTTATTTATACGAGGGAGGTGACGAGTTTTTCCTGTCTTGGAGAGTTGGTAATTAGAAGCCATTCCACGTTCGTTCTTATATGTCGGTTACACTTCAAGAAGCTATAGGTATAAAGTCGACAGCTTTCAAGTGTTGTGACATTGTAATGTTGATTAAGTTTTTACGCGTCAATAACTGCGATGCCAGTGAAAGCTAAAAACGAGTTCTGCTATTGCTCAACACATACACGGACAGAGAGCTTTTATAGCCCACTTATATCCATTGCTAGGCTGTACTATGTCATAGATTACCATAGCAAACTGCTGAGGACATTTAGCAATACGATATTAAAGATGGCAATTAAAACCAATTATCTACATCAGCCGTCATGTTGAGAACTGCGCCTACATATAATATCGCCGTCATTTTTTTAAACGTTCAGTATCGATTGTCCTTGTTTAGCAAACTTTCATATTTGTAAGCCTGCAAAAAACATGATGACGTGAATTTTAAAGCACTGTCCCCACCGTAAAAGGCCCCGCTATCGACTATTTGCAGAGCTCGGTGAGTGAAAAAGAGCATTAAGGGAAACATGCGCTGACATTTGCAATATTGCCAGTCCCTGATCAGGAGTCTTTAGCGTATTCACCGGACGTCATTCGGGTCTTGGGAGACTAGCCCGGTTTAAATCCTTCTCAGAAATATTTGTCAGCCATTTTTCTCAACGGCCGGACAACTCCTTACGATTAGAGCATTGTGGCTGTCATTTGCCTCTGAATAGCTAACTCATTTTGAAAAAGTATTCTATAATTTTACAAAGATTCTTTTGACTGCATGAGATTTGTAAGATTTTTATTCTTGGCCTTTGTTTCACCTTCTTTCATTTACTTTGAAATTTGTTTAGATTTTGTTTTCAGTGAACCGCACTGCTTTTCATTTTGTGTCCATTATTCAGAATCCCTCACCGAGTGAAATGTCGTTTTCTGTGAAAGTATACAATATATACCAGAGAAAGGCTCGATTAATGAATAATTAATTCCAGTGCCTTTCCTAACATATTCAAACAACCTCTCGGTTTAGCAGGATCAAAGTGAGGTGCAAGCATCCTAAACCAAATGTCTATCACATTATTATTTAATGAACGGATCACATTTACACAACGTGCGCATGATCTAAAAGGCCATTTCTTGCTACTTCCAAGTAAGGTCTTCATTGTTTTGTTTTTTTTTCCAGTATTTTCTGTTACAGTAATTAAAATTGAAATAAAGACTCAGGTGCCACGGTGGACTTTTTGGACTATATTGGCAGGTTGAGGCACATTGCCGTGAGAGAATCCTTTTATTCACTTATCATCCTCTGACAGCTATCTGTTTATGTTTTACATAAATACGTGTGTAATACAACACCTGTATCTGTATTTAATGTGGAAATATAACAGTTACTGCATATTAAACAGCAAAAAATATGGGTGACGTCAATGTTTTTCAATCTGTTCGATTTTGTCCAAAAAGTCCACCGTGGAACCTAAATCAATTTCCACTTTAATCACTGTAAAGTATGGCCAAAAATAATGAACCCCATATTTGGAATCAGCTCAACATGGGTTTTTAGGTGTTGCGTACTGATGATTTGCTCTTTCAATCACAGGTCTTGCCGTAGTCTGGGATGAAAAATAAACGAGAAAAAGTCAACTATCAATGCAGAATTTTTGTAGGCAATGCATCAAAAGACAAATATATGGATTGCATATGTTCCACTGCCTGCAGGCCAAATGTGAATAGTTCTAAATCGCGATGTAGCACGCATACATTCTGGGTGTATAATTTCCAATAAAACCCATAATCTAGCAAGGTAGACGCCTTTGACACTACATTTAAATACATTTAATGAAATCGTGTCATGTCAAACGTCAAGCGCTGTTTTCTGGAATGGCGTTTATTTCGAAATAATGACCGTGAACACCAAAACAGTTCTTTTTTGTGAGTTCGTGTTTTCTCTTGCTTCTTGCGGAACCGTTACCGTCATCCATCCAGCTGCAATAACGGTCTTTAGGGAAGGTACGACCACTCGTTTTCGCATTCCTTGACGTTTTATTGGCTCTGCATGCGGCAGGACCTAACGGATAGGCCTATGTCACTGCCGGTTGACACCATAGTGAAAGACGCGGTCATCACTGGCAGATAAGGTGTTGTCTATGCTTCAGTGAACAGTTAATGGCTGTCTTTTCGCAGTCGGACTTGCAAAAAAAAAAGGAAAGTAGAAATAAGCTATGTGAAGTGGGAAACAGGAGAATGTTCTGACTCGTACACCGGATTGATGAGCGGTGGTACCGGGTTAATGGGCATTTGTGCCGTGTACATCCATGGGAGAATCACACAGGTGTTGGATGCAAGGAAGGTTAACTGTAAATGTATGCTTCGATATTTTGAGTTCCAGGCGGGTGGAGTGACATGACCAAGAACAGTAGTCGTTATTGCACACGGCACACCGATGAGTCATTCTTGTCAGAAAAGAACATTCCAGAAAGACAATTTAACAAGACGATTTATCACGTTCTGGTAACATGGTCGAGTGAGGCGCATTAGCAGTGCGGTATTACATTATAAACTGATTTAATCGATGGTATTGCATTGAAAGGCGAAGCAGTTGATCGTTAATTATGGACCTTACAGACAGGAGGCTACCATTTGCAAGCTACACAATAATTTCTGAATAATTCCGCCAAGGTCGCATTGTTGTAGCCCGCCGGCCACTGATCCTAGGTTCAAATCCAGCTTTGTGATTACCTAGCTCGACAAGTTACACTGACTTTTATTGACTTTCGTAGAATTGATGGAATAAAAGTAAACCGGAATTGCGGTGAAAAATAGGTCTGAGGCTAATGAGTTCTATTGCTCGCCATTGTACACTTATTATATGTCTCTCCAAGGTAAAAGCCTGACCAGTTCATGTTTCTTCTATAAACTCCTTCCCATAAATCGCTTTTGTACAGTAAAATAGTTTCAACTTTTTTTCCCTTTTTTGATGCATTTGATTTACTGCCCTTGTTGACACAAAGTTGATTAAAGGTCTATGGCACATGTAGTCAAGTGTATGTAAAATCTCATTAAAATGTTACATTCAAAACATGTTATACTTAGATTGGTTTCTATGGAGGTTAATCTTTTAACGTTCATTGTCCGAGGTTTTCTTCAGGGAAAGGCTGAAGAAAGACGTATTTTGAAATTGCCCCAAGATTACAGTGGTTTACCTTGTACAGTAATCTTTCTATGTAGACATATGTAAATTAGCTTTAATAACAGGATATACATTTGTATGCAAAGAGAACAACAATGTAACAACTAGACAAACACAGGCTCGATTTTGGAAAAAATGTGCAACAAAAGGTAACAGGCATATTGTCAGTAGTTGTAGATTTACTAACTTCTAACAAACATTCAGCTTATGTAAACAGGATAGTATCAGATCCATCAACCGAGTCATTATTATCTGCTTCTCCGGGGAGAAGCAAAAAAATGTGACTGAACTTCAAGCTTTAGTCTCTTCACCAGCACACTTAGATTTACTATAAATTGAAAATAATACCCACATTCTAGGCAATTCGACCCTATATTTCATAACGTTAATGACCTCACGTTGTGTGAAATGGTATAAGCTTGTCATGGTAACGCGTTTATTACAAAATAATTGCACAAGTGCTTTCCATAACTGCCCGTTACGCGCACACATGGGTGATGTCTTTTTTCCGTGCTCCTGTTTTAACTGCCACAGTTTCAAAATTCTTCACTGTCAGTGCAACGTGACCTGGCGGCTGTAATGAAACAGTCACCTCTTTCTGAACTCATTTTGAACAAATTAGCTGCTGCAGCAATATCATTAGCGTCTTTATTTATGGCAAAGACTTTATCATCATCGACATAATAATCAACATAACATCATAAACATCACAAAGAGCATCATCTTCATCATTGTCATCATAATCGAAGCCGTCGTCATCACCAACACCGTTTTTATTAGCATAGTTGCTATCCTTATCATAAAGGTACAACTCGAATGAAATACAGCGTATTCTATTTTTTTCCCACAAATCAAGTTCGATGAATCGATATGTCAAATCGCAGCGTATGAGCGCGACTTATCAGGTGACATGTCAAGGTGGAATGGGTGTGGCGTTCAGATGTAAAAAGGCTTGACAAGAGCATGAAAAGTGTTGTAATGTTACAGGAGCCTCTCTTATTTTGGCACTACCACTGGGAGTGTGTACTTGTCTGTACAATATGAAAGACTACAGCATAGAGCGCGACAACGTGATAGCTGGCAAATTGTCACACCTTTCGGGGGGAAATCCGGCCTCTTGTCAGTATACCTCAGTTAAGGTTTTATTCTAACTGTTCGTTTAAGTGTTTAAGAAGTAACAACTTACATGCCCCCTAGCACCATGGTTTAAGCAGAATTAAGTGAAAAATGCAGTGATTTTAAATGTAATATACTACACGTCTGCTTGGTCTAGAATTACTCAAAATGCTGTGTTGTTATCACATTTAACATATGGACACAATAACATGTAAACGATACAAAGGGTGCAGGCCGCTGAGTCTGGTGCGGTGACAACGCCACTTTAACGGGCCTTCCTTAAGCGTGTCTAACTAATGTCAATAGCTATCGACCAGCGAAGGCGCAGCTCGTCGAATGGCTACCGCAGCCTGGACTTGTTGCATTCCACAGCTGCCGCATCACTTTTGTCTAATGGTGAAGACGCCAACTATTTACAGATCATATGGTTTATTCCAAGATTCTAAGAAAAATCAATTAAGATTAAGACGTTGCACCTGTGGCTCATACGTGATTCATCGCAGTTTTTCCGGTCATAATCCAAGAAATGCCCTCTTCGGCTGAAATGTGACCTCGGTGGAATTATAGTTCTCTCGGGCCTAAATTCGTCAAATATTTAAACTAAAGTGTGCTCCAAATCTGATGATTACGCGTTTTATAGCACACTTTACGCCAGAAAATCGCTGCAAAGAAAGACATCTTTTCTCATAGCAAACGCTCATAAGACACAGAAAATTATGTTTCATGGTAAGTTCTGACAGATACAGCAGAACAAAATACCATCCTATGTTCAAATATACATTCTTTCGCCACTTAACTAATTTTGTACCTTATCCATTCATCAGTCCAGCTTCCATCTTACTGTAATATACATGGGTATGGTGCTTTCCACCTATCATCCATAAAGAAAAAATTCATTTTTTCCTCAAGATTGATGATTATTTTGCATATGGAGGCCTTTCAGGATAACAGATGTGGCATAATAACTTATCCGCAATTATTCCAAACTCCTGGAAATAAATTGTACTCAATGCCTTGTTATATTTTTAGTATACACATCAAATATATTTTCAAATTTCATTGTGAAATATTCATGAAATAAAATCTAGTAGGGGATGTCCAGTTTTATACCGAGTTGGAAATTGGTGTTTGTGTCTCTTGACATTAGGCATAAAAAGGGTGATTGGAAATGTTTTCGGGACACACTTGAGGAATGTAGTCATAGAAAATGGTAATGGCATTGACATAAGGCTTTAGCGGGGTGATATTGAGATCAGTTACAGTTAAATCACAAGGAATTGTTATACCTCACACACATTATCTCTTATGAGAATCAATAAGCATATGGGAAACGGCTTCTCAAGACACGTGAACAAGCTTGAGAGGAGCTCAGTTAGCGGTAGAAATCTAGGCAAGCGGGGTAAGGTACTTTCACAGATGTCTAGTATCGGTTGTTATTTTTGCCTTTTGCTTCTGGCGACGAAGATGAGGGACACTTCATAGGTCACAATGAAGACAGCTGCTTGAGATGTTCGTTATTACATCGAATCATTGACTGACCGGGGGAAGGATCGACGACTGCTTATCGTGCCGACAGAAGATCTGCCTGATTAAATATTAAATATCCTTTTTCAGGTTTTGAGCAGATATAAGTTCATGGTGGCATTAGGAGGTAAAATGCTAAATGAGCGAAGGTCTCTTTCGTGAAACCTGGTAATTGAGCAGAGTAATTATTCCGCTAAGGTTCAACTGAATGCCAAGATTGTAAATCGCGGTGGGGAAGAACTGTCTTTGGCTACGGTCCTATCAAGACATAAACCATATCGTCATCCCGCATAGCTTCGAATTAGGCGAGTGAGGGAATAATTAGGTTATTGGTGTACCGGAATCTACGACAACGTCAGAAGGGAGAACCATAGTCCTACACTAGGATAATATATGCCGGATGATCAGTCAAAGGTATAGGAATGACATGTTTTTGGTCACCAGGCCATTAAGAAAATGTAAAGGAAGGAGCGGAGCAATGGATTGTAAGAGATGTCCAGTAGCGCGTGACGAATAAGGTCGCTGGTTCGAATCTTGTCAGATTCTGCTGCAATTTTACGGTAGTAGGTTTGTTAGATGCCCAACGATGTGAGCAAGTGGCCCACAAGCTTTTATCATAGCGACGCGTTTTACCTGGAAAGGTGTGTCATGTACTAGTGTGAGGCTTGCGGGACAGAAACTTTTATCGGCCACCACGTAGCCGTAGACGTGTTTTCTAGATTGAAATTTTCCCCCACATGACGTGAAAGCTACATCTTCGTGTAGCGCGAGACAACAATTTTATTGATTTAGTATTCATGTATCAAGGCAAGTTATTTCTACCACCCGAGAAGACATCTGTTTGCGCTGTGAAGTCAGCAGTACTTAGCTCACCATTTTGTCACATAAAAGTAGTGTTAAATCAGCTGTTTTTCGTGTGATTACTAGACAACTGTGAATTTAAAGCCATTTTCAAAGAGAAAGCGGTAGTGGAATACTTCTGGGACCATTCGCCAAGGTCTCAACCTGAAGGCCACAATGTGTGGCCTTCGATTGTAATAATAAACGGAACCGTACTGAGCACACAAAAAATTCTCTCGCACCTAATACTTAAGAGCGTAGGGGACAGACGACGCGACATCGTGTTTCCGGTTGCTCTAAAATAGCGTATCCCATGGCCTCTTCAGAATTCCAGATTAAAAAGCGATTGATACAATTACAAAGCACGTCATAAGAAAATGCCTTTACCCGTTTAGGTCTGTATAAAACCTCTTCTGAAATAACTTTGGTTATATTTTTTGTGTCTTTTCTTTAAAATAGTAATCCATGTACGCAAAAAATAGCCCCAGTCTCTATCTTAACATCTTCATCGTTAAACATATTCCTCCCAAATGATCTTTTGTCTAGACATCTTCAGCCAAAACATCTCCTGCGTAAACATATTCAGAGCAAATATCATATCCATTTTGGGATAACTTACAGACTCTCTTTACCGTACACACGAATCTTATGTCATTCAGTCATTGGCGAAGCACATCAAGCTAGACTGGTAGTACAGCTGTGAAAAAAACACGACATAATTTCCTGTAAACCATGTCACTGCCATTTCTAAAAAAGGAAAGCGCCTGAGACTGAGGGTTCCGATCTAGAGATTACCGCGATCTGATTGAGGTCAAGAGGGTAAGTCGTAGGGTAATCAGCGCCAAGCCGACTTCTGCGTCAACCATCGATTTCATCGTGGAGCATTTTTTACAGTGTATGATAATCATTCACGAAGTTATTAAGTGTAATTATTCGTTCGCTACGAAATCTTGTAGGAGAGGCTAAGATTTGACCTTTCCATGGGGAATGCAGTGAGAATTATCTTCTCATGTTTGAGAGCTAGCTAAAAACTTCTGTCCATGGCGAGCAATTCATTTGCTTCGAAAACGACCGATGGTACATCCAAACATCATGGCGCACAGGACTTGTTTACTGATACTTTGTTGTGCCTGCGATTTGGGACCGATAAATGCACGAGTACGCTAGTACAATTCATCCACATGTCCCTACTCAGTCCTTATTTGTGATGAAGAACTACTGCATGTTGAGTAGTGGAGCCTCACTCTTTGTCAGGTCGAGAAAGCTGATGTAGTATGAATGCAATTCGACGAAAGATTACCAAATATTGACAATCTCTGAAGATAAAAAGGCTGAATAACTCTCTGCAATGCAAAACTTCAAATCAACACTCTTTTCATGGATCGACAGGTTATCAGTTAATGTGTAGGTGACCAATTAAAAACTCTGATTCTCTATATAAAGTGTGGGATATCGAGACTGACATAACTCGCCTTATTTCACTGACATGGGCAAATTGTGGGATAAATAGGAATACACCACAAGACGATGCATAAGGAGCATTCATTAACTGATGCTACTTCTATTTCTTTTTTGATAGGGCTCAATCAACAGTTTCCTGCTCTAACATATTTATGGCGGCACAACAATCCGGTTTTGTGTGCCGAGGGATTCGACATAATTTCTGACAATAGACTATCATTTAAACGCAAAGGAAGTATTTACTTTCGCCCATTCTTTCTCCAGTATCAACAGAACAACGGGTTCACTTTCACACATGCGACATGACTGTAGAACTCATGAGAAATATCAATGTGAGAGGAAATCCTACCCATCTATCGCAAGCAAACCATCGCCATTCTCTTTAACATATTCATTAGGATGATGTTATGAACTCCATTACGGAGAGTTCCAGTTTTGTTTTGCTCCACAATTTTCCACTACTACAGTAGTTTATGGTTAGCATCGACAGACTTAATATCTTATAATACACGTGATCATTGCTAGCTCCTACATCCTTCCTCACGGCCCAAAGCCTGTGGGGCTATTGTCCCCATAATGGAATTTTCCTTAGGGTTAATGTCCCTGGAGGAAACAGGTGTGGATCTTCGGAGTGGTTCAATTCAACAGTCTTCATCCTGATGTGGTGAAATCTAATTAGATAATATAATTTGCCATATGCTGTCACTGTGTTTGGGGAATACAATATGAATTCAACTGTCTTTGTAGCGTAGCAGTTGGAATATCATGCATTGATTGGTGTGCGCCAGTGGGATGTTGTTTGATAATACTATAGAAATTGGTTATGAATATTCATATTATCTTTCGCTTAACGTTTAGTGCTGGTTTGGTCGGCTTCACCTTCATGTGAGAAGATTCGTCAGGTACATGGGGAAGCGCAGTAATTTAAATACTTCAGTCTGTTATCTTTCACCCGGAAAGTGGACTACCTAAATAAAAGCATACTCCAAACAAACCTTTGTTGTACCGCCCTATATTAGCTTGATTCCTCTTGAAACAATTGCCTGTTATGGGCCAGAACATAACACATGAAGTATTTTATTCTTTTACGCTGTAATACATTATCATTTAAACAGATACACAAGTTTATTATCTGAGAACGGAAGTGTATCTGGTAATAAAAACGGAAAACGAAGGAATGCAAGCATTTTTTGTGAAACCTCTACAAATTGTCACTTTTTGGAAGATGATGAATTGGCGAGATTACTATAGAGCTGCAAGGAATGCGAATGTGGAATATTTCACAGCGGCTACCATGTAGCATTATAGAGAAACCCAAATATACGTTATTCGACATGGAAATGACAAAAACGTTAATAAATCACACAGTTGCGTGAGATGATGCAAAATATAAAGTTTATTGCTTAATTAAAGATAAATCGTCTTAAACCTGTGCAGTTGCCCCTGCCAAGAGCGTGAGTTGTGACGTCCGGGTACAGGCAGTCATATAAAAACAAACTGTTATATCACGCTTTAGGGCATTTTACCTTATATCAACTAACCGTGCCAACAGTGGCACGGACGCCATCAATACCACACTCTCGGTCTGACACCTTGTTTCCTTATCGATTGCACGTCAAATCGTTGCACCAGACACTTCAAATGAGAACTTATTTTTGCTGCCTGTTTTAAGGGCCCTGATTCACAAGATCTTTGTAGAAATATTTTTCATCCCATGGTCTTAATAAGCATTAGAGAGAGAATGGACACCGGAGGCAACGCTTTCAATTCCTTGCCAGAGGTGTGGCTAGTAAAGGTTCGAGTGTGCCTGGGAATGAACCTATGGCACAGATACAACGGCACGTTTCTCTGGGTTAAGGGAGAGATCGATAGCTGGTCCCCTTTTGTCATATCGCAAAGCTTCTGCTTCAGGGGCGTTTAGAGATTCCTCTGGCACATCTGTCGTTGATTTTTAGTTGGCACACCGCACAAAAAATATAGTGGATGCGCGAAACATTGGGATAAGTAATGCCGTCAGCTTACCGCTGACTTGCATTGAAAAGACGTCTTCAAGGGGTGTAATTAGCTGCTTGGTTATTCCCAGAACTTCACAAATAGAAAAATGGGGGGAAAATCCTTGTAAGCCTCTGTGGCACATCCAACTTCTCGCAACTGACTGCAGTTTGTTATTTTTTCCTCCTCTTAGATCACTGACTGTAGCCATTCGTGTCAAAGCTGACGGGAAAAGACAACCATCACAAAATCCAATTGTTTGCGGATATTTCCTTATCGAATCATCTTAATCTTGTTGGCTGTGGTTGCCATCAGAGTGCAGCCGATGAGACCTTGTTCGTTGCCACTATCAAGGCAAGAAATCTCACGTCGACTATGCCGATCTGACACCGATAAACCCTTAACCTTACGGTGTGCCGGCGAGGAGCTATCGACTCAGTTTATCCGCAGGGCTGTATAACGGCATTTATAAGCTTTCGCTTATTTTTTCTTTGAGAAGAGATATTACAGCAGTTTCCAATATCAGAGATTTGTAACATCGAAATTTCGACTTTCCAAAGCTTTGTTTCCAGAATGATTCTGCTAAACCAGATTGCAACATGACCGTGTGTCCAAGTCATAATGCACCATGAACAATTATTTTTTGTTTCAACTGTCTCCGCCACATCATTATGAGCAAAAAAATATTGTATTAAACAGTTTGCCGCCAAATCATTTCCAGTTTTCTTAAGGGTATTATTGTTTTCGTCATCTGAATATAGATATTTGACACAGCTAGTAAAATGTTGTTGCTGAGTTCTGTCACACTGTCACAAACTCGTGCAAATGTACTAATGTTGGAAAAAAGGCAGATTTTAATTGCGTATCAGTGGTTGTCCGTATGCCATAAAACGTTGATATCTTTCCAGTACATCGTCCGGTCTACCAGCAACATGCGTAAGGCCATGGGTTTCCCCCGGACTCTACCCGGTTTCCTCCCACTATAATTTTGGCCGCCCTCATATACGCGCATGTTGCATTGCTGTATTGGCTGCACGGATCACATAAACGCATACAGCGACCTGGGATAGTTGTTTTGATTGATTCCATGTCTCCCCAGAAACGGTGTATAAATCCAATACATGACAGTCAATTCACTGAGCTCACGGTCTCCTTGTCAGTCCTATTGTCCCAGCCGGAAGCTGAATTGGAGTCAGAGTAGTCCATCACTTATCGCGTATTGAAATACGCGGAGATGGTAATGAGAATCGAAGAGTAATTCCAAGACGTTGGCTGTTGGGAGTCCGGGTTAACTTTTGATCTAGGACACCGGCGAATGCAGGCAATTTTGGCTTAGGATTGTCTGCTTCTACCCTCTAAAATCATGCGTTCAAATTCAGCCCTCAACATGTCTCCGCCAGGCTTTTTGTACCCTAGGTCACTGGAAAAACCAAAAGACATGGTCAGAAGTGCTAAGATCTGTTCGAACTTATCTATGGCCAGTAGTTCTACGTGAAAACACTGTTTGGCGTAAATATGATCAACGATAAATACATCTTCCGTGTGAAACAAACAGAAAAATGTTAAATAGCTGAAGAATCGACAACAGTTCAATTAACTGTGATATTTGGATGTTTTCGTGAATGAGAGTGTTAAATGGGAGCCATTATGATGGCGAGACTTCACAGAAAGTAGCCATTCATTGTGTTTACGAAGCCCTGCAGATCTCCCCCAGATAATTTTGGCCGAGAGGAAAGCCGGACTGTTTGCCTTATATTGTTATCAGAACCTTGTCAAAAGATTCATCACCAATTCGAAACCGAAGTCCCGGATGCGTTTCTACTGGTGTGAACGACTCGATGTCAGCATGGTGTGAGCTCGGGTGACTTTCCCAGCTGTAGCCCACATCTTGATTCCACGGGAACTTGTGTCAAGACGGTATGGACTTGATGTGGAATGCTATGGTGTGGGCCACATGTATTGTGGGAACTATCTGGACAGCGGTAACACCATGGTCCGTTGTACCATACCAAAGGGAGACCACTCATCATGGAGATATGCCACAAGCTTAACATCATAATCTAAAGTTAGAGGCAAATATTCTCCTGTATTATGTACAGACTTTGGAGCCTGATGTACTGTGTCGCAATTTTGTAGAGAAAATAGAAAAATTTCTCGTAAAGAAATAAATAGTCCTCAGATAATAGCTGAAAAATTCGCACTTTTCTCCATATTCTGTTGGCAGAACGGTAGTCGTGTCTCTACCTGCACATGCATTGACTAATAGTTCGACTCCCTCTGCTCTTGAGATCTACGTTTATCACTTGCAGAGAACGTTTGGCGTACAAGGCATCTTCGAACGAAGAGTATGGGGGCAGATATCTTAAATTCTAAGGACATTACGTTAGAAATTATTTGCCAAAACTTTTAAAAATTTAATAAGTTAAAAATGAATACTGCCTCTCTGATTTGGCCATTTTTTCGCATTCGTAATGAAAATATTTTACTTATTTGTACATTTAAAAATGAGACCTAACCCACTTTCTAGGGAAAGATGTCCATTCAATTCACAGAAGCCTAAACTCGGCCATTCTTGACGGAAACCCGAATATATGTGAAGTGGTTCACGATTGGAAGATCTAGCTAACATCAGGGTGGATTACCACGTCAGCATACGCCTTCCGGCTCCCCGTGATTTTCCATTTTACTTCGTTTAATAGTATGCTATCTTTACCGTCTGAAATTACCGACTGTAGAAGACCGCAAACACGATCACTTTCCTTGCCGATAGGCTTTCGTATGGAACGAGCGAGTTTATACAATTTGATTTATATCCCAGAGTCGTCTTAAATCGGCATAGAATGTTTTATGGCCAATAGCCAAGCGGCCACAGATGTGTAATGTGAAGTCTGTTTTTGTTACCCTGGACGGACATTTTGCTATATCTATATTTTAACTTCTAGAGCTAAAGATTTCATATATTTTTGTTTAAATATTTCTTTGTCTTTTAAATAGTTAAATTTATTCGTTAGTCTTGTAATATTTAGAATTGCAAACCATGTGATGGCGCTGAAGTTTATTTTTGGAAGAAATCGGACACAGACTCGGTGAAAATTATGCCAAATGAGCAAGTACCTGACAAATCTCCTTACCTCATTTCATAGTCGACTCGGTAAAAGCTGTCTTTCAACTCGCCGTTCACATATCCAAAAGACTCTTGAAGCATGAAAAACTTATACCCTTGGGGAAAAGAACGCCCTCTGTGGAGGTGCCGTTTTTGATCTGCAGGTGTTGTACTTGCCACAAACACCATGTTTTACAGCCGTTGAGATGGGCGAACCTTTAAAATGTTCAAGAGAAACAGGTGTTTGTTATCTGCTCGACCCTTTTAATCCTGGGCATCAGTGAGTGAAACACCAGTATCTGACTACATCGTAAGCTGTGCAATGTTGTTTGACTTCATTCGTTGTCATGCAAATATTGAGGCCATTTTGACCCCCATTCCCCCCACCACCGCCCCCTCACTCCCATCTTTCCAAACAAATTACACTGGCGGTGCTGGTGGCCTTTTTCTCAGAAGGTCTAAAGCAGGGCATTTAATTGAAACTTGACACTTTTAGTAGGCATCAATAGAAGATCAAAATATAAAAGACATAGAGCCAAACCGAAACAGCGAGGAGTGACAGTTGGCAAACGGTCACATGTTACCAATGGCATCCAGTCTCTTGCCAGTTTACCTCAGTTAGGATTTTATCCTAACGCTTCACGTAACTGTTTAAGAGGTAATAATCTACACACACCCCTAACCACATGCTTTAGCAGAATTAGGAAAAAAATTAAAGTGATGTTAAATGTAATTTATCAGATGTCACTGCTCCGGAAAAGCCAATGACACTGAAATTGGCACAATGATGGTTGGACCACAATTCATGTCATCGAAACCACTTTACCTTTCAAATCAGTTTTTTTATCAAAAGTGAAAATTACTCTGAGAACCCCTGGGGTTCTTCGTCACAGGGTCGACGTGTACGACGTTTAACCAGTCTGGGTCCGCTTTCATGGAGCATACTTAGTGCTAAGTAGCACGTAGCTAAGTGCATTTCCTATCCTTACAACATACGTTGTCATGGTGGTTAAAAGAATACTTAGCTAAGTGCGCTTCATGAAATTGGAACCTGAGCTCGGCTAATAAGTTTGGCCCTGTCCTTTCAGCTCTGGCCTAGGTCCTATTAACGGGTGTAGTCGTTGTTGTTGCCAGGAGTTGTTTTCTGGGACAGTTATCTCGACGACATCGCCTGCCTGGCTCGAGGCGAAGCATAGGCTTTGGGATTTTCTCTCGGGTGCGGGAAATACGCCGACAGGAAATTACCTAGCATGCGATTGCTTAGACTGATGAATAGCGAGGCCAGCTTTTGTATTCAACTGCTGGGAAAGAAGGTATTAGTAAGGCAGACTTATGGTGACAAGCTTCACTGCCGCTTCACCACATAGATCAATTTGTACCACGAGCCCACTATTTCCTTCATCCTCCATTGGGTTTGGTCTTAAGGGCATGGGTTAGAAAATCAGACGAATGTCTCGGAAGACTGCTGTCTACATAAACAAACTAAAGCAAGATTGATTCCAGGTGTAGTTCTTTATGGTGACAGTTAACAGGTGAAATACACTATATGCATGTTTGGGGTTTTACTTTTCACCCCACTTAACAATTATAGGGCGCAATTTCGCGAGTAGCCACGACAGTGTTATATATGGGAAGTACAAGTGTCAGTATTTTGTATTTGGCCCACACCCTCTCTCAAGATATAATATTAGAGGCCGGTAGACGACTTAGAGACGGAATCAGAGCAGAAAAAGCCAGTTAAGATTTTTCTGTGGGACACTTAAGTGCTATTTCTCTGAAAGTTTCCAGATAAAGCAAAGTAGTTCTGGGGAAAGTCGACAAGCATCAGAACAAAACCAGCTGACCAGGCCAGAGTGAATTTATTCAGGAGACTTTGCTGTTAACACTTTGGTTTTATAGGTAACAGCTATTGACTGTTGTCCTCTGAGTATCCGCTATACGTCCACCTGGGGAATGCAAGCAAGCCATATGAAGTCAGTAAATATGGAAGGTAAAAGTAAAACGCAAATTTTTGCACCCTGCAGGCGTTGCAATAACCAGCGTGGTGGAATTTCCTGTTGAATTACAAGTTGATATTCCCAATGGTCCTTTATTAAGGCAATCTCCACTTATGCAGCAGTTAGAAAAGTACGCTGCTTTTGCAGAGGACCTAACTACAATTACTCTATAATATAGTGCTAGATTTCGGTGAGACCATTGCATCTCGGATTTTTCCCAGAAGCCAAAAGTTTGTAAGGAGAGTAATGTCCATTTTAATGTCCCGGGAACGGACATTTTCATCTTTTTTTTTACTTCTATTAACATATATTCGAAAAAAATATAACTTCCGCACATGGACAGATACCCGACAATCTATCTGATCGTATTTGTGAACGGACTCCGTTAGAAGAGTCTTTGAATTCACCGCCTCCATAAACAAGGGTACATGGCATCCATCAAAAGCATGTCACACCAATAAGCATGTAACGGTATTAGTTTTGTTGACAAGTCTTCTTAAACTTTTCCAGCAGTTCTAGATAACAGTAAAGATGATTAGATTACGCAAGATCGATCTAACTGACCTTTTTGGAATGTTCAAGTGAAAGAGGTGCTTTGAACCTTTACTCTAGGACATCGGTGGAAGACCAACATCTGACTACGACGGGCCACAGACAAGGGTCTAAACGCATCTTTTTCTGCCGTGATGCTGCTGTGTTTCTGTACTACCTAAGTGCTTTCTGAGCACACATGGATCTAGAAGTGTGACGTTATACAAGAAAGAACAGTGGGCCACATGGCTTTGGACCCCTTTGTTAAAGCGGGAAGGAGTTTTACGAGTTTCCCATTCCACTTAGCCGTACAAATTGCGACTTATATGGAAGGGCGAATTGCTTAGAATCCAGACTGTGATTTATGCCATGAAGTCTAGTCTTCGACATCTGATTGAATGGAACCAGCCTAATGCGGCTGGCCTGGTCCTGCCAGCTCTGACCTTGGTTCTGTGCTTGATAACTGTAAAGATATGACATTATAGAGCTGTTCATCTGAGCCACATTTTAAAGCATATATGTGAAAAAGGCAGCTCTTAACAGGTTAGCGCCTTTAAGAGCGAACAGCAATGGGGACGAATATCTGAATGACCTATAATCTGTACAATACAGGTTTGACCACATTTCATCTCGTCGAAACTAAAAGACCATTTTCACTTACACATTGGGCTATTAATCGAAGCGCAAATTACTTAGATTGCCGAGGGATTTTATTGTCTTACTTACTTGGCCTAAGTCTGCCTAAAAGGGTTGACCGCATCGTCCCGGCTCTGGCCTCGGTTCTGTTAGCAGACCCAGGCATTGTCTTCACCGCGAGTTGTGCTCGTGGGACAGTTATCTCGCCGACATCGCCTACCTGACTTGAGGAGACGCCAAGGCCTTAGCGTCGCCTCGAGTCACTTTATGCAATATTCACCTCATGCAATATTCATTTTCAGCTATTTTTGGGTATGTTGTCTCTCTCTAGTCAGTATCATCTGGGAGGACTTTCGTGTGAAAGGATCCGGTTATACGTGTTATGTTTACCGGACAAAGGGAAAAGACTTTCAGCTGTCTTTGGCCTCCGTGTAATGCAGAACATTGAGGGCAGTGCCAACAGGTGTGAACTTATTAGGCACCGTGGGAAAACATGACTCGTCACTGATGCAAGAATCCCACAGGTTTTGCCACGGTAAAGAAGATGTAGCTCGTGTCTTCATTTACTTAGCGATTACCAGAAAGTTTTAGGATCATTCTTGTCCTACAAGAAACTTGTTCCTTTGGCCAAAAACATGCAGTCGTTTGTGCAGGTTCAAGTTTATATTTATGCAGTTCGTCTCTGGTTATACACACACTTAACAGTTGTTTTCTTACAAATCTACAGTGTCTTTGCCTTATTTGAGCTTTATATACCATTACAAGGAAGGCAGCCGAAGGATCTTCTCATCACGCTATAAATCACTAACAATTATGCAGTTAGATTTATATGGCGGAATAGCGTCATTTCGGGGTAAGGTGTTTTACAGCTATCACGAAGCCGTCACAGCTGTATAATTTGTAATTAGCTACATAATTTTGTTACGCTGGGCCGAACCTGCAACTACAATAAATGCAGGACTTTATTACTATTTGATTGAATGCATCTTTTTGCGTTTAACAGCTAACAGAACCCGTCTTCTCCGATGCCAGAGCGAAGGGTACAGTTCTTAGCTCGAACATATACCAGTCATGTTTATTTATTGATTACTTAACAAAGCTAACCCGTAGAAAGTCGGATCGTTCTTGTGGGGTTGTCCAATTTATTTGTTTTGTTTCTTTTTTGTTTTTGTTTGATTATTGTTTTACGCTACACGCAAGAATATTTCATTTACACGACAGCAAGTAATTATGGTTTGAGGAAACCGGGCAATTTCAGGGGCAAACCAACGACCATCCGCAGGTTGATGGCGGGCCTTCCCGCGTACAGTCGGAGGGGAAGCCAACATAAGCCGGACTTGAACTCACAGTTACAGCATTGATGATAGGGACCTGGGCCATCACGCTGCGTCAGCGTTTTACCCACTTCGGCCATGGAGGCCTTTCCAACTTGTAAGGAATCTCACTGATCGGCGATTTCTAGTGAAGAGAGTCATGTTAACACCCTTGCAAGGTAGGACATGCATTATGTGCCTTCTAGTACTTTTGGTGCATAACCCAACATTAGGTAAGCCTGATACTGAATTGATAAAAATGTCGAAAAAACCACTGCTAAAAGGGCATTCGACGTCACAGTAATTTTACTAGGCTATAATTTGGGGTAAATATGGTTTTATAGTTTGGAACTACAGGCTTTCCGCTGGTTATCCACCATTCTGTCGTCACGGGAAATACAAGGATATTATGACATGGGTAAACAGGGAAAAAAGGAAATCTTTCCACTCTCCAGGCCTAATAATACCTGGTCTGGGGGAATAGAGTTCCTGCTGAATTACAGGGTAGTATTCCTACGGGTTGGAAGACGGCATGTTTTGAAATGCCATTAGGTGTCATGGACCCACTTCTCTGCCAGACACTACAGCAATGTCCGTTGTACAGCCCGGGGTTTATTACCCGCCAAATAGCCGTAGTTTCTCACTTTATACAGTATTAATTTTCTCATATTGTCGTATGTGTTGTCTCTCCACCCATACTATCACTATCATGCTAGGAAAAGTTTCGTGGGGCAGGATCCGGTTATGCGTGCTATAAAACTCGACAAAGCGAAAAGGCTTTCAACAGTGTTCGGTCTCTACTTAATACAAGGTCTTTCGGGACAATAAAAACAGCTGGGATTTACTCAAAGACCGTAGAAAAACACCATTCGTCCTTGATGCAATGATCTTAAAGGTCAGTCTAAAGTCGAGGTAGCTTGTGTATTCAGTTACTGAGCGATTACCACGAAGTTTAGGATTATTTTTCGAAGGTCATAAAATGTCTGTTCCTTGCAGCGTGGACGAAATGGGGCCACGTTTACATGAATTTTCAAAATGTCACATCCTTGTAAGGTTTCCAGCGGCGTTTTTTCTGAGTCACCATTTGGTTTCACTTTCACTGTGGCAATGACTGTCTGCTTACTTTAATCCAGTTATTAACAGAAATGTCAGTAATTCCCAAGTCGCCATTCTTAACGATTGACTTAGTAGTACAATTACAGCTAGTTTTATATGCACATAAAGGGGAGGCGGCTATGCGCTCCTTTATGCCAGATGAAGGTTATTAAGCTTATCGGGTGAGTCACATTTTACGCCTGATGAAGACTATTAAGGTTACTGAGGGGAGTCACCTTTTAAAACATGTATGTGAAACAAGAGGTTCTTAGTAGCTTGACGTCTTTCATGAATGACATCAATTGAAGACAAATGTCGATCAAATTGACCGTATCTCGCCCAGCTCTGGCCTCGCTTCTGTGAACGAGTCTAGTCGTTGTCTTCGCTGTGTGCTGTTCTCAGGTAGCAATTACCTGGCCGACATCGCCTACCTGACTCGAGGCAACGCCAAAGCTTTGGGATTATCTCTCTGGTGCGGAATATACGCCGTCGGAAAATTACCTGGCATGGGGCTGTTTATACTGACGAATAGCTTGGCCAGCGTTCGTATTTCACTGGTGGGAAGGAAGGTTTTAGAAAGGCACGCTTATGATGGCAAGCTTCACTGCCGCTTCACCACATAGATCAGCTTGTATCACGAGCCCACTATTTCCTCCATCCTTTATTTGGTTTGGCCTTAAGGTCATGTGTCAGCCAATCAGAGGAATGTCTCGGAAGTGTGCTGCCTACATTCACAAAACAAAGTATATTCCAAACGTGGTTGTTTATGGTGATATACTGAACCCGGTGAAATGCATTATAGGCATGCTTGGATTTTGGATTTTGCACCTTACTTAAAAACTGTACTTTGTATTATCAGGCGCAATTTCGTAAATAATCGCGAATGTGAATATTTTGTATTGGACCCACATCCATTCTCAAGATGCTAAAACAGAGGCTGGTAGACCACCTAGAGACGGAATCAATGTACAACAAGCCATTTAACATGTTTCTGTTCGGCTTGTAAACGTTATTTCGCTTAACGGTTCCAGTTAAAGTGCTACAGAAGAAAGCCAACACGCACCAGAAAAAAAGAGGTCGACGCCAGAGCGAATTTATTCAGCTGACTTTTGCTGTAAACACTTTAGCTTTATAAGTAAAAGATATTGATTCTTGCCTGCTGAACATCCGCTATTTTTTCGGAAAATGCGAGCACACAATGTGAAATGGATAAATACGGAAGGTGAAAATTACAACGCAAATCTTCCCACCCTCCAGGCGTTGCAATCCCTAGTCTGGTGAAATGGATTTCCCGTTGGATTACTGGGTGATTGTCCTTACAACGGCACACTTTGAAATACTATCAGATATTATAGACGATCTTTTCTGCTAGACGCAGTTCCGATATGGATGGTGCGTCCCGGCGTTATTACCTGACAAATAGCCATACAGTCGCTCACTTGATAAAATATTCATTTTCAGGAATTACCGGATGCATTGTCCCTCGACATAAAGGTCATAATTACTACGCCGCTATTTGGATTTATTTTCAGTGGCGAAATGGTAAATATTTCTCCAGTGTCGTTGATTCTAAACCAGTTGTAGATAGAAATGTCAATAATAACCAAGTCCGCGCTTCTGCCGAAGGATTTACGTGCAGACCGCAGCTAGTTGTAGCTGTCCGATGAAGGACAGGGTATCTTTCAAATACGAAAGATTCTACCTCGTTGATGCTCAGAGATCTTTGTTGCATTCTGTTCCATCTCCCTCTGATCAGATTATCACATTCCTGACTATGGACAGTATACATGTCGTATACCTTATACCTTCCATTGACAGTCGACCATTGGCTGTAATTGTAAAAAGAGAGAAGAAGGATATATCTGAAAAAATAAACTCTCTCACAAAGGCAGGTACCTATGGAAACCGGATGAGGACATCTCGTCCCGCACCTCTTCGAGAACCGCGGCGCGGTACTATTTACTGAAGGAATTATTTAAAAACCATCAGGGCTTTCTTCAGAAGAGCGAATACATGTAGCTTCTCGTCATACCCATGTACCACAATTCTGCTGGATTTTTAGAATACATAAATCCCTACATTAAGCTCCCTTTATAGAGTGGATCAAGAAGCTGTGTCATAAGCCTTGTATCTACCTTCATAACGAAGGTATTGCAAGGAGTACAGTCATTAGGGGACATGTATTGTTGTACAATTACCAGGAATTCAGGCGTCAATTTTGTATGGATTCTTAAGAGCTCCAAACAGCTCACTGAAGAACTAGACACGCTTACACATATACCGTAGAAGGATGTTTCTGCTTGGGATTTCTCAACCCTCTATACTACTATACCTCACACAGATTTAAGTGATATAATTTCCTCATTTTTTGTTTCCATGTTTCCAAGACCAGCAACCGCTACATTAAAGTCTGTGGCTACAAAGCCTTTCCCAGTTCTACTACATACAACATACAAGAGTTACCATTCATGGGATGTCTCGTTGCTTAATGAGTTATTTGAATTTCGCATTAATAATATCTACCGTATGTGAAATTTGGGGAAACCATTAATGAACAGTGAATAGGTATTCCGATGGTTACGAAGTTTGCTCCACTTTTGACAAATTTATACCTTTTATCTTTTGAATACGACTGTATGCAAAAGTTATTAAGTAATAATCTTTATCAGGATGGATCTTTCTCATGAAGCAAACGGTATATTTATGATTTTTTAGCCGTAAACAACCTGTATACAGACATGGCTGTGAAAGATATATATCCAAACCGTATAGACATCGCTGTATTTAAAGGGACACCTAAAGATTCTCCATATGCTACACCTTATCTGGACTTGTACCTCGAAAAAGACTACAATGGTTTCATGTCACACAGATTTTACGACAGAGGGATATTGTGAATTATCTCAAGTTGGATAGCAATATACCGAATGGTCCTGTATATGACGTATACATATCTCGCCTTGCATCATTTATGAGATCTTGTGTGCTGTGTGAGGATTTCAATGAACATCACAAGCCATTACTGCAAAAACTAGTGTGTCAAGGATATTCCATCAAACGCCTTCACTCTAAGTTTCTTAAATTTCACAATGAGTGCGCTTCTCGTATTGGTAAAATGTTCATCTTCATGTGGAGTGTGATCGCCATTTAAGATATATAAATAGTTGTTATCAAAGTGCAACTGAGATACCTAGTTGATTATGCACACCACATATGCCAAAATGGTACACGATTTTACAGATACTGATTGTATTCATCCGCCTAGGACATTTGTTACGTCTTTTCATTATCACTGAAAGTTGTTGACAGCTTCTGTTTGCACCAGTCCATCCTATTTTTTCTTATTTATATATCTTCTTAGTTCTTTGGGGATTTCAGTTATTTGTCGTGTTTGGAAACTGGTCTTGCGATTATTAATCCGGAACTGGTATACGTCGTCCTCTAGCGGGTCTTGACCCTCGAGGCTTGGAACGAGATGTTCTCATTCGGCCTCCAGGTACCTAAACAACATCTATCTGGCCTTATTTCTCAGCGAAGTCCGCAACAGTAGCCTTTGACCTCACCGCCTCCGTAAACAATGATCTGTAGCGTCCATCAAAGACATTTCACACCAATAAGCAAGCAAAGGTGTTAACCTGTTCACATATGTTTTACCCTCCCCCGATAGTACTTGATAACAGGAAAGATAGCTTTGATTTAGCACCTTCCATCTAAGTACCGCCTTTGAAATATTCAAGCAAAACAGGTGTCTTGAACCTTTAATCTTGGACACCGGAATCCACGTCATGATGGTTTTATTACATTTAATTTTAGTAGAAAGGCGACTCTGTTTTACCTTACAAATTGCGACTATTATCGAAACGTGAATTACTTAGAATCCAGACTTTCTACGACGTCTGATTGGATGGAGTTCCCCTAATACGGCCGATCAAGTCATGCCTGCTCTGGCCTCGGTTTTAGGTCTAGGCGTTGTCTTCGCTGTTCTCGGGGACAATTACCTCGCCGACATCACCTAACTGGCTCGAAGCGTAGCATAGGCTTTGGGATTTTTATTCCTGGTGCAATATATACGCGGGCAGGATATTACCTAGCACGCGACTGCTTAGACTGATGGCGTGGCCAGTTTTTGTATTCAACTGCTGGGCAGGAAGGTATTAGCAAGGCAGATTTATGGTGACAAGCTTCACTGCCGCTTCACCACATAGATCAGATTGTATCACGAGCCCACTATTTCCTTCGTCCTTCATTTGCTTTTTCTTTAAGGTCATCGGTCAGACAAGGAGATGAACGCCCCGGAAGCCTGCTGTCTACACACACAAAGTAAAGTAAAGTAAAGTAAAATGGATTCCAAGAATGGTTCTTTATGGTGTCACTTAACAGGTTAAATGCACTGTATGCATACTTGGGTTTTTACTGCATACTTAACAACTGTACTTTATATTATAGGGAGCAATTCAGTGAATGGTCATGAAAATGCTACCCATGGGAAGCATTAGTTTTAGTATCCTGCATGTGACATGCATTCGCATATGACAATTATTTAGCTGATCTATTTGGCAAACACTGCGACCTTTTAAGGAAGAAGTATGACGGATGTTCTCTGCTGGACATTCGCCATTCTGTCGGCATGGAGAACACGCACACATATTTTGAAGTGGATAAATACAGAGAAATAATAGTAATGCATAATTCTGTCTCCTCCACACACGTTGTAATCACAGACCTGGTCGATGTGATATTTTGAAATGCCAGTAGATGTTACGGAGACATAATTCTGCCAAGTTACAGCCTGGGGTTTATTACCTATCAAAGACTCTCACTTTATGTCCCTTTATGCGTGCTATATTTACTGGGTTTTAGCAGTTTAGTTCGTGCAACATATCTTCTTCAGTGACAATACCGAAGGTTTTGATGTAAAGAGACACCTAGAAAACTCATCATTCGTCCACCAATACGAGATTCTGAAAGCTTTTGCCTCTCTAAAGCGGAGAAAGTGTGTCTGTTAATTCACTTCACTATAAGTCGTAGTTTTAAGATTACTTCGGCAAGGCCATGCAATGTTACAGTGACGAAATGGCGCCATATCCATGTGGCGTATAATATATACGTAATATAATGTACACTTATATCCATGTAAGTGTGACTAATGTGTTGTAACGTTTCGAACAGCAGAAACAGAGACGTTTGGTAAGTCGCTACTTTAACTTGATTTAAGTCCAGAAATAACCCACTTTTACGGTGTCGATGACTTTAATCCAGTCCTTAAGGGAATGTCAGTAATTTCCAAGTCGACTTTCCTGACGACGGATTGACACGCGTTATTAATGGTAGGTTCGCGTATCTGGGAGTCAACTGTGTTATCAAGGGCATTTCTGTTACGATACACTGATAAAGATTATTAAGTATTAATTTTTCTCTCCTACTTACGCTCAGCGGTTTTCATACTGTCTTGTGACCAAATTATCACATTCCTGAATATGAATAATAAAGTAGGTGGAATAAGGTACACCTCATCCGTTACTGCAAAGGGACTTGCCAATCACCACTGATGCAGCAGTTATAACTGCGCAAAGGTCAGTTGGGACCTTGGAGCTGTCTGGTGTGAATGTATCGTGTAGTAATAAGTGCCGTTATGATAATCTTATCTCATATACATGTGCAACATTACCAATGAGCCACTGTGCATAATTTTACGTCCAATGCTCGACAGACTTCGCGATATTTTCGTCTATTTAATCATTACCTCCTCGAACAAACGCCTTGGCCAATGTTGTCCTAGACCTTCTCAAGAACTGTTTGCCAACAGTTTTAAAGATGTTACATTTTATAGCCGTTCAGCTGTGCAACCTTTTAGAACATTTATTTGGAACAAATGGTTCTTAACAGATTGGAGTCTTTAATGGTACGCATCAAAGGAGGACAAATATCTGAATGAACCATAATTTGTACAATAATGGTATGACCACATTTCATCTCATCGAAACTACGAGACCGCTTTCCTTACAAATTTGGCTTTTAATCGAAGCGCAAATTACATAGATTGTTGAGGGATTTTATTATCATAAGGTCTAGTGTACGACGTTCACTTGATCTGAACCCGCCTGATAAGCTTGGCCGGCTCCTCGCCGATCTGATCTTGCCTCTGTTAACGGGTCTAGCCGTTGATTTCGACGCGTGTTGTTCTTGGAGAAAGTTATATCGCCGACATCACCTACCTGACTCGAGGCGACGCGAGGGCTTTGGGGTTTTCTTACTGGTGCGGAATATACGTTTAGACTGATGAATAGCTAGCCCAGATTTTGTATTCCACCACTGGGATAGAAGATATTAGTAAAGCAGGCTTATGGTGACAAGCTTCACTGCCCCTTCACCACATAGACCAATTTGTATCACGAGCCCAATATTTCCTTCATCCCTTATTTGCTTTTTCCTTAAGGTCATCGGTCAGACAAGGAGATGAATGCTCCGGAAATCTGCTGTCTACACACACAAAGTAAAGTAAAGTGGATTCCAAGTATGGTTCTTTACGGTGTCATTTAACAGATGAAATGCACTATCTGCATGCTTGGGTTTTTACTGCATACTTAACAACTGTACGTTGTATTATAAGGCGCAATTCAGTGAATGGCCATGCTATCCATGGGAAGCATTAATGTTAGTATCCTGCATGTGACATTCCATCCATCCACAATATATGACATTGGAGGCTAGTAGACCACCTACAAATGGACTCGTATCAGTACACAAATAATGGTGTAAGATGATCGAGTCAGACTCCTAACAGCTATTTCACTTAAAAGTCAACCTAGTCCAGGGAAATGCAAACATTTAAGAGCGAATTTATTTAGCTGTCTTTTGTTGGAAACACTGCGATCTTTAAAGGAAGAAGTATGACGAATGTTCTTTGCTGGACATTCGCCATTCTCTCGGCATGGAGAACACGCACACATATTTCGAAATGGATAAATACAGAGAAATGAAAGCAATGCACAATTCTGTCTCATCCACACACGTTGTAATCACAGACCTGGTCGACTGGATTTCTTGCTAAATTACAGGGCGATGTATCTAGGGGCCGGGAGACACATTTTGAAATGCCAGTAGACATTATTTAGACATATTTCTGCGAGACGTAATTTGCAATGTGGATGGTACACCCCGGGGTTTATGAGCCGCCAAATAGCCGTAGAGTCTCTCACTTTATGCAATATTCATTTTCAGGTATTACAGGGTGTGTTGTCTCCCTATCTATGGGTTGTTGTCACGCTGGGACAGTTTTTGTGAGACAAGATCCGGTTATGCGGGGTATATTTTATTGGACAAAGCAAGTAAGCTTTCAGCAGCCTTTGGGATCCGTGCAAAACAGAGTCTTTCGGGACAGCGAGGACAGCCGTGATTTAATCACACACCGTGAAAAAACACCAATCGTTTTTCATCGAAGAATCCCAAAGGTAACTGTAAAATGGAGATAGCATGTGTATTCATTTACTTAGCGATTACCGGAAAGTTTAGGATCACTTTGGTACTCTGCTCTGTTTCTCCCATCATAATGCTGGCCGTCGCCCTATTGTGTATAAGAGAAATATTCGGAAGTTCATCGTTAAGCACCAATCAAATAAATAAATGAATCATTTTGGGACGGTCATAAAATGTCTGTTTGCTGAGAGCGGAGACGAAATGGACTATACTGCAAAGTGAGACAAATGCATTTAATATTGACAACGGCACAAACACAGTGTTCTGCTATATCACTATTTGGCTTTACTTCCAATCCGAAAATGAAAGTAATTTCTGTTGCATCGGTGATTCCAAATGCATTGTTAACAGAAATGTTAATAATTCCCAAGCCTACAATCACTGTTTGTTATAGATGAACACAAATGTGCCACGACCAGGTGCTAAATGTCATTTATATTATGATACGCTGTCTGATGAAGGCTAATGAATATTCAAGTTTCTACCCTGCTGGCGCTCAGAGGTTTGAACAGAATTCTGTCATGTCTATGACCAGATTATCATGTTGCAGATGAGGAATGATACACAGGTCGTGTGTATGTCTGATTCAGCACTACAATGCTTTCGTTACTCTCCACTGATGCAACAGTTTAGAAAAGCGCACTGCTTTTGTGTGGAGGAGCTGTCCGGAGTGACAGCATGCCATGTTGGTATGTTTCTCTATGATCAGAACATCGCGGATTTTCGATGAAGAATCAATCTAGAGCGACAGTTTTAAAAACTTTTTCCTGTATCTGATGTTACATTCCCAAAAGCATGTTTTCAAAACCTTGTCCGAAATGACTCGAATAACGTCACAATTATTATAATTAGCGTAGCACAGCCCACCACAATCCCTCTGACTTTGTTACATAGTCGTCTCAGCAAGAGCAGCCATTAAACTCGCCGCCTCCATGGTGTCCATCAAATGTATGTCACACCAATGAACATGCAAAGCTCTTTCTGTTCGCAACTGTTCTAACCCTACTCTGGTAGTGCTTGATAACGTTAAAGATGCTTTGACTAAGCAAGTTCGAGATAAGTGATCTCTTTGGAACATAAATGCTCAGTGTAAGTGAAACAGGTGTCTTCAACGACTCCGTTTCACGTTTGATTACTTGGATTAAGTATTGCGTTTTAAGCCATGAGGATTAGTATACGACCTTTAACTGCCTGGAGCTTGCCTGATAAGGTTGGTCGGCCCCAATTCTGGCCTCAGTTCTGTTAACGGGTCTTGTCGTTGATTTGACCGTGTGTTGTTCTCTGACAACAATTGTGTCGCCGACATCGCCTACCTGATTAGAGGCGATGCCAAAGCTTTGGGATTTTATCCCTGGTGCGAAATATAAGCCAGCAGGGAATTACCTTGCGCGCGACTGCTTAGACCGATGAATAGCATGGACAGTTTTGTATTCCACTGCTGGGAGTAAGGCAGACTTATGGTGGGAAGCTTCACTGCTGCTTCACCACATAGATCTACTTGTATCACAAGCCCACTATTCCCTCCATCCTTCATTTGGTTTGGCCTTAAGGTCATGGGTCAGTCAAGCATACGAATGTCCCGGAAGCGTACTGTCCACATACACTGAAGAAGAAAACAGGGTTTCAAGCAAAGCTCACCGTGAGTACAGAAAACGGCCCGGGAACAATCAGACAAACCACCCCAGAACCTATCGTCTACATACAGGGGTATACAATAGATTCCTGGGCGAAGTGCAGTTGTCTTTTTTATTTATTGATTACTTAAAGAAGTGAACTTGTGGAAAGTTGGATCGTCCCAATAGGTTTGTCCCCTTAAGAGGTATTCAGCTGAGCGGTGATTTCCACCATCCAGAGTGCTGTAAACGCCCTTGCCTGAAATTGTGGCCTGGTTAGATCGGAGACAGGCGTTATATGCCTCTTTGCACTTTTGTTTCAGAACCCAATGCTCGGTAACTCTCATGCTGAAATGACAGAAATGTCGTTAAAACCAGTGCAATACAGACATTCGACACCACAACAATCGCATTAGGCTCAGGTCTAGCCGTAAACAGTGTGGTTTTAAGGATGGAAACTAGAGGTTTGCTGCTGGTTGTCCATCATTCTGTCGCCAGGGGAAACACAAATACATTATGAAATAAGTAAATACACTAAGGGAAAAATGAAAAGCAAATGTTCCCACTCTCTGGGCTTTGTAATCAATTGTCCGGTGGAATGAATTTCCGACTGAATTACAAAGGGGTATTCCTAGGGGTCGGAAGACAGCATATTTTGGAAATGCCATTAGATGATATAGACCCATGTTTCTACCAGACGCAATTGTAATGTGAATGGTACAGCCCCGGGGTTTATTACCCACCAAATGGCCCTAGACTCTCTCATTTTATGCAATATTCATTTCCAGATATTGCCCAACGCGTGGTCTCTCTACCCATAGATCAGTATCACGCTGGAAAAACTTTCGTGGGGCAGGATGCAGTTGTGCTTGATATATTTACGGGACAAAGCGAGACGGCTTTCAGCAGTCTTTGGCCCAGGTGTAGTGCAGGTCTTTCTGGACAATGCCAACAGCTGTGATTAAATGAAACACCGTGAGAAAAAAATCATCACCATTCGTGTTTGATGAAAGAACCCCCAAAAGTCTTTGTCTCTCTAAAGTATAGGTAGCATGTCTAGACATTTAATTAGCGACTGTGACAAAGTTTAGGTTCATTTTGGAAAGGTCATAAAATGTGTGTTGTTAGCATCGCCGACGAAAGTGTAACTAATGCTTTTGTAGTTTGTGAATCAAGTATTTGGATTTACTTTGAGAGTGAATATGGCAGAAGTCTTCGATACGTCGTTGATTCTAATTCAACTGTTAATAGAAATGTCAATAATTCCATGTCGCTGTTCCTAACGAAAAGGATTTACGTGAAGCCTGCAATTACTACTGGTTTTAAAGGCACATGCATGGAAGGAAGCTAAGCACTAAATGTCATTCATGTTATGAAACACTGACTATACCTGCTGACTCTCACAGGTTTTTAAAAAACCCTGTAATATCTCACTGTGGCCAGATTATTACACTCCATATTAGGAATAATACACAAGTCCTGTTAAGATGTGTCTGATTCGGCACTAGAAAACTTTCGTTAATCTCCACTGATGCAGCACTTAGAGTAACGCACAGCTTTTGCAGAGGAACTGTCATGACTGACTGTATGATGTAGTGTTATGTTTCGGTATGACCATCACCTCGTGTACCTGTAAGTTGCAAAACAAATTTCTGCAGTATTTCTGACCATAACCCCACAACTGACACAAATGTACTCGGTATATTGACAGTAAACCAAACTTTGCTAACGGGCATTTCAATCCGAGTCGGTCTTGAAGTCGAGAAACCAGTTTGTTCGCGTACATCTTTGGCGCACTGAGGACAGCACAAACGGCAGAATCTGGTTTCAGGCTGGTTAACACAACAATTCAAAACTGTTAATGTGGAAGCTAAGTTGGCCAGATGACCTTCATGAACGTTTCGCGTAGCAGAAACTCAGTTACTTGGTATTTACTTTGAACCAGTAAAACGTTGATTTTGCTGTGTCGTTAATTTCAATTCATCCACAAGGAGAAATGTCAATGATTCCCAAGTCGACTTTGTCTTACATGCACAACCAAGAGCTAAATGGGATCCATGTTATGATACGCTGCCTGAACAAGCTTATTAAATATTAAAGACTCTATATTACTGACGCTCGTGGGTTTTAATACGATTGTATCATTACTCACTTCGGCCAAATTACCACTTTCAGGATTATGAATAATACACAAGTTGTGACAATATATGCCTCATTCCACACTGTGAATCGAATCCTTAAACTGGATTGCTGGGGACTTTAGAGACCAGCACACGTGATTGTGTGCCATGACATTGTCCTGAGTGGGAATATCGAATAGTAAAAATATCACAATAGCCATCTTTTCTCAGATTAATACACTGTTATGAATAATGTACGGTGATGTTGATTTTATCCTTCAGAAAGCAGCGCCTTTTTATCAATTTATTTTTTTTCTTGGTGTGTTAACGCTTTAGAAACCCAACAAAACCCATCTCAACTCGCTAGAGATCATCTCTACTGATGTGAACCTATGTGAAGACATAGGTTGGATTCCAACCGGAGTCCTGTATATTCAAGGAGTGACCGCCCTGTGATACGCCAGGGCCACCAAGGGACTTGCTGCACGTTGTATTTTCTGCCCAATTCAGCACCTCCTGACACATGGTATCATGATTTTAATCTAAATCAGAGTGTTCTTGCATTCCAACCAGTTTGATCGATAAGCCTCATTAAGCTAGCGCATTGAAGTTAAAAGCTCGACTTTGAGCTTTCAATTTGTCGTTTTTGTGTTCTGTCCATGTATTGAGATTCCCAATACTGCAAATTCATCTGGCTTTTGTAGGCCAATGGCCTCGGGTGTTTTAGGTTTTGTAGAGTGAGATCTCCTCTCGTGATACGGGCAAGAAATAGGGCACGCACTAATCTTTTTTGCTAGCAGGATTTTGTTTTTGATGTGGTGTTACGCGGAGAAACAAAAAGGCACTGCTATGGCACCTGGATGGCCGATTGATAGCTTGAGATCGTGCAACTTTTCCAACAATATGTTATGTGATGATGGCGGATCCTGTGATGATAGCGAGATATGTGATGATAGCGGGTGATGTGATGATGGCGCGTCATGTTATAATGGCGGTTTATGTGATGATGGCTTGCCTGGTGATGATGGCGGATCATGTCATCATGGCGAGTTATGTAATGATGGCGGATTATATGATGATGGCGGGTCATGTGATGATGACGGGTTAACAGAGCACAAAATGGTGGCTGAGTGAACTGCATTTTTTTAGGCCTGGTACTAAAAACTTCTTCATCTAAGTGATTGTTGCTGTGCATTGTACACACACTTGTGACTTCAGTCATTTTAACGGGTATATGGATCAATGTATAAGAAGAAAGGACCTCTCAGGTACCTGACAAATGCTCTGAAATACAGAAGCAGCATATGACGCCTGTGATTACTTAGTCAAGGGTCAACGGGCATCTAAACGCCGAACGTTAAGTCGTCGAATTCAGGAATAATATTTGAGGAGAATTTATGTGTTTGGAAATGGTCATATATTTATTAAGGACGATCTTTCCAGGTGTCTTTTGAAACCCAAAACTATGAACTGGTTCGAAAACTGGGCCCCGTCTCACAAACATTCGCTTTCGCTTAAAAGTGTAAAATTTTGAATACATGCATAAATCGATGAAGTTTTGAGCATCATTGCATCTTGAAATGTTTTGCCTCTTAAAGATTAAACTTCTAGACCCAGGACACCTTTGATGTTGCTATTTTTTAAAGCAGTAATTTGACAAAAAGCATTCCTCAAACTTAAATCTTTTTCCGGCATCATCCGAGTCTTTAAGTTAGATAGTTCATAAGATAACAGGCGAAACGCTTTGCATTTCACAATCCATAAGCCCCACTCATGTCATAAAAAAGTGGAATATTCCTGAGTTTGGCGTAAAACGTTGATAAAGTAAATAGATATATAAATAAGGTGGCCTGGCAGTCTCAGACATTTGGCGAATAAATAACTCCGTATAAAGAAATAGGCATTGTGTAATAGCTTTTCCGTCTGGCTTTTCAATGAAGTGAGATTGATCACCAGTATAACAATAATGGTAAAGATGTTGCCATTGTTTTTCTGAGACATGTGGAGTGGTCGTTGAGTCTCTGTGTTACACCACACGACTTAACAAAGATATAATCGTTTTGAACTGGGTTTTTGGGAATCACCTTGCAAGAAAGAATTTATGTGATATTCTTTTTAGTAGTTCTGCTTAAGTGGTGGTTGTTTCTTGTTGGTTTACTTTGTACCTTGTATAATAAGAGGACAAGATTTTTGAAAACAGCTTTAGCGAAACTTAACAACATTTCACCCTTAAGTTGTCTCTTTTTGGTGGAAACCCGACCAAAAAGGCCTAACACTTTTGGTTCCATAGTCCACATCACGATATAACCCAGACTAATCTTTTGCATGATCTCCCTCTGGGCGTTACTACGGAAAGAAATATTGTTGGAAGGTAATGAATCAAAATCTATCAGTGACAACTCGCATGTAATGAACTTAGTAATGTAGTATATAGAAAGTCACCAATAGGTTTAGCTAATGTTATATCTTTACGTGAAAAAGGTGCTTTTTCCATTTTTTTAATATTCCGTTTTGCTTTTTTCTTTCTTTCTTAATTTTCTGGCATTCTATTGTCACGTTTGTATTAAAACCGTTCAGTTGTATTTATATGGGGAACGTTTTCAAGGAGTTTTTCCCATGCCTATTGCGTATGTCGCAATGAAATATTTCCATACAGGGGACACTATTTTTTCAAGGTGAATAAAATAAATCTTTTACCGAGTGGTAGAGTTCTAAGTCACACATGTATAAATCTGAGAACGGCCTTTTCGCCAAAACCGAAAGTGATAAGTGATTAGGGAATTTCTCTCACATAAATCGTACAGGCCATTACGGGCTACTTTGTGCTCTGCCGGTCGACTAATAGCACAGCTCAGTAAGCCTGTGAGAGTATTTACGACTTTGGCCAGGGGATTTGTTCTCGCTGCTCCCCAGCTATTCGTGACAACGCATATTTTACATCACCCTCGATAGTTCACGATCCACTGCTATTCCAGGGAAATTTGCCTACCCTGGAGTTGAAGTGCTGCCAGCAAGCCACATCCCAAAAGCGTCCTTCTGTGCACATTCCTGGAATCTCCGTGTCCAAAGTTTGTTATCGTCAAGCAAAGTTTTGGCTAACTGATCACGAATTCCTTATGTAAACGCTCCAATGCTTGAAGCCAGCAGACTGCAATTTGGAGACAAAGCATCAGAAGACGATGAAGATCCTTGGTCGAATTGGTCGACTCACGGCTAATCAGCTGAGACAGGACATCATATTCGTTTATGACAATGCAAAAATACAGCACATCCGGAATTCTGCTTGACTAACACATATGTTGTCATACACTTAGCCGCACCTTTCTTTAGTTCAGTTATTAAGAGTGACATGTCCCCATCTCTCCAATGGTTATCGTGCGTGACCGGTGCACATAAAGACGCGGATGCCCTCAGTTGGGTCATGTATCAAAGTTTTCAGGTGCAAATTAGCGCCTCTGTATCTAACGCATGCCATTACGGCGGGCGCAATTAAAATCTGCAATTGTTCAATTATGAAATTGTAGTTAATGCGATATTGTTGAAATTGGGCCTATTTTTTAGCTTCAGGATGTGTAGAATCCAGCAGATCGACCATATAGTATTATTTACCATTTAAAGCAATTCATTGCTCCATCTGTTTATCCATTCATATTCATTTATCCATTAGCCTAATGAAACTATACCACATGGAAGGGACAAAAAATCTGAGGGATATAGGATATGCTACGAAGAACCGATGGTGACAATGGGATATTTTCTCTTTCCGATTTCAGAAACATTATCCTGCCTTAATTTCACGTCAGTCAAACTGTTTGTTTTTTCATATTCGCCCACAAAAAATCATGTATTTTCAGAGTGACCTAACGGCTCTAGGATAATTGAGCCAGGCAGAGAGCTGCGAGGCTGGAAACAATTCTGTTTTTGGTCGTAATTTCACCTACTGTGCTAGCCAACCCTTATTCGCCTCGATGTTGGTTACAAAGAAGCGTACCGTTAGTGAATACTTAGCTAATGTCATTCCCCGCGATGATCAAGTATTAATGAGCACGGGACGCCAGATATGAACCACTGAGAGAAACCATCTGTGGCAAATACCGTTTGTTCTGTCTATTGCAACTACCCTTCCTCCCTCCCACAACATCCGGCAAAGCTTACGGAAAAACTGGTAGGCAACGTTTACATCGGGCTTCCCATCACAGCTTCTTTTAGAAAGCTGCTTAGAGGCCAGGGTGGGTCCATTTTTCGTGTTCGTTAATGTTAGGCATATCGGCGCTGGGTCGTGTTTTATTAACACAGGTTATACAGAGTAATCACACTGACCAAGTGTGGCTGAAGTCATATCAGCTATATATCACCCAACTCTCCTCTTAAAAGCTTTCCTCATGTAAGATTATCATGACTTTGTCTCAGTTAGATGCCACCCTCCACTATCACTGTACACCCCTTGTACCACTAACGGTAAAAGCCGTTTGAAGTCAGCTCTTCTCACGATGTATTGGTGTTTAACGACAACAATGCATGCCCTATCATGATTCTAGATAACGCCCCGCCTGCTTGGCATTAAATTTGTGGCATATTGGTTTTGAAGTGCTCGTAAAGGAAGGAACCCCATACTTTCAACTATGTTGTATGGAAAAAATTGGTGCATGAAATGTCACTCCTGTTCACAGTTCCATGTACAAGCGCACATAACAAGCGATGCAAGCATGATCGAATTGCAGGTCGTGGACAAGTAATAGTAAAATATTGTCGAAGAGCCTAAATATCCTAATGCTCTCGGGTAAATCAAACGGACAGGGTCCATGTACACAGAGCCAGGGACAACCGGTCTCGGTAGATATGTATTTTCACAGGATTTTTGTGCTTTCACAAGACCTTTCTTTCAGATTTCAGACTTGTTGTGTATTACGCTAGGATGTCGCTGTCCTCACAACAATGATTTCGTAAATCATCCGGCTAAGAATGACTACAGGAAACGAGTCTAGACATGAGAAGTTATATTCTCTTGACCGGGAAGAGCTGATAGCGGCCTTAACTGACATTAACGAAAAACCCAGAGGAATTACCTAAACGTAAATATTTCGAACATTTTTGCTACGTCTCTGAAGAAAACTTTGTGCTTCCTGTTAGGTGAGCAATAGATCGCCTCAATAAATGGTATTCAGAGAGTAAACAGCCCTGCACAAGTACATCGCTTACAATCTTTCCAAAAAAAAAGTCTTCAAAATCCGTGCAGATCACAACATGTTCTTTGTCCTCACAGTTCGAGGCTTTGTCTCCAAAAAAAGGCCAAGATGAAGCTAATATGCATGCATGTCAGTGAATTTAGTTCTTTAATACAATGGCATCATTGTCTTGAACGGAAAGTAAAACTGGGTTTTCTTTCCTAGAAATAGAAAACTGTCAACTTCCGTCAGTTAACCCATCGTTGATGTTTCTATTAACTCGAAGAGAAGAGAAATTTTTCTGGATTCTATTTTTCTGGCAACTCAATAAAAACTTTTTGATTCTTGAAAGGTCTGTGTAATTTGGCTTCTTACTGAATATGCACATGTCGTGGAAAGATAGCGATTTCAAATGATAGCTGAACTACCGCAGACAAACCCTCAGAGCATGATCAAGTTTCAGGGTTGGAATAAACAATGTCTCCTTCCACTCGCCGCCCGCACTCGGCATCACTGTCATTTATCATCCCTTTGCCCGAATTGGCTTTATAATGAGTGGAAATCAAGATGCATCACACGATAAAGCAGGCATTAAATATCGATTTGTAAAATGAAAAGAAGTCATAATCTTCAATGAGCCGATGAGATGTGTTTCTTTCAAATCAAAGCGGACTGAAGTTCGTTTGGAGTCCATTTTAGCTCCAGGTTAGTTAAACGAATTGCGCCGGCTTACATGAGGACAGATACAGCCTTCACAAACTCCATCCTTGGAGATAATCAATATATTCGGGTTCAGGGACACGTTATATATTGATCTGCGATGTCGGAGCTCTCAGTAGAGTAGTTCCGCAAGACATCCTTCTAAGAACGATTGCAAGAGGGACACAAGGGATTGCATTCTCTTTACTTAAAAGAGCTGATAGCGACTTTCACTGGCAAGAAAGAAAAAAAAACCCAGGGGATTCAGATAAACGTGCTTGTTGGGAACATTTTGGTGACATTTCCTCTCTGGAGAAAATTTTGCGGATCCTGTTAGGCAAGCAATAAGACGTCGTGATAAATAGTATCCGGACAGTAAACAGCAGGGCTCAGTCACGTGGCTTAAAACCTTGGCGTCGAACTTTCCTGCAGGAAACTATTTCTTTTCAAGGTGAGGAAAACAAATCTTTCAAAGGGTAATAGCGTGTTAAGTCACTCATTTAAACCTCCGGCCGGTCTGATGGACGTCTTTTCCAAAACCGAAAGTGATAAGTGATCAGGGAATCTCTGTCGCATAAATCGTGTCGACCATCACCGGCTACTTCGTGCTCTGCCGACCTTTCAATTGCACGGCTCATTAAACCTGAGGGAGTATTTACGTCTTTGGCCAGGGGATTTGTTCTCGCTGCTCTCACGCTGTTGGTGACATCGCATATTTTACATCACCCTCGATAGTTCACGATCCACGGCTATTCCAGGGAACTCTGCTGGCACTGGAGTTAAAGTGCTGTCAACAACCTGCACCAGAACGCGTATCTCTTTGGACACCCCTGCAGTCAGCGTGTCCAGGGTTTGCTCCAGTGAAGCAAAAAAATTCCCAAATTCCTAGTGTAAACGTCCCATTCCATCAAGCCACAAGATTGCTAGTTGGATAAAAATCCGTTCAAAGCACATGTTTTTTCGATACAATTCCAAACTTCATCTCCTACAGAAGACCAAGATGAAGCTGATGTTTTCATCACAAGCTTATAAATGGAGCCAGTCCTTTAATGCCAGCGTCAAGGTCTTGATCTGAAATTAATGCAGTGGAATATGTCAACTTCCGTCATTCAAACCATCATTGGTGTTTCTTGTTATTCAAAGCAGAATGAAGTTTATTTTGATGCCATTCCTCTGGCAACTCAACAAAAAGTCTTTTGATTCTTGAGAAATCTGTGTAATTCGCATCCCTACTGGATATACACATTTCGTACAAAGATAGTGATTTCAAGCGACAACAGAACTAAAGAAGACATACCGTTAGGAGGATGTTCAAGTTTCACTGTCGAATTAAACAATGTCTGCTCCATCACGGAACCACAATCCCCCTGAGCCCCTCCCTCGCGATCATCCACCTTTGTCTTCTCTGTACCAGAAGTGGCTTTATACTGAGTGGAAAATCAATGGAAGATGCACTACGCTATGAAGCAACTATTAAATATCGATTTGGAAATATAAAAGATGTTGTAATCTCCTATGGATAAGCCGATTGGATCTGTTTCTTTCAACTCGAAGCAGATTAAAGTTACTGCGGATTTCATGTTTCTGGCAATTCGACAAAACTTTTTTTCGGCTCCCTTCTGGTAGAAGCATAATGATTTCAGTAGACAGCAGAACTGCCAGAAAAAGAACTCTCCCACACAAACAACTACCACGGGCAGAGGATCGTCTGCTGATCGAGTTCCACAGTGGGATCAAACTATATCTCTCTTTTAGGGATTTTGAAATAAAACTATCACAAGGAAATCTGCACAAATTAGAGCGCTAGAAGCAAAAAGAGACAGGTACAAGTACCAAAGATAGTCAGTTGGAAATGGTAGCACAGAACCACTGAAATCTAGCCTCTTGTCAATTTACCACCTTAAGGCTTTACATCCAAATACTTAAAAGAGTAACAGATTTCTCGCCTCGATATCGACCACCAATATAGTC
This sequence comes from Acanthopleura granulata, assembly GCA_016165875.1. Classification (NCBI taxonomy): domain Eukaryota; kingdom Metazoa; phylum Mollusca; class Polyplacophora; order Chitonida; family Chitonidae; genus Acanthopleura; species Acanthopleura granulata. The sequence goes on along the minus strand of JABBOT010000018.1, from coordinate 7,503,817 downwards.
AACTCACGAACAGTCGGATAAAAGTTGTTTTCAGGAAACGTTATATCTCTAGCATTTTAGCGCCTTGGACACACCACAAATCAGTTGAGCTAGGACTATACAACAGTTTGTAAAGAAATGCTATAAGCAGCACAGTCGGGATTCTGTTGGAGAAAGGCTCAAAATGGCTTAACTGTGTCTTGCTTTAGTGAAGTTATGAAGAGTTACATGTCCCTAACTACCAATTGCTATGGTTCATGACTTGTGTACGTAAAAACTCGGCTGTCCTCAGTTGGCTATTGTATCAAAGTTTTCAGGTGAAAATAATCATGCACTCAGCATTTCTTTTCCCTTCTGCAGTACCTGTCAGGACTATGACGGGAGGAATTTAGTACAATGCTTTGTGTGTTTTGAGACTTTTTCCCAAAACCGAAGGCCAGGAAGGGTTTGACCCTTAGTGTTGGGCTTAAATGCTATCAATTAGCACCAGTCTCGTGGCAAGCATCGAATAATGAGTGCGTCTAGCCGGTGTTGCAAACAGCCATAATCCAGGCTATGGTCAATGACTATGCCCTACCAGAAAAAGCGCTAATCTTTCCAAACCCTGACAGCCGTTGTTTTATTCTCTAGCTCTCTTTGCAAGTGCAGTCAGCATCCAATGTAACCCTGCTGCATCAGACGCTGGCTGTGTTCAGTAATGTTTTGGTATATGAATAAATAGCACTGTGGCAGACAACTGGCAGTTTATCCCACCCAGTAACAGGTAGGCCGAGCAGAAGAGCATAAACGTCGTCTTCATATGGAGATATAATAATTACTGCGTCTACAGGACAACAGCCTATTATTTACTTACATAATTATTTTAAAGACAAACAATAAAGTGAATGATTTAAAAACATTATTACCAAACAAACAAAGTCGGTTAAATGTCATTTGTCAACTCCTAAATATTATTTTGTGTTCCTATCATTAGTTTAAAATCACTAAAAATACAATAAGCTGTCGACATTCGTTCGCGTTGAGAAATAAGTGTATAGTTCATCATCTACGTCATAGGCTTGTCAAGGGACCTATATAGGAATCATTGTGATTATCACGACCTCAAGAAAATGGTTGTTTCTAAATAACTCAAAAGTTTCAGCCACTTTTTTAGGAACAGGTACGACAGACAAATTTGGATTTTGTATAAAAAAATACAACAAATCTTTGGCTTTCTTTTAATACTATGTATGATTGCTTTGCTGCCTCTTCCTTTAAAGACTTCCAATTTAATCTTCCCGACCATAAAATTTTTGTGCAAGGTGAGATAAACAAACCTTTCACCAAGGGGTAGCGTGTTAAGCCAGACATGTTTAAACCTGCAGACAATCCGATGGCCTTTTCCCAATATCGAAAGTAATAAGTGATGGGAGAATTTCTCTCACATAAATCATGCAGGCCATTACCGGCTACTTCGTGCTCTTAATTGCACGGCTCAGTAAACCTAGTAGAGTATTTACGTCTTTGGCCAGGAGATTTGTTTTCGCTGCTCTCACGCTGTTCGTGACCACGAATATTTTGCATCACCCTCGATAGTTCACGATTCACGGCTATTCCTGGGAAATTTGCTGGCACTGGAGTTGAAGTGCTGATCTACAAGCTGCACCCGAAAGCGTCTCTCTTTTCACTCACCTGCACTCTCTGTGACCAAAGTTTGTTACCGTCAAGCAAACATTTGGTTAACCGATCACGAATTCCTCGTGTGAACACTCCAGTGCATGAAGCCACTGGATAGCAATTTGTATAAAAATCCTTCCCTATATCCGTCCAAATCATAACATGTTCTTTATTCATACAATTCCAAGCTTAGATGGAATTAACGTTTACTTTACAAGCTTATCAAGGAAGCCAGCCCATTGCTGCCACCAATCTCTTGACCAGGAATTAAAGTAAGGGCTTATTCTTAGAAGCTTTCGTCATTCAAATCAACATTGATGTTTGTTTTAAGTCTGTCCTGATTGAAGCTTCCTGGATTCTGTTTTACAGCCAACACGACAAAACTTAATTTGATTCTTCAGTGATCTCCGTAATTCGGCTCAACATTGAATACGTAGTAGAAGCATAATGATTTCAGGTTATAGCAAACCACTGTATATACGGTCGTGCTTCGACAACTACTACAGACAAAGTCTCAATCGATGAACAGGTTCCCTGGCTAAATTAAACCTTTCTGTTTTAAGGAAATGTAACGACCACAAAGAAATGTACAAAATATAAAGGACTAGAGCATGCAGAGAAACAACAGGACAACAACGTCAAAGACTTGGCAAACGGCCAAATAAATCCGGTAATATCTGGCTTCTAAATAATATTTATGTGTTATTTTACCGTTTCCATGTCATGACTAATTACTTGAGATGGATCTTCATAACCGTTAATGACAATGCGAAAAACAGTAGTACATGGGGGAGTGTGCTTGATTGAGTAAGGCTCATATTGGCAAAGCCGTGCCTTTCTTTAGGTTAGACATTAAGAGTGACATCTGCCTAAGTGCCTGATGGTTATCGTTCGTGACTGGTGTACATAAAGACGCGACTGGCCTCAGACGGGTCATGTATCAAAGTTTTCAGGTGCAAATTAGCGCCTCCTAATTTGAATTGATGAAGAATTGAAATATTGAAAGCGCAAAGGTTAGAGTTTTGATAGATGTACTCATCGTTTCTTTTCCCTTCCGTAATACGTGTCAGAATTATGGTGGTAGGTTTAGTAGAATGCTTTGCGTGTTTTGAGACTTTTGTCGACAACTGGAGGCCACGAGGGGTTGTTCCCTGAAGCGCCCAGGCTAAATTCCTCGTAATATGGCCATGTAGCTAGTAGACATTCCGACGTAAATCCAGTGAGAATGGGACTGGAACCTGCGACAGATCAGCTCAGCTGTTGCTTGACCGAGGTGTGACCAGTACTTCAGTACGAAGAATGGGTTAGGCTTCGTCGCACTCCGACTTATTGGGACCTCATGCCTGATGCCCTTCAAAGCTGACATCGTTCTGTTACGGGAATGTATTTGATGTGATGTCGTTGAAATAAGGATTGCTTGTTAGCTTTAGGACGTATAGAATCCGGGAGAGCAATCAGAACCTTTTAGCTATCATGATGAACAATTCATTGCAACATGTGTTTATTTATTCAGTTATCCATTAGCCTTATAAAACTCTGCAAGATGTGAAGGGGAATATAACGGCTATAGCATATGCTAGGAGGAACCACTGGTGACGTTAAGTTATTTCCGGCTGCTGACTTCAGAAACATTAGCTAGTCTTTTTTTCACGTCAGTCACGACTTGTTTCTTTTTTTTTTGTCCAAAAGATGTTGAAATGTCAATTTATTCTAACGCCACTTGCACGACTGAGCTATTCAAAAGCTGATGCTGCTAGCTTGAAGACAATACTCTCCATTTGTTCTATTTTTTATTTCCTCTATTAGCCATCCTACCCCGTCCCATCTACCCAACATCCTCGGCCGACCATCACTGCGCCTGAATTGGCTTTATAATGAGTGGAAATCAAGATGCATCAGACATTGATATCGATTTGTAAAAAGAAAAAATGTTGCAGTCGTCAATAACTCAGCCAACGGAATCCTCCAGGAACCAACATGGCCATAAGAGCTAGCCTGGTCTACAAACTCTGAGAATTCGCCGAGATGTTAGTTACCGAGAAATTATAACCATCTTATCTTGACTACGGACTTACCTGATGTCAGCCTTGGAGACAATACTCTCTGTTTGTGGTAGTATTTTTCATTCCCTGTATTAGCCATCCCACCCCATCCCCTCCACCCAACATCCTCGGCCGACATCAGCGACATTTATCATCTCTTTGCCTGAATCGGCTTTATAATGAGTGGAAATCAAGATGCATCAGACATTGATGCAGCCATTAAATATCGATTTGTAAAAAGAAAACAAGTGTAATCGTCAATCACTCGGCCAACGGAATCCTCCAGGACCCAGCATGGCCACAAGAGATAGCCTAGTCTACAAACTCTGAGAATTCGCCGAGATATTAGTTACAGAGAAATTATAATCATCTTATCTTGACTACGAACTTACCTGATGTCAGCCTGAGCGCTGATCAAGTCTTAGTGAGCTTGGGGCACCAGACACAACCTTGTGAGAGAAACCATCTGTGTGGGCACAGACACAGTTTGTTCTTTCTTCTGCAACTCACTTCCCTCACAGCCGTCACTGCTAGACCCCCCTCCCTCCACCCCCGCCACCCTCTCTTGCTCCTGTAATATCGTGCACCATTTACAGAAAAGTAGTGGGCAACATTTGCGTCCGACCCTCCATTACAGTTGCCACGTTAACACCGCTTTGTGATCATGATGTGTTAGTTTTAATGCTCATAAGTGTCAGCCATATCCGCTCTGGGTCGTGTTGTATTAACACAGGTTATGAATCTTACACAGAAACCACACTGAGCAAGTGTAGCTAAAGTAACTCTCTTCGTAAAAACAATCCCCGTACTTGATTATCATCTGTTTGCCTGAGATAGATGTCACTTTCCACTAACGCTCTACACCTTTTATACCCAAAACGGTAAAGACCGTTGGTCAGCCGCTCTTCTCACGATGTATTGGTGTTTTGAAACAATGCGTGTAATATAGTAATTGTGGATAGTGCTCCTTTTGCCTCGGTTCAATCTAGACGTATACTGGTTATGAATTGCTGGAAAACGAAAGTAAATAACAATTTAATTATGGCTGTATGTTGTGCATAAAATCAGAATATTACATATACAGCCGCAAATAGAATGCTGTGGAAGCAATATGGTATTTCAGGCCCTGGAGAATTGTTAGTGACCTATTGCAGAATTACCTGAACATGCTAATGAACAGGTAAATTAATCGGCTTTGGCTCACGTACATACAGACAGACATTTCCCGGGACAACAGGCCTCGATATGTACGGATTTTGACACGAGGTTAGTGCTTGCAGAAAATCACTTCATTCAGATTCAGGGCAATGTTATATATTAATCCTGGATGCCGGTACTCTCACTACAATGGTTCCACGTGATACTACCCCATAAATGAGGGATTACATCACCTTGACATGGTAGAGATAACAGCGACGTTAATTGTCAGGAAACAAAAACCCAGAGGAATACACTAAGTGTTGGGAACATTTTGTTGACCTCTTGTCTCTGGGGAAAATTTTAGGCATCCTCTTAGGTGGACAACTGGTCCCTATTGCGTCGCTTAAAGCCTTCCTCTCGGGCCCTCAAAACAAACCTTTCTTGGCGTAGTAGCGGGTTAAGTCACACATATTTAAACCTGCAGACAATCCGATGGCTTGTTTTTCTGAAACCTAAGGTGATAAGTCAGGAGAGAATTTCTCTCACATAAATCGTGCAGGCCATTACGGGCTACTTCGTGCTGTGCCGGCCGCCTAATTGCAGGGCTCAGTAAACCTGGGAGAGTATTTACGTCTTTGGCCAGGAGATTTGTTCTCGCTGTTCTCATGCTGTTCGTGACGGTGCCTATTTTACGTCACCTTCTACAGTTACGACTCACGGCTATTCGAGGGAATAGGATTTGAAAACGTGAAAGTTGTAATGATGGAGTTGAAATGCTGCCAAAAAGCGTCCCTTACACTCCTGCGCTCTCCGTGTACAATGTTTGTTCCAGTCAAGCACAGCTTTGGTTAGCCGATCAGGAACTCCTGGTGAAAACGCTCCAGTGCATAATGCCGCTTGCGTGCAACGTATAAAAATCCCTTCAAAGCACAACACTCTTCTTCCGTACAAATCGACAGAGAACAGAGAACCCTGGGGAAAGTGATGTTCACTTGACAAGCTTCTCGATGAAACCAGTCTATTAATGTTGGCATCAACGTCTTCACCTGAAATTAAAGCAGTGAAATTTGGCAACTTCCGTCATTCAAATAATCACAGATATTTCTTCTTATTCAAAGCGGATTATTTTTCTTAAGCTTCCAATCCCCTAGTAACTCGACAAAAGTCTTTCGATTCCTGAAAAGTCTGTGTAATTCGGCTGCTTACTGAATATGTGGCAGAGACATAGCGATTTCAAGTGACAGCAGAGCGAATAAAGACATACCGTGAGAGGATAATTAAGTTTCCTGGTCGGATTACACAATGTCCCCGTCCATCACGCAACCACAAGGCACCCTGTGCTACTGTCCTACTGATCGAGTTCCGCTGTCGGATTAAACAATCTCTCAGTGCTAGGGACTTGCAAATAAAACTATTGAAGCGAAGTGTACACATCTTAAAGGACTAGAAGCTTATGGAGAAAGATAGGAGGAGTAGCAATAGTCAGTCGGAAATGGCAGGACAGAACCCCTGAAAGTCTGGCTTCTTGTCAACTTACCTCCTTTAAGACTTTACATCCAGATACTTTAATAGTAGCGCCTTATTCGCCTCAAGATCGACAATCATTACGGTCCATTCATGAACAGCTGAGTAAAATTTGTTTTAAGAAAGAGTATATCTTTGGCATTTTACCATCTTGGACGTGACAAAAGAGTTGAGTTAAGACTTTACAACAGTTTGTAAAGAAATGCAATAAGCAGCACACCCGGGATTCTGTCCTCAGATGGCTTGTGTCTCAAAGTTTTCAGATGCAAATTAGCGTCTTCGTTCCAAAGGCATGCACAAAGGTTACGGCATTGATCGGTGTACTCAGCATTTTTTCCCTTCTGTAATACCTGACAGGATTATGGTGGGAAGAGTTTAGTACAATGTTTTCTGAGTTTTGAGACTTTTGCCGACAACCGGTGGCCAGGAATGGTATCCCCCTGAGTGTCGGGCTTAAATGTATCAGTTAGACCTAGTTTGATGGCAAAGACTGAATAATTAGTGCGTCTAGCCAGTTTTGCAAGGCTATGGCCAATGACTATGACCTACCGGAAGAAGCGCTGATCTTTTCAAACCCCTTACAGCTGTTCTCTTTGCAAGTGCATTCAACGTCCCAATTTCGCCCTGCTGTGTCAGACGCTGGCTGTATTCAATAGCAGACAACTGACAGGTTATACCACCCAATAAGGGGTAACAGTTTAGTTTAGTTTAGTAACAGTTTAACATTGTCTTCATATGGACATTTAATAATTACCCCATCTACAGGAAAATAGGCCACTACCGACTTACATTATTATTTTAAAAACAGTGAATAAAACGAATAGCTTAAAGACTTACTACCAGACAGATGAAGTGGGTTAAATGTCAATTGTAAACTCCTTAATATTATTTAATTTCCCATCATTAGTTAGAAACATCTAAAAATACAGTATGTTGTCAACAATCGTTTGCCTTGAGAAATCAGTCTATGTTTCATCGGGTACCTCACCGGCTTGTCAATGGCTCTATGTAAAAATCATTTTGATTTTCACGACCTCAAATAATGGCCGCTTCAAACTAACCCAAAAGTTTGAACGACTTTTTTTTTAGCACCAGGTAAGACAGAAAAATTTAGATATCATTAAATACAACAAATCTTTGGCTTTCTTTTCACACTCATCTTTCTTTAACGTTCCCTTTAAATCTTCCCGACAGCAAAATGTTTGTGCGTGGTGAAATAAAGTCCAAAATCGAAAATGATAAGTGATGAGAGAACTTCTCTCACATAAATCGTGCAGGCTATTACGGGCTACTTTGTGCTCTGCCGGACGCTTGATTGCATGGCTCAGTAAACCTGGGAGAGTATTTAGTCTGTGGCCAGGAGATTTGTTCTCGCTGCCCTCCCACTGTTCGTGACAACGCATATTTTACGTCACTCTCGATAGTTCACGACCCACGGCTATTCCAGGGAATTTGCTGTCTCTGGAGTTAAAGTGCAGTGTACAAGCTGCACTCGAAAGCGTCTCTCTTTGCACACCCCTAGCCCATGCCCAATGCTTGTTCCCGTCAAGCAAAAATTCGGTTAACTGATCACGAATTCCTCGTGTGAACACTCTACTGCATCAAGCCACTAGATTGCAACTTGTATAAAAATCCTTCGCTATATCCGTCCAAATCACGATATGTTCTTTTTTCCTTCAGTTCCAAGCTTAGACGGAATTAACGTTTTCTTTACAAGCTTGTCAAGGAAGCCAGTCCTTTAATGCTACCGCCAATCTCTTGACCAGGAATTAAAGTAAGGATTGTTTCTTCGAAACTCTCCTCAATCAAACCACCTCTAATGTTTCTTTTTACTTCAAGTAGATTGAAGTTTCTTTGGATTCAACTTATCTGCCAAGTCGACAATTTCTTTTGATTCTTCAGAAATCTGAGTAATTAGGCACAATATTGAATGCGTAGTATAGGCATAATGATGTCTACTGACAGCATAACTCCGACATACGGAACTACTACAGACAAAGCCTCAGTCGATGATCAAATTTCCTGGCCGAATTAAGCCTTTCTGTTTAAGAGACTTTGAAATATAACGATCTCAAAGAAATGTGCAAAATATAAGGTAGTAAAAGGGGAACAAAGGGGCAACAACGTCATAGAGCTGGCATATGGACACACAAAACTGGTAAAACATGACCGCTAAATAATATATCTGTGTCATTGTATCATTTTCATCTCATGACTAATCACTGGAGATAAAACTCTCTAACTGTTAACGATAATGCAAAACAAAACAAAAAAAATTTGCTCACACGAAACCAGTGCTTCAGTATCACCACGAAGAATGGGTTAAGTCTCACTATACTATAATTGATTGGAATCACATGCGAGTATGTATTTAATGCGATGTTGTTGAAAAAATGCTTTTTGATTACGTTTAGGATGCATAGAATACGGGAAAGCGACCAGAACCTTTCAGTTAGCATGTTGAACGATTCATTGCTTTATCTTTTTATTTATTCATCTATCCATTAGCCTTGAAAAGCTGTGCCAAATAAAAAAGGAGAAGAAAGGTGATGGCTATACGATCGGATGATTTTAGGCTAATTTCTGGTTCTGATTTCAGAGGCATTAGGCTGACTTAATTTGACGTCAGTCACAATTCTTCTTTTCGACCCAAGAACGTTGAAATGTTACAGCCAGGCAGAGCCTGATGCGGAGCTTGCAGACAACATTCTCCATTTGTGGTCGTAATGTTTATCTTCCGGTATTGCATGTAACCATCCCACCCACTCCATCCCGCCTTCACCCTCATTGTATCATCTCTGTGCCAGTCTTATTCATATAATAAATGCAAATCAAGACTCATAACGCTACGAAGCAGCCTTTAAATATTGATTTGCAAAAAACTGACATAATCAGCAATGGCTAAGCCGACGGGATCCACCAGGAGCCAGCATGGCTATGAGAGCTTGGTGTTTGGCGAGATGTTAGTCACACTGGAATTATAACCAGCACATCCTGATCACAGACAGAGCTGATATCAGCCACAGGGATTGCGCTAATCAATAGTAAGTGCGGGGACACCAGACAAAACCAATGACAGAAACCATCTGATATTTGTTCCCCAGCTTACCAATCCACTCTTCCTCGCTTCGCCCCACACACCGTCCGCACCGTTTACTGAAAACCTAGTCAGCAATGTTTGCGTCTGGCTTCCCGTCACTACTATTGTGTATTTCAAATTCCTGTTGGGTTAAAGCATATTGTCACAGTATTGTACTCTTACTGACTGTTCCTAAAGTCAGAGGAGTTCACATCGCCTAACCCTCCTTCACAAAAAATGTCCAGATGTATCGTTAGTACGGCTTTAGGCATTGTTAAAATTCCATGTCCACTCTAACACTACACTTATACATCTTTAAATGCGATGATGTGGTAGTTTGATTTAGCCACAGCACACAGTTAACCAGCCTTAAAATTAAGTCTAAAGATATTTCTGGTATGGCAGTCGAGTTTCCCTTTTCCAATAAACAGGATGGTTTGTTTTCAGTTAAAATTGGAACACGGTGAAATCAGAACTGTGATAATGTCTCCATGGTAACTGTAGACCGAAACTGACAGTTCACGTAGATCTTCAACTCTTGCCTCAGTCCCATGTCTCCCGGTAGCCTAAATATGGATGTGCATTGCGAATTGGAATAACCAAATTCAAACTCTGAGACCAATTTTTATATAAGGAATCATGTGAAAAGCAGTCTATTTATTTTCAAGGTTGTAGGAAGAGCTTTGTCCAAATTCCAAGCACGGTAACTTGTTAATAGCAAATGAAAACATATAACACTGAAATAAAAATCAAGGATGTATCTCAGATATCCATTAAATGACAATATGTATTTTATACGGTGATATTCCAGCCACGTTTTACCGTAGATACTAGACATAGTGCTCGTCAGGACGTAACAAAATTACCAATCCTGTTTTTCCTTTCAGATTTTTTTTTGACATTTCAATACGTTACCAAAGCCGCAAAATGAATTTTGAAATTCCGAAGGTCACACAAAAAGCCTTGTTTGGTTGTGATTTTATGGATGGTATTAGTCCAGATCAGCCAGCGTACTGGAAAACACAGCTCGCCATCAGCCTGCTGAGAAACGCCATATATTGTCCTCATTATTTACTATCACTGAATGGTACATTCATAGTATCAGCCCGACTGTGGAGTTTTTCCTTCAAGTTATAGATTCTCTGTGTCAATGTGGTTGTCCACCAAATTGACATAGTGACGGCAGAATGGAGATGAAATTACATATTGATTTATGAATCATCGATAGGAAAAGGGGCTTTTTAACGAGTTGTTTGCGGAACAAGTGACGGTGGAGGTAAAGTTTCCACCGCGCAATTACAGTCTTGACAGAAAACTATTTCGCGAGACAACCTCACAAAGGACATTTCCACTCGCATATTTTGTAGACGTTCCTCCGTCTCCCTCTTGCCCCCCACCTCTATGCACACACTCAAAACATGCGTGTGTTTTGTAGCAACGGAACACAAGGTCAGAATATCCAAAAGGGAATCGTTTTGTACGCAGATTGACAGATGGCGCTATTTATAGACGCAGTGAGAAGAGACGCGTTCTCTCGGGGATAACGAGAATTGACGAGACCCTGTTGATCTGTTAGACAGAAATCAATTTTAAAGTAATTTCCCCAAAGAGCGTTACCAAATTCCAGTCTCCGCTACACAAGCATACGCCTTCGGCCCACCAAGAACCTCGTATTGCTAATACCTCCTAAATCAAATGGACTCAATAATTTCCTGGTTTTATACAGCCAGAGTCGTTAAGCAAATAGTAATAGGCTAGCCCTACTGGAAGTTTAGCCTTGTTTTGTGAGCTGTATGGGCATTTTCGTTGAATTCCCGAACAAAAAAGGGAAAATCCTGTAAGTGACATCGATCGAATTTACCCAGGTTAAGCAAGCGGGTTTAGCAGAGGAAAAATAAATACCTTCAGTGTGTAGAGGTTTTTATCCCAACCGGAACGGTGACGATGGCATTTATATCGTAGTCTTGAGTTAATAAACGAGGATAATGTCCAAAACCAAAAACCACAGTAATGGCTTAGCCAAATGAACAGTAACAAATGGTAAAAGACAATCGCGGCAGTTGCTATTACTTGTCACCATTATTCCAATACAGAAGTGATTCCTCGGCTCTGTGAAATGTTGCCCCTGCACACAACAGTGTACATGTATCTAGTTAATGTAACCTGTTTACATTCATACATGCATAAAGGTAACTAAACGCCCAGCTAATTGTTGCAACTGAAAAATGCTATGAACGATCAGAGGGTATATTTGAAAGACAGAAATGTCTGTCAGTTGTATTTCGCGAACTGGGTATACATCCTGTCCTCAACTAGCCAAGAGTGGGCCTACGTGCTGAATGCTATGTACCCATAACTCTGGTGATATGCCGACCTAAGTGTGTCTTGAGATGGTGTGGGTAAGACAAAGAACATGTCACAGTCAAAAGTCAGGCTAACCATCACAGCAACAACTCAGATGCATGAAATACAAATTATCCCCGGACCTAGTTATTCTATCTCGCCGTTTTAAGCTTAATATTCAGTTGAACGACATTTTACATGTACACAAAGCCTACGGTACTTCTGATCAAGGGTTATTAACAGCTGTGTTAATAGATTAAGTCTATTTGTGATTATCACTAGAGAATTTACCGTATTGAATGTTTCTTTAAGTGAATGGACAGTTTCTCGAGTTGTTTATGTGTTTTCCTCTACAATGAATACTATAAATGAGAGATAATACAGCATTAGATGCCCTCCTCCTGTGTTCTTACACAGAAAGTGAACATTGATTAATAATCTGATATTACATCTATCTTTCCACACGTCTGAGCACACGTTGCGTCTTTTTGAAATACACTTCATTGACCAGACAATCCTGTAAACACGTTGTCATAAATAATGCTCTGGATATATAGGTCTGGTGTTTAATTGTCAGAAATTTTTTTAGGGGGTTTACCCCCGTATGATAGAGGTGCTGGGGATATGTGATCTCACGTTAAATAGCTTTAGTGCCAAATTGGCGGGTACTAATGAGTGACAAGGTTTTGAACATTTGCTATAGGTTCTTTTAATAAAATTACTTGGAGAATGTCTTAAGTAATTTTGCACTCACTTGGAATAAGGAAGGAAAGTTACCTGAGGATTTTATGTTAACTTAAATACAAATATATATACAGCCTTGCAGTAGATAAGCTGGAATATATAATCATTCGCCATCAACCCTTACCTGGCAAAGTCTGTACATTTCGTGTCACCGTGCCTGAGGTGCTTGTAAACATCGGCTGACATGTCACGTGATCATCTCAAGGCGTGTGGATAAAGCCTCTAGTTATGAATGACATATTTGACACTAAACCACTTTAAAGGAAAAGACTATTTAAAGTGAAAGGCAAGGCATGTTGGAAGCTAAGTTTGCCAGAAAGGTTGAACAATATTATGTTCGTTCATATTCGGTAAAGTATAGGCCCTACTTTTTCACATAGCTTCTACCACAACAGAAACTGGCATTTAACCGTGCTCTGTCAGCTAGCATGAAACGCAGCCCTTCTGTCTGGGCTGTGACGTAATTCTTCCAAGCGCGGAACACTCATGTCATCTTAGACTGAATAAACTGCTAGAGTTCTGTTTGAAACTTAAGTATATATGTTAATTTATAACATGAAATGAGCAAGAACCCACTCCCACCACAGTACAATAATCTGAAAATACTTCGCAGTGTAGTTCACACATGTACTTGTTATAATTAAAACGTATAACATTAAAACAGTGTCCTGTCCTAATTACATGTTACATTGACAGTCAACTCAAAACATTAACGTCACAGCTTATGTAACCCGATATCTCCTAGCTCTCTTATTGGTCCATCTCTCATAAGCTTAAAAGCATGGATGCCTCCAGATTCCCAGTGGGCAGTAACGTATTTCACACTTCACATGAAGATAATTCAGCAACAAATTCATACAAATTCAGGTTTTGGCATATAAGAGAGAATTTTACAATTTTTTAAATCAACATTGCCTCAGTCATAAGCTATCTTTCATTTAACGACTTTGTCTATTAAAAACAATGGCTTGCATGCTTCTTCCATATGACAAGTAATAAACTCAAGTCAGCTTTTGAAATAATAAGCCAACTCATACGAAAGATGTGCGTGTTTTGGCTGAGATATTTGGGCTCATCTTATGTGAACTACCTTATACATATGGACATTATACAGATATTGCATGCCGTGGAAGTCTCTATGAGATATTGTGAGCTCGAGAGAAGTGACGTTCAACGAGTGCGGAGCACGAGTTGTACATCACTTGTCGAGACGTTTTGGTACGTTTTATTATACCGAAAGAAGGCTGTAGAAAAAGCAAAGATGCGACCTGCTCTGGTGCTAGACTTCTACGCCGTTTACAGGTGAGAAAGCCTTTCACTGCTGTCTACTTTATCAGCAAGTGGACGTTAGAGAGCGGACAAAGGGGAATAAACTTGTAGAATAAGACCATGAAATCGTAGGCTATTGGCGCATGATCCTTGTACATTGCCTCATGGCCGTTGTACATCATGTTTTGCGGAATACCATGTGACCGTGTTTCTACCGATGAAATCCAGTATTACCCTGTGAGGTACAATAACAGACGTTACAGAGTTCAAGTCTGAGTGTGATATACCACTGGTGTGTTGGCTGTTATGAAAGACAATTTTGTTTGTCATTGTAAACATCGTCCACATAGTTTAGATGTCCTATAACATCAGGCCGTCCTTCTGTGGTACAATGCTTTCATGGTCTTGACCATTTGAAATCACCAGCGTTTGTTTGGATTCTCTCATGACAAACGCCGTTAACAGGTACTAAACTAATCTACAGACCATAGCAGAAAATGCTCCATCACTTGACGGGAAGTCACTGTCTGTTGTCCACTGACAGCCCACGTGATCAGGTGTAGTATACTTGATAGACCATAGAGGTTCTTTATGTCACTGGCTTGCAGAGCAATTCTTTCCTGCCAGTGGTCACATCAATGTCTGTGATCTTGAACAAATCAGTTCCATCCGGACCACTTTAGGATAAGTTAGACAGCCTTTTGATAAGCTGAGTTGATCGCGTTGGTAATTTTATACATGTTCTCCAGTTTTCTTTTTCCTTTTTATCCTCGTCTTGGAAGCTCAGTTATCGTCTACTTAACCAATAGAAAGGTCATGGTCAAAATTCTCCCAATACTGGTCAGGAAGTCGTGGTCTGGTATCCCCTGACAGGTCAAGTGATCACGCGAGTGTCGCCTGCTTGATAAGCCATTCTGCCGGGATTTATTTCTGGTCATCACGACACGGGATAATGTCACCGTTGCTCTGGTGGCGTCTGTGGGTTCCTACGGTCCCCATCATCTCCAAGTATCCGCGCTTCCCATGCTGTACCAGACGACAAAAGAGGGTCTGTATCCTACAGACCGATTATGGTTCTCACATTTGAAGGCTTCACTGATACCTTTCTCAGCTATAACTGATGTTACTGTTAAACATGTTGTCTCAGCTATGTGCACACATTACATCGTATTGCGTTGCTTTGCATATAAAGTATTATTGAAGTGGGAAAACCTACGCCTCTGTGCATCTCATTAACTAAATACACTAAGCTCAGGCTGTCCTTCTCCACGTTTATCGATTATGAACACAAAAGTGTGGCCTTATACTTCATGTAATGAATGCTTAAGGAAAACAATGGATATGCCCTTCAGAAGGTGCTGCGTATTTCGTGACATAAGACTTATGTTGTTTCGTCGTTTATCACAAATAAATAACCTTCGTGCTGTTGTTCCCAGAAAATTTACCAATTATAATGATTGATATTTCGGAATTCCTCCCGTATTTGAAGCAATTTAAACAAAGAATGTTTCTGATAAGAAAAGAAGTAATTTCTTGGTGAAGTGACTGTGCCTACTCTCTAACGAATTAATAGTATTTAATTGCTGTGAACCCGGTCTTTATTTTAGATGTTTTGGCTCAGCCGACGTAATTTTAATTCAAGGCAAATTGTTGCCCGGCTCTAGCTTGCGATCTGTTTTAATATGAGCATGTGTATTGGCTCTTTCCAGGCCAAAAGTATTGATAAGTGCACAATGTGATATCATAACTCTTGTATTGGGTGGGGGTTGGGGGGAAGAGGAATGTACTGTAGGTAAGACTGATTAGTATTTAGTTGTCTCTACCTGTCTTTTTATGTTTTGTTTCTCTTCTTTCCATTCAGGTAACAACCGCCGCGGAAATAAACATCATAAAAGGCCCAGAAAGAAAGTCAAGAGGTCGGTAGAGTCTGACGGCAATGTGGACAACTATCCTGGTAAACAACGCTTTATTTATGGGATTCTACCTCTTTTGCAATCAACTAACATTCAGTAAAGTACAAATGCGTTATTTAACCAGACCAAATATTTATCTTTAGAAACGCCGGTTTACTGATCAATGTTGACTGTATTTATACTAACGTATTTGGTGACATGATGTAGATAGTTGATGCGATAGATAGTTGATGCGAGGGGATATCAAAAACTGCCAACACGAATGATTTTCAGCAAGTCGAGAGCTGACAATTCCTGATGTGCAATCATAAGGAATGCACTATATGTTTTATTATACCGAAAAAAGGTGACAGAAAAAGGAATAGTTGTAGCGAAAACTTCGATTGTGAGTTCGAAAAAGAAAAAATAATCCAATAGAAGCAACATGTAAATTCTATAATCGAAAGGTTTGTCCGAAAGCTTTGAGTGGTGAACAAAGAAAGCAATACATGCCTTGACTCTCTTTTCATGTATAATGAAAACACAGGCATAACAAGAATCACTTGCATTACGAAGCAAAAGAAATGGCCATAGGGATTTTCATGCATTTTATAATTTGAAGCTTTTTATCCGCCTGTCTTTTGAATGAGGTAACTCTTGTTGCGTTTGCTTCGGTGCTCTGCTGAGATTTGATGTAAATGTGAGCCTGTTTGCTTGAGAAAGTGGACTGAGTGGTTTCATGACGGCCTGCTGTCTTACTTTATCCAGATTTTGTCAGTTCCATTAGAAAGGTGGTGATAAGTCCCTGGCGGTAACACGTCGTTTCTTTGTAAGGTGTGGCGTCTTGTTAAGGAAACTGACACTGTGACTATAACCACGTGTGACCAATGCCACCTGCCCGTCGGCCAAAGGTATTAGATGATAATTCACCAGACAGTCATCACACCCAAGCGTGCATGTATATGAATTGACAAGGAGTTGAAAGTTCTTTTAAGTTAACGAGAAATCAACTGTCAGCGTAGTTTGTATTTACTCGTAAATTCCTTGTTCTCTGCCCGTAGGCTAAGGTTATTTATTTCTCGCGTACATAGACCCGCGTTCGCTAGACTTGTTCATTTCGAAGGTAGGAAGTGAAGGAAACTATTTGCAAGTTTGTCTGTACCAACGATGCAGCTCCAGGGATAGGCGTTAAATAATCCTGAAGTTCATGTAGAACTTATATATACTTGTTACCAGCCTATAATTTCGGAGTCAACAATGTTAAGATTTCCTCTTAATCCTCAATATGATTTATAAAAGAGTTTGAATGCGTGTCCCTTTCAAACTGTTTTCGTCCATATCGAAATGTCGCCTTTGAGCAGACAAGTCACGCGTTTTTTTTACGGCATACTGAAGCATGTATCACTTATAGGATGGTGGCCAACAGAAAAAAAATCGGGCAATGCCACGCCCATTCTTGGAGTATCTGGAAACCTTACCATGGCAAACCGGAGAAAAGGGCAACATGAGATGGACTTGGACTCACAGTGACCGCATTGGTAACAGGCCCCTGGGTCATTGTGCTCAGCTATCTCACTAACCCCTCGGCCATGAAACCCCCGACATTTTACTCTTTAACTTCACCGTGGCGCCACGCTGAAGACAATAAACATGAAACCTTTTCAAGTCACAACCACCGACCACAAGTCGACCGTCAGTTCTGCTAATTGTTGGTCAGGTTCATATTTTCAGACAGCCAAATCTTTTGCCAAGTTTTATTTATAACCTTGGGTGTTTGGTTTACCATATCGACCCTCCAACTTTACACCATCGCAGCATGGTCTCTGTGGTTCGAAGAGAAGTCATCTCGCTTAATACCATACATGGGCGGCTTAATTGACCGTGCAGACATGGTGTCAGAGGTATACATGAGCAGATATTGGACGTATTCCCCGTGCCAATTTTGTCAGAATGTGCAATGGTGTTAGTTGTTCTGCCCAATGGATCAACTGTTTATGTACTAAATACTGGAGAAGGATGGGGTGGATACGGGGAAACAAATTTCCTTGCATTTCGGTAATTCAGTGGGAAGGAAGAGAAGCACTTATAAATCGACCAATTTAAGAACCTTAAATTTCGCAGAACGAATAACAAAACCAGTCTTAGACATGTACCGTGTATTGTTATACGGAAGTCCAATCATTTTATCCAGAAGCAAAAGGGGTTTGTCAGGTATTTGGAAGAAACAGGTGTTTTGCTCCAGGAACACTGGAAAATTCATCAGTGCTCCTCTAATTACCAACTGATCAATTAGTGATTCAATCATTATGCCACGACCTCAGAATTGCATAGTGGCTTTCACTTCATTGTTGCCATACTTATGAAGATATCACTTATACGACGGTGGCATAAAACGACCAGTCGAGTGAATAAATCAAATCTGTTTTAATTTCTTATTAAGGTGTTGCCTGATGGCCACATCACTTTTGTTATATCAAGCAACTATCAGATATACTACAGACACACACACCAACCAGTCTGCGCATGCATATGGCTATCTCTGTTTGATTCAATCAAGCTTCACCACGGTCATGTGTAGCGTCTGGCTAAGGCTTCGGTTGTCATCACGAACGAGTTGATCGCTCATTTAGCGGAAAGAAAAGCCTCTAGTTTTCGTGGAACTTTGTGTTGATGTAGTTGGATTTTCCGCGGATATTAAGGGGGGGAGGCGATCTTCTAGGGAAGTGTCATCAATTGAGTACTTATTTGGTTTGCCTGGACCAGCCGAACGTGCCAGCTAGGCGTTCTGGTCCAGTCTGGAGCGCGAAAACCTCTTGCACTCGATCTCGAGCTGTCTTGCTGATTATGCCAAGAAATTACCATAAGTAAAAGTCCTTCGCTGACCTGCTCTGTGCGCTCGAAGATAGATCCTCGGGTCGATAGGCTTGCATTAAGACAAGCTTTACGTACCGGCCTGATTGCGGTGAGATACCCTGACAGTCCATAATACCATATTCATCTAGTTGTTTTAGTACAAAGCCTAATTTTACTTCCGATACTCAGTGCTAGAATGGCCGTCCAGGCAAGCTCTTCGCCATCTTTCCGGTCCGCCGTAGGAATGACGATCTTTCATGGTTAGAGTCAAGAACAAATTCTTCCGATAGTTGGATGAAAAGGCAATAATTCGTCAGCAAATTACCTCTGTTTACTGCATTTAACCCGCAGCTGATAACGTTGCTCGACGAAACATAGGTATTATCCAAATATAAAGTGAATATAACAACTATACAGGCGTTTATACATATACAATAAGAGTTTTTGTCATTAGTATCTTGTTAGATGTTTCCAGTTATTTTCAGCTGCGACAATGCTTTATTGCACTGAGATCTAAAACAACAGAAGACATTTAAACAAAGTACGCATCATCTGAAAGGCCATTTCGTGCTAATTGCAATTGTGATCTTTATATTATTGTTTGGCATTTTTCCAGTCATTACAACGGAAATAAAGACTAATTTGCTAACGTGGAGTTTTGGACCATGTATTGAACAGGTTAAACTACAGTGGGGTCACAGATTCTGTTTTGTTGTTAAACATCCTCTGATTGCTATACGTCTAAGTACTACGTGAATATACATGCAGTCAAAGACCTGTATCTGCATTTAGTGTGGAAATATAACAGTTACAATATGTTTAGCAGTGAAAAAATTAATTTCAGTTATTTGTGGTTGTGTATAGAAACACTGCTTTATTTAGTTATCGTAATTGATGTTATTATTCATCTTTCCTGAATCATTTTCATCCTGTCTGAAAACAATTTCGACATTTGTGTTTGCAATGTTTTGTTTTATTATCGTCCGTGTTTTTCTTCCTTGCTCCCTATGCCCACCTATGTTTGCTGACAATTTTCAAGATAATTAACAAATTAATTTGCTTTTGTCGTATAAGTCATACTAAATACTCTGGTTGCATCAGTGTTGTGAGAAAGAGTCTATTTACTTGGAAGATTGCGCAAACTATGGTATATTTGGACCATTAGCGACAGAATGCAGAGTTTGACCTGTCATTACGCGGATCACACACCAAGTGATCAACATATAACTCCAGTGAAACTACAAAACCATATAATTAAGCAAACAGCTGAAGTACCTTCAGTTAACCCCAGGTGTCTGGTGCACAATATTCTTCCGGGGAGCTAAATTCAAGTAATACTACTTCCGTTTTGCTTTTTGCTACCATCGTAAATCCACATGTAAACTGATAACCGCGTGGCCTTCTTCTCTATCACTGAAACTGTTATTACTTGAATTATTTGAATGTCGCCATAAATCAGTGATTTAGTAGACATGTTTCCCAGAATTCTTGCCCTATGGGTAATTGTTTTTGCTTCTTGGCATTTCTAGCAAGACCTATGAGAATATGATTCAGAGTTAGATCGGAAATATGAGATGAGAAATTGTGCAAGCCCTCGAAACGTAAGTACTAATTATGACAATAAAAAGGTAACGGCATAGTTGTGGTTTTTGTTGGTTTTATGTTTTGTTTTTTCCTACCCAGGTCATAAGAATGGTGTAGAGTATTCCAAACCGAGAATTGTAACATAACGTACTTTTTAATTTATTGTTGACACACTTCTGTTCAGCATAGGCAACGGATTATCTTTAGACAAATTTTATGATTCGGAAGACCCATGGTATGAGTTAGAAGATAATTTGAAGGTGTAATCTCTCACACCTTGACAAGTTTCCCCGGGGCCTTTGCTTGATCTTCAACTTTTTCTTCAGGGCAAAGCCGTACTGAAACATTATCATAAATTTCTATCAGGCACGGTGTTAAGGGTTGGATTTAAACTCCTCAAACTGAAAATACATGGTACATACTAAAACCTGGATTTACAAGAAGTCAGACACGGACTATAAAGATATTAGTACACTCTCTACGTTGTAGTCTTGTATAATGGACTTGAACGTCCTTCGCTCTTTCTATAGTGTACCTTACGCTCTGCTTTGCTTTGCTTAGGTTTTTCTTGCTGTCTAAAAAAGTTTCTGGAATCGTTTCACGGTAGACCTAGCAATCCATCAACTAAATATGGAATGCTAAAAATGGAACCATCCCTTCTGAGGGCCTAAGCTCGCCTGGGGGAGTTTCTTCTTAGAGACACATTCTTCTTGGAAATCATTCGGTGCTGACCGGTCAGATTTAGCGGACATAATCCGTCAAATGATCCGAAAGAATCCCAGACTATGGGTCAATCACTCCAACAATGATCCGAGAATTTCCCCTTAAAATGAGTCAAAGCGATCTAATACGCGGATCATTGTCGGTCACTGAACACCGCCGCAGCGGATTCTTATTGCCATCTGGCCAGAAATCAAATCCACGGCTCGTTCGTGATCGAGGTCAAAAGGATTAGTCTGATGTTGGCTTTATTTCGCAGGCGACTGGTGTCGTGCAAGCTTCATTCGATGATATGATTAATTCTGGCTAGAAGCGTTGGTAATTTCGAGACTTTAACTTGAAACATAAAATCTGACATATTTAGCACAGCATTAGAGACAACCTTCGACCTTTCTTTTTTCCCCAGCGTCCTTGCACAGCCTTCATTAAGTGACTTTTGGTTCTGGGCGTGTGGGGATCTGCGGGGAATCCCTGGTTCGTTTATCGCTGATGACAGGGGAAGGGCACCGACGCACACGCTCATATAGGTTAAATAGACATGGTAAAGCATGTATATATTACTGAGACCAACGGAAGGACATCGGAGGGCATGCCCCTGTGGATTAAGGAGAGGTGGCAAGCATGTATATAATAGAAAAAACAACAGCATACAGAGTAACACCAGAGCAGCGATGACGATGTGATAGTTTGCAAATGGTGACACCTTACCCGTGAAATCCGGTCTCTTGTCAGTTTGCCTCAGTCAGGGTTTTATTTCATTTAGATATGATGCCAAAGAAAGGAATCCAACTGGGTTGGCATATATACGTTAAATGGAAATAGCAGGTCATGTAAATATGTCTGAGGTGAAGGGCACGACACCGACGGGCACGTTCATGTAGATAAATAGAGACGCATACACAAGCATGAGGGCAAGTATACTGTAACATAGACTATGCCATTGGCTGGATTGCTGGATTTGCCCTTGGTGGATACGTGATTTTGTTTCCTTAATAAAACGAAACCTCCACACATTAGCGAGGTCTTACGGTGTGTTGTTAACCTGCCAAATTAGTCCTTTCCTACCACTTTCATTTCCGCCTTACCGGCTGCTGCTTGAGGCTAGGTTCCAAAGCCGTGGGCAGGGGCCAGTGCAACTGCTACCGTTGTAACGGTAGTCCTAGGAATCAAGCCGAATGTGATGATTACACTACATCATTAGTGTCAGAACACTGCACCCTAAATCTTCCGAGTCCATCACACATGGCAAAGACGGGCAAACGCAGCGATAAGCAATGAATAGAAATCCCAGGTCCGAATTACGTCAGGCAGGAAAGGTTTTCAAATGTAACGCTCGAAAATATAAACGAAGTCTAAAATTCTATTTCTATGTGTGGGCTGTAACGCTTGCTTGTCGTACAGGCATTCCATGTAGACAAAAAGGTCACAAATCTACTTCAGTGTGTGGGTTTTAATGCTCGCGTGTCGTGCTGGCATTCTATGTAAACGATGTTTACAATTCTGCTTTAGTGTGTGGGTTGTAATTCTGACGAATCATACAAGCTTGCATCTACATGAAGTCTACCATTCTACTTCTCTGTGTTGCAGTAATGCAAGAGAATCATTCCACTATTTCATCAAACTACCTTGTATAAAGAGGTTGGGGGTCGGTTAATGTGCTAGCTTAGGACAGTGACTCGGAAGCCTCTCAACAATGGTGTTCCTGTAAATTCAAGTGCACCTCATGCAGGCCTCCTCTGCGGGCGTTCACGTGAAGGCCTGCCAGCATCCTACAGATGATTGGAAGCTGTGGGTCGCTGCCTGATCCGCTTCCTTCCACAATAATGCTGCTAGTGCTAGAATTTCAATACAGCCCGCAATTAACCACAGGGAGTCGTCATTGTTAACGCGGCGTAACTTTCCAATGAGATAATTAAAGGAAAATTAAATATATAGATTAAGAGACGTCAACTAAATATCTATTAGGATTTAGTACATATTATTTAGTTGAATGTGAACTGGAGCACACTCATTCACTATTGCCCGGCCCCTTCCAGAACAACGCCTAGACTGTCTTTAAAAATAGAGGACTTGACACTTCCTCATTTTGTGCTCAGCATAAGAAGATAATTAAGCCCCAAATATAATTGGTGGGGTTGGTGTTGATATAACGTGACTACGATGACCGTTATGTGTGGTCTGTGTTGTTTGCGAGAGGTTTCCGTGAAGCATCTCTGTAAATGTTGAGGATAATTTCCTATGATTTGAACGCAGTATTCCTTCTCATGAATGATATTAACTCTACATTTTAACATTCAGTGTTGTTAACAGTATTTCCGACACGGGACGTATGTTTTTGAACGGTATCAACAAAGATTTCGTATATGTATTCAACATCGTAATCTCCAGTTTTGTCATTTTAATTTATACCTTCCAGTTTGTTTGTGGTTGTTTATTTTTTCAGTGTTTAACACTGTAATCAAGAAATTTATACTACGAGGTTAATATTGAGTTCCACTGGAAATGGGATCGTCCATATTAATCCACAGGCCTTAATTTCTTACAAACTTCCTGATTGAAGAGGACGGACAACGAACAAGAACTTCACCTAATCTATTCTGCTTTAGGCTCTCTAGGCCCACTGATCTACGGCGCATATCTCAACCCCTGCAGTTCCTCGGTATTCAGGTGTTTTTGTCACTGAATGAAACAGATTAGTTGTTTATCACTGGCGTCAATTTGTAACCATTCACGCATCCATTTCTTGATTTCTAAAGATATGCATGATGTATGGATTCATAGTTTATATAGACTCAGATAAACACATTTATCTTTCGTTCGTTTTTCGTTAGCGCTCCACTTCAGTCAATGTTTCTGATTTATTGGCAATATAACTGCCATCTAATTAGATGTACTGCATTTGTATGTTGAATTCATCAAAGAACTTGAATTGGGAAGAAGTAAACCTTGGTGCAAACAATGACGACTCCCTGTGGTTAATTGCGGGCTGTATTGAAATTCGGTACCATGATAAATGCGCTCTACCAGCGCTTATTGCTTATTATGAACTTTTATCCAAAGAGGTCAGAGTCGGCGATGAAAACTTCGACGATCGTGACAATTAGCGTCAATTCATTAGGACTTGCGTGGTTCTGAAGGGAGGCGCTAAGGGGACGTAGAGGATGACGGAGGGGTGTCAAGAAAAGGCGAGGTGTCCTGAAATAGCTTGAATGAGTCAATAAGTCCTGGAGATGTACAAAATAATTCTCTAGAAGGTCCAGCTGTCGGAGACGAGTTTGTCGCCTCGTAATCGGATTGTCCGAGGAGATGAATGCCTGTAAATGACATATTCAGGCCAAGGGACCTTGCGGTCAGCTAGCGATAACACATACGTACAAGTTTCCGCGACCAGCTGTCGCTGTCCAGTTATACTAATGGTTTTCTAAATGCTATCACTTCTCCTGACATTCCCTCTGTTCAACATAAGACAGATTCCTCGTCAGCATAAGTTACAAACGTCAACTTTCTTTACCTTATATCTGAATTATTTATTGACTTGATTTGTGTGCTCAAGAGTCCTTTCTCTTGTACGATGGTAATGCGGGTTATAAGTGGCCAAAACCGGTGAGCCTGAATAAAAATTCTTCTCCAGACCTTCTTCAGGCTGTTTGAGGGTGACCGGGGATTATAATTTAAACTTTTCCTTGGATAATGTCGCTTTAGATGGCTGGCTTTTGTGCAATGAAATGGCTAAGGCTGACCTAGTTACTGCTGACTTAGCCTTAGCCCTATGTCACTAGTTTTATCACACACATGTCAACGCGTGGCCTCGTCTCCCTGGCTCTTCTCGATTTCCTTCACATATTAACCCAAGCCTCAAATGATTTGTAAGTGGCCAAACGCAGAGTGTCAAACGAACGTACCACTCAACGTGTAGAAGTACCTTCGTAATTCTGCGAGATGCGTTTGTTTTCCACGAAATTTTCCGATTTGCTAGATGGACATTTATAACATGATTAAAAACCATGCCTTCAACACACGACCCTATTAGTCATCCATGGCCCTGCATGGGTCAGTGAACCTTTCGTACCGACGTATAATGACTATATAATTGTATTCCTGCATAAACCGAGAATCTGCTGGTGGACTAAGCATTCCAGAGGCCTGATCCCTTTGCATTTTTATCATGTTATTGTGTATGCACCTTTTTACCGAATTCTGCTTAAGTCATGGTGCCATAGGGGTGTAGGTTGTTATCTATTAAACATTTACATGAACAGTTAGAATAAAACCCAACCTGAGAGTAAACTAACAAGAGACCGGATTTCACCGGTAACGTGTGACTGTTTGCCAGCAGTCACACTGTCGTGGGTGTTCTGGTTTTACTCCATGTACTCCAGTACTTTCATAGTGTAGGTTCTATAAATGAATGAATCATTATAACTTACCGCCAAATTGTCTGAATTTCTGACATTTTGAGGCAAAGCCGTCTTTCTGTACGAGATTAGCGGAGGCTCCTTAACCCCAATAAGAGTTCGATTAATTAAAATTTGAATAACCACACTAAAATAGTGATTTTTGCAATAACGTTACAAATATCCTTT
Organism: Acanthopleura granulata; assembly: GCA_016165875.1. Classification (NCBI taxonomy): domain Eukaryota; kingdom Metazoa; phylum Mollusca; class Polyplacophora; order Chitonida; family Chitonidae; genus Acanthopleura; species Acanthopleura granulata. The sequence continues at coordinate 7,478,409 of JABBOT010000018.1, read as the reverse complement.
CAAATGTCTCACGTAACGCATGTAGGAGCTTAGCCAATATCTGAAACAATGGTATATATTAAACAACGCAGACTTATTCTGATCACCGCACCACTGGAGAGAGCTTTAGTCTAGTCCCTCTTGACGCCAAGGGAGTCCAGGAGGTTGAGATTTTTCCCCTCGCCCGACGTACCAGCCATCTTACTTTGGAATAGTTCCAAAATGCCTCAGCTGGAATCTTGTCTTCTTTTGGTTTTCGATTTATGGCTAGAATACCCCCATTTTGTTTGGTTTCACATTTTATTTTCACCAAAATAGGCAATATATAAAAGTTCAAAATAATGTTCAAACCAGGGGAGGAAATAGCGATTATGGATTATGCTGAATAACATCTTGTCATTCCAAGTGTGCACTCAGCTTTGCATTTCTTCCGTTACACTAAATTTTCCCAGGGTCAGAAAAGATGGCCAGCAGTTAATAAGTCTGTTGCTAGGAACAGCGGAGCGTTTATGGTGGTTTGAAGAAAAACGGGACGTGAATGCTTAAAAGAAAACACACGGTTGAAAACTGGCAAATTAGCGATCAAATCATTCACAGTCACTTACATGGTCAAACCACTTTATCAGCTAAAGGATTTTCGCGATTGGCAGCAAAAAACCACGACGGACGCTGTAATTGAGTGTGTCAGTCAAAGGGTCCTAAGAAGACGAATGTCGCAGAGTGAGGCCGCATGACTGACCAGATTCGGCAAGTCACTACAGGCACGCTAGACGCAGTAATCAATAGACAAGGCATAGACACATTCCCTCAGTAGTGGAATTAACACCCAAATCTCGGCGTGTTCAGTGCTCTTTCAATCTAACATCTTCAAGTGAAATGGAAAATTTTTTTCTCCCCTTCTTTGAGCGTGTACTGACGTTTTCTTCTCTTCTTTGCTTCTTTTTTGCGTTGTTTAGCCAGTCCGCATCTCCTCCGAGAAAAGACACTATGACTGCGTCCTGTATCTCAGCACGGTGCGGAAAAAATCATGTTTTAGAGGTGAGAAATCTTGAAAATTTTAAAAGGCTGCATCTCCGCGTGCCATCCTCACACGTGTCAACAACATTGATCATTTGTGGGCCTATATCTTGGTGATTAATAAATTCAGAGAGCTCTTCGTTTGAGGGAATAAAAGAGGGATCGGTCACCGGGTTCGAAGTCTTGTTTCTCCTCCGTCCGCGACGTCAAGTTTTAGTGATACAAAAGATTACAACCCAGGAGCAGACCCAGAGGAAATCGGGCCAAAACTATTGTTCATTGCTGCCATTGAAATAACCTTTTGAGAGCAAACTGGTTACGTATTACACAACAAATGAATGCTTTAATGCAGCTTTCACCCGAGTCGCTATTGCATGGAGAAAGGTTCCCCATTCTCAGGTCGACCAATGGTTTATGGGAAAGACAGATTAGTCAGCCTTCAGGGGCTATCCACCAATTCCACTGTGTGTCGAGATCTGTCGGCTAACCCATGTTCCTCTGTCTTTGCCTCGGCAAGGTCTGTTTACGTGCCATTTTATATATCCACTTAAACTGACCAATTCCCTGTAATGTTGATTTAAACTGACCAATTCCCTGTAATGTTGATGGCCGTGGCACTAAGGGGAGATTACTTGGTCGAGCAGCTCGTTTGTCTCACGTGCCTGGCTCTTAAATGACCTACACAGGTCTGGCGGGTTATAGAGATTGCGGTCTAGCATCAATTACGCAATGGACCCGAGAACCGGTTTTGGCCTGATGAATAAGATCAAACCTTTATTCACAAAGCAAGGAATTAGTGTTAACTTCTGAGCTTTATTGTTTCAAGTTAAGACAAAATTTTCTATCAACTCTCAAGTACTATTAAGTGCTTGTCACTTTCCATAGTTTAAATCCGCGATGTAACAGATTTGATTTGTTTTCCGAAAAAACCTACAGAAAATTTATGGTTCCCGAAGCGTCACCGCACTGATATGCCAGCGCGATATGGCAAATATTGTCACCATGTAATTAAATTCTCTCATTTCAATGCTGTGACTATTTTCGACTTTTATTTACATAATCTGAGCTCAAGTGCTCTTCAGTGCCTGTTTGTAATATTCGATAGCTTTCAGTATATATCCTTATTCACCTTGTTCCCAGCGGCCGTTGTGTAACGCCTGTAACACCTGTGACACCTGTAACGCCTGTGTACATCCAAGGAACAGCTATGTGTATATTGTCTGAGAGCGGGGTTTTTCAATGTCACAATGAAAGAAACCTTTAAATTTATCGCATTCAGTGTCACCGACACTCCAAAGATTCATCCAGTTAACCTCAATACAGATAAACACGTAAGCAGTACAATTTTTTTCCAGAGAAAATATTACTTATACTGGCCATGTCCGTTTTGAATTTCTTGTCAGTTACAATAACATCAGTTTGCAAGGCATTCGAAGAGAATGACGCTTCTTTTAGGTTTGAATTTGTGACAGTCCAGCCCGCTCTGAACATGCCTGGGATACTCGATAACCGAATGGCAGATGTGGATGATAATTAGGTAACAATGCCACAACCTCTCCCGCGTCCTTTCACCATGAAGATGTCTTTATATCAAGGTGCTCTTACACAACTTACGCCCACAGGACGTTTTCTCCCATATCAAATGAAGGCGACACGTCATTTTTGCTTTCTTTTGCAGGGACAGCTTATTATAAGATGATTGATGATACAGTCGTAAAGCTGGTCCAATGGAATGGTTCTTTTTCTGTGATTTAGCTTACGCGTTATAAGCCTGCAAAAAAGTTGGCACGCGAAGGTTACAAAAAAGCAATGTCTGTTGCAATTTAAGTTTTTTTTATTAAGGGATGTTCTCTCTTCAGTCAAGAGAAGATGGAGATGTTGTTCATGTGTACGAGGTCTTGCCTTCGGAAATAACAATATACACATCCCGGCGATGAGACTAACACTTTATATGAAAGAGGTAAACAGTGCAGTATGCGTATATAGTGTATAGATATGAATTCTGTAAATGGGTAAAGAATAAATATGTGTGCATGTATGCTTGGGTTGTACGTCATACTCATCAATTTTCCAGTCGTATGACGACGAGGAGTCCTTAGTACGTGTCTTCTTGTGACAGAGCGAGTCCATGCCTCCAAGGTTCTGCGCCACTGGAACATCAAGCCGAAGACACCTGACATTACACAGGTCACATTATTGTGGGCTAGAGACATTATACTGACACCGTTCCGACCAGTCGTGTTTCTCGCTGTAAACTATTATTGCTGAGCACCAAGCGATTTAGCCACCATGTTTTTAAAAGTCTTTGTTATGACCCTACCAGGAATAATCCCTGATCTTCCGATCTCGAAGAGGACGCTCTAACCACTACGTCACCGCGGCAGTATAAAGGATTGGAGGTAACGTGAACCGGAAAAGTGGTAATGAAAAACAGATAACGTAAAGCGGGCCACAAGTGTAACATATAACGTGAAACGGGTGACGGTTCAGCAGCTTTACGTACCTCGGCGTCGAAACCGGCATTCGTCTACATCCGTCAATCAAACTTGGCGTTCCGTGTCAATAATCGCAGGACCAGTTTCAAAAATATAACAGGTAGCCGACAACGGATAATGAGAAGCGAATTATGGATAAGTGAAAGGGATAAATGGATATCGCATAACGGAAAACAGGAAATAAGAAGCATACAGCTTCGCCGATGCAGGCAATTTTCAGATTTTTAACTTCCCAGTCTCTTGATTTAAACATGCTTTGTTTTACTATGGAACAAAGTTAAGCGTAAGGTTTATATTATTGCTCCGTTTACGTATAAGAACAACATAGGATGATGGTGATTTAACATTTATTATGGGGAAATAATAATTTCAGTGCAGGATTATGAATTGTCACCTGCATTGAATATTCCCAGTCTCTTTGCGGTGAAAATGGAGGTGAAGTTCCAGCTGTTTGTTAATACGTTATATAACATCGTTGCAGGCGACGTTGTGTATGAGGAAATTGCTGAAATTTTATACTATTTCGCAGAGTTTAAAAAACTTGCCTTATCCCCTGTGCCTCAGTCAGGGGTTAATTAGAAACGAGTGGAAAAGTGACTATTTATGACTTTATTAACATTACTAATAAATAATTATTACTTAAAAATTAAAATTTTATGTATCAAAAAGAACAAGGTATATAACGCCATTTCAGGTGACATTGTGTATAAAGAAATTACGAAACTTTACACAATTAAAAACCTTTCTGAGAGCTTAGCTTACAATACCTGTCCAGCCTTGAGTTAAACAGAGGAGAGTGGAAAAGTGAATATTTCTGACTTCACCCCAAATCTCTTACATTAGCCCTACAGTCATGCCATGGAAAAGCTGGGAACATGCTTGTCAACTTTTCGTGGCGTCTAGAGAGCCGTTCTCCATCAAGCCTGACCCATGTGCAGCCCTAAATTACATCGACAGGTAATCAACAGGTAATTACATTCACTTGCTCACGATGGAGCGACACAACATTTTGAGTACACTTAGTTTAAAACTTTCTGCGTACATTTGATCAACTCCTTTGGTTCTTCAACACAGCATGGGAATTAAGAGAGGAATAATTATAATCAATGGTTCAATTCAACTTTTTTTTCCCTAAATTGGATACAAATCTTGACAATAGCCGGTGATAAGAATGCTAAGGTGATCTGGACTCACTCCTCAGGAGGCTTTTGGATGTAGAAATATCAACTGATTGCTTCCAGTTTTATGACAATTTTCATTTCCTATCACGTAAATAGTTTAAAGGACAATATCTGATTTAATCTAACGGGGAGCTTGTGAAACCCCTTCCCCTTTATAACAAAGCGGTCAAAAGGTATGTGATTCTTTGTTCTTAATTGGTTTACGTCATATTTCTGGGTGAATGTGCTCACAAAGCACGTAAGTAGAACACAAACACTGCAATGTCGCAGCAGAAAACGATACGTTTCTCTGCAATTCGAGCCCTTTGCCCCTCAGTCTCTCATTATTAAAAGGTTGTATGTAATTTGCGGACATTGCAGTCAGTTGGGAGGCCCAATTATAGAGGGTGTGAAGTATGTTGAATAACATCTTGAAATTCCAAGTGTGCAGCCTTATGTAACTACCTCTGCACCCAATGTTCCCAGGGTCAAAAGAGGGGACGTGAACGCTTAAAAGAAAACACACAGGCGAAAGCTGACAAATTAACAACCAAATCAGCCACAGTCACTTACATGGTCAAACCACTTTATCAACTAAAGAATTTTCGCGATTGGCAGCAATTGGGAAAAAAACCACTAGGAACTCTGTAACTGAGTGTGTCAGTCAAAGGTTTCTGAGAAGACGAATGTTGCAGAGTGAGGCCGCATGACTGACCAGATTTGGCAAGTCACTACAGGAACATTAGACGCAGTAATCAATAGACAAGGCATAGACACATTCCCTCAGCGGTGGAAATATATCCCGAATATCGGTGCTTTTAGCGCTTTTCCAATATGGCATCTTTAAGCGAAAACGAAACATCTTTATCTCCCTAATTCTAGCGTGTATTGACGTCTTTCTTATTTTTTTTTTTTGGTTGCTTTTGCTCGCTCCTGTTGTTTTGCAATTAGCAGGTATGTTGCCCAAGAAGCCAGTCCAGGATTTGTTGGTGTATCAGCACCATGCCAAAAACTATCCTATTTTAGACATGAAACATTTTGAAAAGCGTAAACGAGTGCAGTTTTCACACGTGTCATAGAGAATGTAATGATGGTCATATTCTTGGACCCACATTCTGGTAAAAAATATTCTTGCGTACGGCATAAAACACCAATCAAATAAAGAAATGAATAATTTCAGATTGTGCTTAGACTTTGGGCCAAAACAATGGTGACGCACAGGGCCAGCAGTGTTGCTTGTCTTCTGTCTGCGGCGTCAAACTTTAGTGATACGAAAGATTACAACAGAGGACTAGAACCAGAGCAAGTCTGGCCAAACTGGCTTACATCGTCTAGTTTTCATTCATCCCACGGAAATAGTCTTTGGTGGCCATCTGGCTGTCTGGCTTACATAACAAAGAAATGACCAATCCAGTTTTCACTCGAGTCAAATACGGGACGGATAGTTTAATCAGTTTGTAGGGAGTAATCCACCAACTCCATTGTGTATCACGGTCACTCTAGGCTGAACCAAGATTCATTGTCTTTTCATCGTCTAGCTCTGTTTTACGTGCCGTTTTACATACATGTACTCACTTAAACTGGCCAGTTCCCTGTAATATTGATGGCCGTGGCGCTAAAGGGCTATTAATCAGTCAAGCAGCTAGGTTGCCTTACGTGCCTGGGTGTTAAATGCCATGCACTGGCCAGCACAGGTCTGGCAGCTTACAGAGATTGCGGTCTACCATAAATTAAACAATGGACCCAGAACGGCTTTCGTTATGGGCTGATGACACAGATCAAGACTTGATTCATAAAACAAACACTTGGTGTTAACATCTGATTTTTATTGTTTCGAGAAAAGATCAAATTTTCCACCGACTGTTAAGTACTGGTACATTCAGCACATTTCTATGCCTTAAATCCACAACGCAACAGATCTGATTTGTTCTCCGAAAAAACCTTCAGAGAATTTCTGATTTCCCACCCGTCACCATACTGCACTACACTGTGTGACTTTATTTATCGCCTTTTATTTCGATAATTTTACTTTACACACCGTACTCCAAACTATTGCCTCACACAGGGTGGTAGTCAGATGTAAGTGTGGTCAGCAGGCTTAGTAAGATTCGAAATTTTCTAAGCTTTTGTTGATCGTATTTATAAAGTAGTCAAACGAGTACTGAAGTTGAACCCGGGGCTCTTCAGTGAGACTTCCCTTCCAAGAAAAAAGTATTCACAGACAAATGATATTAAATAATGAGACATTTGACAGTTGATGATTCAGAAACTTGTGCACATCCTGTTCGAGAGGATGTATTACCTCGGTGTCATCCACACCTGCCATTCGGTTATCGAGGATCTCAGTGACAAAAATATATCAATTAATAAACTGATGACGTAAATTTAATTTTTAAGATTACATTTTTATAACATCATTACAGACGAGGTCGTTGCAAGGAAATAAACGAAAATTCCAACTGTTAGACTGCTTTCTGAAAATTTTTCCATTGTGTTTGTACTTGTACCTCAGTCCTCGGTTAACCTCAAGCGAATGAATATATTACTGATTGTGGTAAAACACGTTAAGTTGAAACATGTCTGTCAACTTTTCGTGGCGTCTAATGCAATGTTCTTCACAGGGTCTGACCGAGTTTCCTGGTGCAACCCTTAATTACGACACGTAATCAACGGGTAATTACATCCAAGGGTTTACGATGAAGCGACACGACATTTTGAGTACATGTAGTTTAAAACTTTCTTCTCACGTTTGATCAACTCCTTCCGATCCTCAACTCAGCATGGGGATTAAGAATGGAATAATTATAAATTAATGGCTCAATTCCTCCTCCCTTTTTTCCTCATTAGATTAGACATAAATCTTCACAATGGCCCAGGGATTGCTAGCCGGCGTTAGGAATACTGAAAGGTTAAGCGACACGCGATCTGGGCTCACTCATCAGGATGTTTTTGGTTGTAGAAATATCCACTGATTGCTTCCAGTTTTCTGGCAATTTTCATTTACACAATTCGTTCACAATTTCCCATTTCGTGGATGGTTTTAATGACAATCACTAATAAATGCCAATTAAACCTCTAAACGATTTCCAACAAGTCTCGTGTATCAAACGAAATACGACGCTGAATGGAGGAGAGATAAAAACACACATCGCTTAGGTCATATTTTCTGAGATTTGTACATTTGTACATAGATTTGTGCATATTTCCTAAACTTGTACCTCTGTTTCCTAGATTTATACCTCTATTTCTTAGATTTGTACCTCTGTTTCCTACATCTGCACCTTTATTTCCTAAACTTGTGCCTCTATTTCCTACATTTGTACATCTATTCCCTAGATATTTACATGTATTTCTTACATTTGTACTTGTATTCTCTAGATTTGTACATGTAATTCATAGATTTGCAGGTGTAATTCGTATCTTGATGCCTTAAATAAATGTGAATGTTTTCCAGTTTATAACCGGTCCAAATGGACTCGTTATTACATGGTAGGTGGTCGTACGGATTACTTGCCTTTATAAATATAGGCATCACCTACTTTCAGGTGATATTCGCTGTAAGAAAATTAAAAGTTCATAGGTTACTGACAGTTGAACAGCTTTTACAAAGGTGTCAAATTTAATTACTACGGAGACATGCACACGCCTACTTCATTTGACTGATTGGTATTTTACACCGACTATAGTTAAGAATATCCCACTTATACAACATCGGTACGTTTCATTCGCGGAAAAAACCCGAGTGCCCTCGTAAATGACAATTTTTTAACGAGTAGTTGACAGGGTTCTCCTACGAGCATGAGGGCCGCTGATTGTCAACCGCATGGCGAGCTGAAGGCTTATGTTGTGGATCTCAAGCTATTGTCAGTAAGCTTCGTGTACAGCACGACAACACGTCCCCACAAGCAGTATAGACAGTCCCCTGTGGACGGGAGGGGTGCTTAAGGGCTCTTCTCTGGGCTGGAGATTGTTTTGAACACAATTGCGATTATGCTTGTCATGATATTGCAGAAATATTGCAGAGCTGACGCATAGACATAATCATTTATTTATTCTTTTGAATATTTATTTACTGATGCTTTACGCCGTACTCCAGAGCATTTCACTTATACGATGGCGGCCAGCGTTCACAGCGACCGCATTGGTGAGAGGCACCAGGGTCATTACGCAGGGCTGCCGCGCTACCCCCCATCGGACGTTGGGGCCCTCGTTTTTTAAATAGGAAAATATGTTAACAACAAAAGCACAAAACCGCCATTCTCAATAACTGTTCATTTAATAATTTTTATTCTATTTCAGGATTTCACATCAATGTAACTACATGCGGCGCGGAGAAAAACTGCGTACGGTAAGGTTTTCCTTCTGTGTTAGTGATTTTAATACAGACTAGTTTATTCGCTGTGTAAGCAAGCATCAGTACATTAATCACATATCAAGACGGATTGAATTTTCAAATAAAAGAAGAACGAAATTCTAAGCACTTCAATCTTACATTTTATTCTTGCACTCACCAGATGTGTATTTTACAAACGAGCATGCAACGAATCAACAGAAGGATGTTGGATGAATTAGGACGTGCTCTAAGTTTTGTCGGAAACGAAGTGTATTTGACCGATCACAAGGAATAGCTGTGACAATGACTTCTAATAAACGTCTGACTCGTTACAACATGGAGACCATTTGGCTAATTCTGAAGTAATATTGTTATGTGTTCTCAAAAACAACAGAAAGGTAATAGAGGAAAGTCTAAACCTAAAATGGGGAAAAAAATTCGAAAACAAAATTTTGGCCCAGTCTACCATTTGTTCGAACTCATCGTGCGGAAGTTTATGCTATCAGAGTGCCAGGATTCTTATGAAGGACAAAGAGCGCCCAAGGCCTGGTTCCTTTGTATTGTTTTCCTAGGTATGTGTATTTAATGGTGAATGCAATGGTTTGTGCATTTTGAAGTATACTGAATTCGTTACGGCTAATAAATTGCGAATGATGTCAATGCAAATTTATTTACCTAATCCTGCTGAAGTCATATTACAAAGGGGCGTGCAAGTTTACACGATTTACACTATAAAACCCTGACTGAGTTAAACTGAAAAGAGGCTGTATATCATTGATTTCATGTGAGCGGTTGCCAACTATCATAACACGAGTTATTTTAGCGCTTGTCAAGCCTGTTTCTCAGCCACACTGCTTTGTTTTCTTAACAGCTTTGGGAGCCCAGACTGTGGTCATAGAGAATGTACGTACATCCTAACTTTCCGGATGATCGGAGACACGGTGGAGTTAGAGCTCAGCGCCAAGACGCAAGGTTGGGTCGCCATCGGCTTCTCATCGGACAAGAAAATGGTAAGCAATTGGCAAAAAGAGGGCCTATCAAATACCGAGTCCCGTCAGCTGTACATGTACCAAATGGAGCAGGTTATGTGATTTTAAAATGTTATTTAGAGCCCCTCGCTGCGTGTGGTAGCGCACCACAAATACAGAAGGCTGGGTCAACATCGGAAAGTGGTAAGTTTTTGGATCACATGTAACTTTTGCTTCTTGTATACCACTTTGGTAAACTGGTCTAAGACCCGTCATAATCCGCCAATTGCCAATTTCTACTTTGATTGCTACAGACGGTTTAACCCATTGTGGTTTGATTGATTGTTTGTTGTTTTACATCCAGGTCAGAAATTTCTCACTTATATGACGCCGATTAGCATTACACCGGCGTGAACCTGTATAAATTCCCAACCTTTGCCAGGCACCCGAGAAAAACTTGTGACTTAAATCCGCAGCCGAAACAGTGAGGGTTGGACACGCGACCTCCTTGGTAAAGCACCAGACAATCGTATGCCCCAAACCAAAGCTTTAAACATCTGATTGGATGTGAATTAAGGCGGCTTCAGTTATACGGCGTTCAGGTTTAGAAGCTTAGGAAACCCCGAACGGATATTGGAAGTTGGATTCTATCGCGCATGTCCATTAGTCAAGTTGTGGCAGTTTTCTAAAGAAGGGCTTCATACGATTGGCTCAATGAGTACCCTGAGTTTTTGGTAAATATGTTGTCCATGTGCCTACTCCATGAGGGTCCGGTTTCTCGAAACCTTCAAAATCCCGTAGATTGTCTAAGTAAAGACCACCTAACGACTTCGTCTGCGTGGGTCTATTATTAAGCATATGAGCATGTTGTTTACTGTTTGACCAAAATGGAACTTTTCGTATGACCAGTAATAAAGTCTGAATTACTTGTTGAAATCAGACTCCTATATATACAGCCGTCTCTCATCTTTTTTTTGGATTTACCTGTAACATTAGAACACTCAGGCAAATGAGAAAGTAATCCAGGAACGAAGACACATACGTCAAACACCACATGTACTTATGATTTAAACACTTTTACGCAAAAAAAAGAACTAAACATCAAGCAATGTCGTAAAACCGGATCCAAACACACGAATTTACAAAAATAAAATCGGATATAAAATGTTAGGAACGATTTTCACGCTGTTGTATGTGGGATATTTTGTTAATAGTCCAAGAGTCGTGACATCAAAGATGCAAGCAATTTTTTTGAAAGAAATTTTATGTAATGCATATTTTAAGATGTCTCTGTGGTTCCAGTGAAGACACAAGAAGATATGAGCCATTTTCTTGTGAGAATGAGGAGTAAATTTGCCTGAAGTATCCCTTGTGTTTGAGGAAGAAAAATCGATAACTACAAAAGTCACTGGGCATAATGCCAAGACATCTAATGGACGTGTCCAATATGGCCCGTCTGTAAATCTGACATATACCACATTTGATGCTGGCATGTCACAGGTCTGTATTATGTATTGCTGTAGTGTGACAATACGTGGTATTGTTACAAGTCTCCCCATTTACCATACATCAAAGCATCGTGTTACGCCATTACATATAAAACAATCTATTTTTACAGTGGATTCGTTGAGAAACATAAACATTTACTTGTGGGTATAAAGTCTTCTGGGAAAAGCTTTTAGCTGAAAAGAAATATTTTAGGCTTAACGTTAATGTTTAATCGCCTCAGGAAAAACATGCCATTACACATATGCCGTCATTGTTAAGCACATGCTAACTGTCTATGGAGTTAGTTTCGTGTCGGTGAATTGGGAGCGGTGAGGAGGAGGGGAAGGGGCCATAGGGTGCGGGAAGCAGTTACAATACATTTTCGCTCACTGCAACAGACAGGCCCTTCGTGATGGACGTTACATGTTCGAATTCTCCCCTCACTACTTTGGCTGCAGTTATGACTCGATAGATTTGTTGTCAGGAACGTTCGTAGTTACCTTCGGCAAATTACGAACATTTCCGCCTAAAAACCTGCCGCCGTGTAACCGAAAAATTCTTCAGTGCGGGTTTAAACGAATCAAACGAATACTTTTAGTTCAGAACCAGGAAAGGCGTTGGATCGTCCATTACTCTAAGTTTTTAGCTACACGTGCAATATTCCAAAGCATTTTATTGGAAAATAAACGAGGCGAATAAGAATTTCACCTAACGACTCTCTGAAAAGGGGCTATTAAATCTAAACTCTACTTGTAAACCGTGTTCTAAATGAGAGCACCTCCAGGAAATATATGACAAAAATGGCCTGGAAACTAGCACAAGACATGCCACTTTCTTGTAAGAGGTCTGTATTGTGTGTCGTTAATACAAACGCTCTGCGAGAGTTTTTTGCATGAATGACAAAAACATTATCTTGGTGGTTTACAAACTGTTTGGAGAATCGTGTTTTGCTGTCCAAGGCGCGCATTGTCACGAACACTGACGGATGACGATGGATAAAACTTTGAAAGAGCTCCCAATCTTTTAGAAGTAGTCCATGTAGTAAATATTCCAATATCTGAATAAAATCGTTTTCTTCCGCTTACATTTTCTTTTTAAATCGATTTTGAAAATGCTTGCTGCTTGTTTTTGGAGACGTTTGCTGACTGACTAGATTAATTTGTCAATGTAATTACGGTGTAATTACGCCGAACAGAAAATCTCAATTTAAAAAATTTTACTACAGATGTCCGAGTTTGTAGCGTTCCTGTCACTTTCATGAAATCTAATGGGCTTTAAATTTGTGTCATTTTGTCTCTTTTTAACATATCACGTGGACGTATGTCAATATGAAGTGCTTTGTGGTATGTTGTTAAAGATTTTAGTCAATGACATCCTAGAGAAATCCTCTTCAGCGACACTACATAACATGTAGTGTATGGCTCGACAGAAAGCCCTCATCCGACAGATCTGCAAATGAAGTATTCACACGTCTGTTCCATAATAAATGACCAAGCTGTCCTCTTGGGATTCAAATAGATCATCATTTTTCTTCTATCTATTTCATCAATGCAAATGGAGACATCCAGAATGTAGGAAGCTTCCTCTGGATATAGAACCTTAGCTTTGTTCAGACTTTTTCTTTCTTAGTTCCTTTTTATTTTACAAACTTTCCAGACGGCCTATGTCCCTTTGTGTACATTTCAGACTTTTTGAAGATTGTTCAGAGAATGGAAAGATTCTCCATTTCAGTCAGTATAGTACAGAGTGCTATATGCCAAGTAGTTCCAATAAATTAAAGGTATTATGGGAAGTTACTTCGATCTGTTTTCTCTTTCATAACTCTTAATAAATTTTATGGCGGTTGTAGATTAAAAACATACCATGCCAACAGATGTTACAGTTGTGAACTGGTTTTTTGTAGTATTTTTCTTTGTTTGCTTCACTGGGAATTCGAGCACCTCATACATTTGAACATCCAAAAACAAGCCCCACTGAGCCAAACGATCACTTGTAGAAACCTCTAATGCCACACTTACTTTATTTTTGGTATTACTTTATGGAACAAACTTTTTAAATGCATATTAGGGGCCGAGGGGGTTAGCGCGCCAGCACGTCGTAATGACCTAGGCGTCTCACCAATGCGGTTGCTAGATCTTGGGTTCCCCTGCTCGGTATTTTTCCCACCATAATGCCGGCCGCCATCGTATAAGTGAAAGATGACAAATAAATCAGGAAATAAATTAAATGCATATTAAAGCAGTTGATTTGAGCTAACTTTTAAGTTCCATTTATTCTGTGTAAGTATATAGCTGTCATAAAACTTTATAAAAGTGACTTATTTGTTGAGTTTTTTGCTTTGTTTTATTGTTGATTTCTCCCGTAATTGCGCTTTGTTAGGACGATGTACACAACGCCATGTTCGGTACGGAAAATTAACTCACTGAAGTTAATGACGTTGGTTCCAGAGTGGTAAAAACACAAAATAGCCATTTCGCCCCTGTACATTTTCCTCGTCCTATCGCACATAGCATAAGCTACGAATACTTTAACTTCCATTTTGATTTACTTTACAATAAGCCAGGGCCATTTCATCAAACTTCACTTATGCAATATTTGTCGTAACTGTTTGCTTCAGTTATGTTGCCTGATTTTAATATCCAAAGAGCGAAACAAAGTACGAGATAAAGATGCGAAAAACTGATTTGCGAAGTTTTATGAGTGCAATACCAGAGACCCGTCTTGCGAAGAGGGCGTAACGCTACGTCTAAAGTAACTGCCATGGTGACGCATCTATACAGCATATGCCCTCATGACAGTTGCGTTTAACATAACTTACGCCCTGTTTGTAAATCATGCCCCTGGTGAGGACATCGTGATTTCCCCTGTATAAAACGTATAACCGTTTTGTGCTGCTATGGTTACCCACAGGGTGCAGATAACGTCGTAGCGTGTGTCCGCAGCGTTGTTCCGTCCAAAATCCGTGCCTTGTTTCTGATCAATCCCTACTCTCACGAGAAACCCTACGAGAAGGACATCCCTGTGAACTTGACGGCGGCTGAGTACAAGGATGGCTACCTATCCTGCAGAACCCGGCGAGCAGTGGCCGTCGACGACACAATGGACTTGACTAACGATTGGTTCCATCTCTACGCCTGGGGAAGCGTCGGAGCCAGTAAGTTCTAAGCATATTGTGAACTGACAAACGGGTTCAATGGAGAATTAAACTTTAAACAAGCGAGCTTAATGAATATACTCATATAATTTTGTATTAAACATAAGTGTGTGCAACATGTATATTGGCCTATAATGCTATAATCTCCAAGTGTTTAATATCTGATACATAAAAGTGTTTGTTAGGTAAATGTCGAAATTTACAGTGATATACATTCTTCGTCTTACGCTCAGTGTAATAGCATGAAATACTTTACTTCCGGAGGTCGACAAAGAGGCGTCGTCATGTCAGGTGTCGTCAAAAGTATTTTCATCCAAGTCTTTATTTTATAGTAAACATTACAACGGGGAGAGATTCCAAATAATCCGTATCAAACACTGGAGCAGACGTACCACACGTATTAAGCGATATGTAATTGTGCTTGATCTGATAATACAACGTCTTGGACTCAAACATATCACATCGTTGTGTGTTTTTCATATGCACATGAATAAATTACCATTTACAACAATCAGCTTGTGTCAATCCACGGCACCACACCTGTCTTTCTTTGAAAATGTATTTGTGGGCCACATAACAGTTTACGAAATGTACATAACACAAACAGTCATCACTGACTGATTGATTGGCAATACCGTTATCAGGAACCTTCAAACCTGTGGCCACGGTGCGCTATATACACAACGCTTCTTTTGTGTCATTGTGGTCGTAGGTAATTTGAAAATTTGAAAAGTTAGTTCTGCATGTTGTATGTCCATGCCATTGTCATTGTAATAACACAGAATTAGAAAGCCTTCCACTTGTGTTTACATTTAGTTTTGTATGTTTTTTTTTTTTTTGATATTCCATGTTTTGTGATGGTTTCTTTCATGGACTGGTTTATAGAGCATGTAAAATAAAAACAAAGAGAGAGTAAAATAAAGATCAGAGTATTTTCTGACCAATGTCACATTAGGATACCGAAACCTTAGCGCCCTTTCATTTCTCTCAGTAATCGCCAGAAGTCTTTACTGTTGATATGCATGTAGTTTCGTTGGAATGAAACAAAAGCATTCTAGAGTGTTTGCCTTGAATCCAGAAAGAGGTGAAACACTAATTTTAAAAAGTGAAAACGTAATCGCCCCAGATTTAAACACGTTCATATCACAAGAGTCACCTCCGTGTTCAAATTTTAAATCATAACCTAAAAATCTGCGTGGAACAAAAATAATCTGTAGGCTGACATTTTGGGGCGAACATACCTTGTTCCTGTTTTTGATATATGTTCAGGCACTTTTAGCTTTTTTTTCTGTTCTTCTCAGGTGGACTGATGATGAGGCACGATTTGGAGAAGCCACCGACATCATTACAATCTTACAGCATAATCAGAAAAAACATGAACATAGTTCGGCAGGTGGTAAGCGGTAGTGCCCGAGGCTCTATTGGCCGTGTATTAATGAGCGTAATATTACTCCTACAGCTCCTACAGCTCCTACAACCTTTCAGCTTGAACTAATGGCCAGGTACGTCTTGTTGAAGCGGCTCGCGTAATATACGAACGGCTGGAAGACTGTTACACAACCGCGTTATGAGACGGATGGAGACAGTTCACATCGGCGCGCTGAAGAGTGACGTTATTTGTGAACTGGGTGGAGAGGAGGCTGCAGATGTGTGTATGTTTTTTTTTTTTTTTTTTTACATTTTTATTAAGTTAGCAACATTGCTTTCTATTTTCTGTCTGGTGCAAAATTTTTATGTCCAAGGTATGCTGCATCTGGTGATAGCGGTCATGGGAGTCGCATACTTCAAGCGTGACTGTTCTCGTTGTGATCTGCTGTCTCAGCAAAATATGGAATAACTGTGGCTTCTTGTGACTCGAATGGCGTGTTTGCTACAGGTATTTGTGAGTTTTCTGTGGAAGCTTTCAAGAAAGTGACAATGTTATGTAATGTCTTTGTTTTCGTTTTTGTTAACAAAAGTGATGGAGAAGAGTATGCCACAATCCATGTCCCTCGTCTTTCTTCGCAGGGAAAATATTACATTTTACCTGGTCCAAAGGTCTAAAACATGCTTTAATGATCCACGGCGATGTTGGCAGGGTGCCAAACATAGGAGGCATCCGAAACACTTAACATGTTTAAACAAGGATAAAGCTATCAAAAGTGTTATCATCGTCTAATGGCCAATATTTACGGCATGTACCAAGTGACTAAGATGCCAACTCTCTGACGGCACTTGGTTAAAGATCTGAGGCAGAAATCATAGGGGAGTCTCGGAGATGTTATGTTCGCATATGCATCAGACGACAACATTGTTGTTTTGTGTTCAAGGGGAAGTGACCGCGTGCTTCAGTGGCAGCAGGACACCACCGTTGGTGGACAGAAGAGACATATTTATCTCGAAATGAGTCTTGCGAATTGAAATCCATATACTGTCAACCTGTCAGCGCAGTGGCTGTCTTTTTAAGCAGGGAAGCGTTTGTTGTGACACATTGGTCTTGAGATATTTCTTCTTTTCATCCCTTCTTTGGTCTGCACATGTTATGCATTCGCGATCAAGGGGATGTTAATCAGGCACCAGAACATCAGTGTTCAATTACTTTCTCTTAAGCTTGTACCGAGTGATATTTTGGGGTTTTTTAAACATCCTGTACATTCCTTTCATTTCCCGCACAAATATCAATTTCAAAACAATGTTGATTTTTTTCACATTCGAAGCACACTCTTGGAAAAACGTATGAAAACGGAAATTAAGTCAAATATTTTCTGGTATGTATTGCTTCTCTAAAGGCTATTGGGTAGACATTTCAGGTGTTATTCTATGTCGGTGTTATTCTTTGCCGGAGTAGAAACAGGAAGATTGTCCTCTCTTCCATTGTCTCACGAAGAGGATGGAATTTGCTCAAATTGCACTTAGGAAATTCTTCTCCATACATATAAACCTGTGAGTATATGAAGATCTCCATGGTATCTGCAAATTTCTGCCCAACTGTATTTACCTGTGTACGTCGTCTGTGTACAGTTTTGCGCATATGAGTATGTGGCAATTACTCTGTGGAGATATGTCTACGTCTAATATAATATTACGACAATGCACGTGTGTCTGAAAGTAGCCTTTTCTGCAGGGATACTTGTACGCCTGGATTATCCCACAGGGTTAGGCCTTCTTCTGGAATTAAGGTGTGTCGTAAATACTCTGCTGAAATAGATGTATGTGTATGTCTGGAGTACTGCTTAAGAATACGGTACGGGTAGGAGTATGTCTGAAGTACTATGTTATAATGCATACACGTGTATGGCTGGGTTAGTCCATAGGAACACACGTGAGTCTGAAGTTCTCTCGGAGTATATGTGCATATCTGTGTCTAGATTATGCCACCGGAATACACGTATGTTTGTATGTCTGTATTACTCCATATGAATACGCGTATGTCTGTTTTACTCCATAAAAGTATATATATGGTTGTATTATTATCTGAAAATTGTCTGTGTTACTTCACTCGAATATGTGTAAGACTGTACCCCGTGCGATTTCCTACAGGTGTATAATATTCAAGGTGAATATATGTCAGATCTGTAATACTTCTGGTAAATATATACATGTAAGTCAAAATAAATACGCATTACGTCATTAAACAGGTGTATCTTTATAAAACTTCCGGTCAATTATACATGCATGTTGTCTTCGTTCCATGTGATTTCATGTGCGTATATAACGGTGATGTTTCTTCTGTATACTTGTATACCCAAATACTTCCAACGGAATACATACAAGCATGTCTGAATAAATACGTGAATGGACACACATGTAAATGGCCTCATTTCCTCATTTACAACATATAAGGTGTAGGGCACATTCCATTGTCAATCATTTCATGATCTTACTTGGACCCCAAGTACTAGGGTACTACCTTACCTATTTCACCACAAACATGAGCCATGTCCAGAATCAATCTTTTGTTTTTGATGATTTAGACTGAATCCAATCGGAACCATTTCTTTTGTTAGCACCTTACCAAAGACTAGAGAATCAAATGTCAACTAATGTAATAAAATGCTTAACAGAAGACGTCACTGTAAAATGTAATAATGTCTACTAAGGATCTAATCCGAATATAGCCACATTTACTGGTTGAAATTTATGAAATTTCATTTTCAAGCTTCTTGTGAATGAATATGAAGAAATCTTTTTTTCAAAAAGCCGGATTACGCCTTTTACATTTTTATTAGCAACTCTTGGTTTTATGAAGAGAACCTGCGTTGAGCAAACCGTAAGGTAGCTACATATACACCAGGAAAATCCACCAGTCCGTTCTCAATGATGTAACTGAGAATCTGGCACAGATATGGCTTTATATTGGGAGGTTTTTCGGGTAACGTGAAAATTTCAAAGGTTCGTTAAACTACAGGCGTTATTCGACATGTTAAAAATGTAATGGTTTCCCCCATCTATTTATTCTACGGCTTTCATGCATACAAGTGAAATAATCTCGAATGAGGGGTAAATCACTAATCAAATAAAAAAATTTTAAATCATGCATGAAATCTATATCAAATGTCTTTGATAAATTATTTTATTTGCACAAGGCCAAAGAGTGACATGTTTCTTTGTTTTGGACATAATTTCCCAATCCCTTTAGCTGCCAGTAATGTAGGACAGAAATTGCTGCAAACTTGTAGTCGATTCGTAATATATATGTATATATATAAATATATTCATAAAAAGAAATGAACAAGTATGCTCAAACCCCCAAAACGCCTTTGATGTGAAATTGTCTTCATTGTGTACCATTTTGGTCTTGGGTGTTCTAGATTCAGTGACCACATACCATCTCAAATACAGCCCTCTACTAAATAATACATGTCATTATTTATGTACACTAGGTCATATATATATATATATATACATATATATATGGGAGAAACTTATAATGAGTGAACAAGTTTGTGACCAATTATTATGCTTTAATTATCATTTGTCTTCCTGTCTAATTTGAATCTTAAGTACATATACAATTCATTAGGTGCATATAGTTTTGTATGTATTATCGTGTAATAATCAAACATTTGTATAAGCAATTGAAATATCACCTAGGCTTATCCGTGTACGAGTTCCTGGACACTCACATATACCTCTTTTTCGTTATCACCTGGGTAATATCTAAGGACTATGTTGCAACTACCAAGTCAAATATGATGTGCTGTTATGAAATGTGTTATCTTTCGTAATAAACAGTCTGTCCCGTTGTTTTAAATATTGTGTGATAATGGTTTGCAATCCATGTTCAGCAACCAGCTTTATTCATGAAAACTTGGCTTACTTTCAAACATAACTCGGCGGTTTCGTCAGGTCCTAAGCGCTCATGAATGCACAGTGATATTTAAGACTCAGCTGCAATTGTGCCTCAGTCGTAATATGAATGTCGGGTCAGTCTTAAAATCTAGTGGCAATGAGCGACTTGGCCCAACTCCGTACGACCAGTCGAGTTGAGTTGTCTCAAGCTTTCGTGTATGCCCAACTTTAGATTGTTCAATCGCTGGGTCTCTGCAACTGTTAGGCCATTGCAAAATCAGGTAACCCATGGGATGGAGCTTGAAGCTTGAAAGTTTGTTAGCTACCTGCCGGTAGTGATCTCCGGCACCTTGGTTTCCTCTACACTTCATAAACTTGGCCACCGCCATATAAGTGAAAAGTTGTTGAGCACAGGGTCAACACCACCCAATGTATCAATCAATCAATTAATTAATCAAAGCTGCTGATATGGCCTCGAAGTTATTACCTGTACCAAGCAGGTTGTGTTTCAGTCTGCCCATGTGTCTGCAGGCTACCGGGATTTTTGACGTTGAGAAGGCATTGAATGTCAGTTAGAGCAGTTGTTTCTCATGGGATAGGGACCATTCCAGTGAATTTCGGTGGTAACCTCGGGATATTTCTTCGGGAATTTTTTACACGAACCTTCACCATTCACGCAGGAGACAGAGGTACAGGGTACATGTATCTTTCTTTCATCAGTATTGGAGAAATTGCGCTTTTAGCTCCGTTAGGGTTTGCCTTCCAATTTTTTTTCTCATTGGTATTTAACATGACAGTAGAGAATTTTTTTGTTCGTATGACGGAGGACAGTTTTATATAGGCGGGTACACCATAGTGTGCGGTGTAAAACTACCGACATAGTCATTGACACGCCGAACCACTTGACCTAAAGCTGCAGCCAAAACAGTTTTGCACCACTGTAAATGTGTCGACATCGTGAATGGCCAGCTACGACGACACATCGTCATAATATGGCCGATATATGTGTTAAAATATGCAGTATAACTTTACCTAGCGAGCAAACATACAATGAGTTTCAAACGATGTACATACCTGTAATAGCATTAGTTTGCATTGCATCCGTTCGTGTGAGCTAGATTACTATGCATTCTTGGCCGAGGTGGTTAGAGAGTTCAAGTGCAGCTCGTGCCCGCTGCCCGGTTTCCTCCCAGCATAATGCTGGCCGCCGTCGTATAAGTGCAATATTCTCGAGTACGGCGAAAAGCACCATAAAATAAATAAATATATACATAAATAAATACTATTTATTCTGACTGCTCCCAATGTATTTCTTTAACATCTTTCAGTCGTTACTGCAACTTTTGTTGTAAGGCTTTGTACCCTTTGTGATAAGAATATATGACATATAGCAAATGGTTTACCCAGTCATTCAAGTTGCACGAACCCATATGCCAAGCACGACATACTGATTAACTGATCGACTGATACTTGACGACGTGCGCTAAAATACTTCACTTCTACGGCGGCGATCAGAGTTAGGGATGGAGCTACCCTTGAGTCTGGATTAAATTAACGGCCTTTCCTGGATTTATTTTATTTATTTATTTGATAGGTGTTTTATGCCTTACACAAGAATATTTCACTTATACGACGGCTGCAGCATAATGGTGGGAGGAAACCAGGAAGAGCCCCAGGGCAACCAACGACCATACGCAGGATGGTGGCAGACCTCCCCACGTACGGCCGGAGAGGAAGCCAGCATGAGCTGGACTTGAAATCACAGCGACCTTTCTTTGAAACATTCTTTGAACGGCACTTACAATGGCGTCGACGTCTTAAAATCGTCTCGAAGACTCCGAGAACAAAGAAGTTTCCGGTGATACCGGAAATACAGCCTTGTCATGACATGCGTACCAGTAAAGTTTAAGTGGACAATGTGGCGTTATTTTTTCTAAATATGGGAGGTTTTCCTTCGCCCATAAACGTGAAAAATTCCGGAGAATGTGATTAAACACCGAGACCAATCAAATAAATACATAAATCTCTAAGATTCAACTTTCACATAACCTGAAATTATGGTGTGTCGAGCGGAATTCTCTATTAACTTTCAAACGTTATTTCCCGTGGGTAGCTCTTTGCCATAACAGTTTGTCAAAAACAAGCACACTTATGCCTTTTTTTCCAAGAGTATGCCGGCTTCACATTGCTCCCTTCCAGAATTGTGATAGCTGTCTAAGTGAAATAACCCTCTTTGCCCTCGATCTTGAGGCCAAAGCCAATGAAGGATTCACAACGCTAACATCAACAAAAACCTTAATCAGGCCGAATGGTTTACAACTCGTGAAGAGCCAAACTTTCCAAGTCAGTTATCCACAGCTCGCCTACTCCTACATACGTCAGTTGGTGTAAATGTATTTTTGCAACACAATTCCCGAACTACTATTTAAGATACTAAGAATGAAACTTCAAGTTACTTCTCTCTATAATGCTGGCCGCCGTCGTATAGGTAAAATATTCTTGAGTACAGCGAAAATCACGAATCAAATAAATACAGAAATAAACCGACAAGAGGCCGGATTTCACCAATTACTCACATACGTCTTATGTTGTGCCCTTTACACAAAAACGAACAATTCCATGATTTTGAGTCGAAGATATTTCTGACGTTTTATTGTTGAATGTTTCATTCCGTTGCACAACCAACAATGTCAAGATCAAGAGAAATAATTTAATTTAAGGAATAGTGATGGTGCTCCCTTTCTGAGTCCGGTCGAGCTGGTTTCTGTAAACGAAATAAAACAAAGTGAAAGGAGACAAACTATGCAATTCAGAAGCGTTTACTTTGCACTTGAAGCATTAAATGCCCCCGGTGGGACAGAATTTCAGAAGCTGATCACACTTCCTTCTAACTGCCACACTTACACACACCGTAGAATGCTCGCAGTTTTAGGGCTATCTAACGAAGTTCACTTACGGGACTCTACTAACTTCTTAGTTGCATTAAACATTCACTCCAATACCTCGGCGCTGATTGTTTAAACCACAACAGTAACTGATTATTAAACATTCACTCGCTGCAGACAGAGGTTGAGCTTTCCAGGACAAACGGTTCACAGTTACGCATAAAAGGTTTTGCTATCTTCGTTTCAAGGACCTCATTGCATGGTACCAGTCATTGTCGGCTGCTATGGAACATGGCCAAAGATGCGGAGTTTGAAGTAAATCCTAATAATAAATGTTCGTACGTTGCTTTCTATGCTGTTGGATCACTCTGGACAGTGAAGTTTTGTCTGCTCATCACAATCACCATGGAAGAATAAGTGAAATATTCAATACAGGCGTTAACACCAACAAAATGAATAAATGTATAAATCAATACATAAACGTGATGACAAACCTCTCGTCCTTGTCAAGGTTTTCCTCCAGAATCCTGTCCGATACATCTGGCAGCTGAGAATAGATATGAAGCATAAGTCAGAATTTCATGCAATTTTAGAAATTCGCTAAAACAATAAAACTGCCAATCAGAGATCCTAAGGTACCTTCCACGTTGTACAGATGATCTGTCCCTATTCCTGAGACAGAGTTTTCCATGACTGTCGATACAACGTCTTCGAAGGTACAGTTTTACTACTTTATTTGAATTTCCATTATTAGTCTCGTTTTTGTTTCCCCAGAAGAAATCTTCGATTACTTGCATTACGGCCAGATGGACCGGCAGAACTGATAGACGAAGTTGTCCTCCTCTTTAGAATAAATTTAAATTTCTGTGTCATTTCACTTTTTCCACCAATGATCCGTAAAAAAAGTTACACAAGGCTATACAATTTTAAGGAACTACAGACAAGGCATGGGCCGAGAAACAATGTAAAAATTTGCCGTATCCGACGTAAATACGAAATACTTACATCGCCCAAACACTGGTTACAACTACATCTCTTGAAAACTGGGTAGAAGGCTTCCTGTGGGATCTTCTGTTCGCCACACTCCACGATAACGGTCTTGATCTCGGCCACCTCTCCCGTACAACACTTACAGGAGTTCTGAAGGGGGGCCATGTCACGTGAGATCATCAGAAGTGGAGACGAAGACGAAGATCCGCAGCCCCCGGCGCAGGACGTGATGGCGACTTGTTCTACCGAGCGACAGCCCGAGACCACGTCAAACAGGTAGTCTTGACGCACGTGCAGACTACAGGTAACTACATAGGAAAACAACGTATAAATAGATTTCTACGATTTAGGATTAAAAGCACTTTAAAGTAGATCATCTTTGAGTGGAAGTCAACAGTACTTCCATGATTTAGGATTATAAGCACTTTAAAATGAACCGTCTTGGGATGCCAGTCAACAGAACTTCTAAACACTACCAACTTCTCTTTAATACTGTTCTGGACGTCTTCTCTATTTCACTTTACAGTTTTTCTATATGCGCATGGAAGGGCGGTAACAATGTATTTCTTTCCACAAGGCACTACATTTTTTATTTATTTATTTGATTCGTGTTTTACGCCGTACTCCAGAATATTTAACTCACACGACGGTGGCCAGCATTACGATGGGCTGCATTTTTTGTTGCCAGAAATAGACAGGCACACATTAATGTGTCTATTTACAAAGACATTGGCTACCTGATGTACAGTCCACCCATTTATAACTACAAGTCAAGTCAAAATAAACGTCATCTGTGACATCTGTCTCAAGTTGGCATCCTCTCGGATCGTACGTGAGAAGACTGGGGGGGTTTTCCATGGGCTCTGGCATGTTAATAAGTGAAATATTCTTGAGTACGGCGTAAAACACCAATCACATAAATAAATAAATAAATAAATAAATAAATAAATAAATTTTAATCGCATGCGACAAATGTTGCTTTCTGGAACAACAATGTGGGTGAAATGCCGGTCACTCCTCACGCATTTAATGACAATTGATATTACTGGTTATAGAAAATGTGTAATGTCATAGCATAAACAAACATGGCTGCACCTTACCTGGAACAGGGACACACTTGGGGCAGCAAGAGTCCGACACATCATAGCTCAGTTCTTCTCCCTGTGGAAACACGCGAGAAATAAAAAGACTGAATTAGGACTTCACAAAGGAAATATGAAATGAAACAGCATGAACGATAAACGGAAAGGCTAGATACCTTCTGCACTTCCACAAACATCAGAAAGCTTTCTTTTCAAATACTGCCAACCTATTGCTTATATTGTTAACAGAAATATTTCTACAGGAATGGCTAAAATTATTTTTCTCCTACAACATGCACATTTCCAGAAGCAGGTCGTTTCACGCGAAGCAAAGACGTGACCGTTTAAGAACCGCTTCTAACCATACAGCGACAAATTTTTTTTTAATGCCATGTATCCGAATGATTTACCCCATAACAAAGAATGTGGATCCCTCTTACCTCTTCACAGGTTGGTACCTCGCATTCCCGTGTACAGATCACATCGCCAGCCACGCACTCACAGACGTAGCATTCGTCGTTGGCCTTCGTCCATATCTCGCCTGATTGTCTCGTCTCACCGTTCACCTCGCACTCGCTACACGTCGTGTAGTTCACGCATTTGCCGTCCTTCCTGAAGAATCCGTCGGCGCACATACAGCCTCTTCTGTCGTCAAGGCACTGTAGTGGGTACAGGACGTTGTATCTGTCCTTACAAGTCCTCTCGCATGTCGTGTTTTTAGACCAGATTTCGTTTTCCTCTTCACAGACTGAGAGAACACATAAGCATACAGACACATCGTGAAGCTTTTCCTCCCAAAGGCCTAAGTTTCTATCATTTCCTCAAAGAAAGTACCTTGCATCAGCAGAGCTATCAAAAGTGCATTTGGTATGTTTAGGAAACATCATCTGCGACAAAACCTGTTCCGAAAATTATCATTATTATTTTCACAGATTCCGCATAATGAAGCAATTTATGTACCGTATTAATCTTATTTAGATGGTGTTTAACGTTGTCTTCAAGAATGCCCCACTTGTATGACGGCGGCCCGGTTTGTGGGTGGAAGAAACCAGTGAAAGCAAGGGAAATGAATACAGCAGCTTGACTTAGCTTAAACCACTGTTGTGACGTCGCACACACTGTGGATTATATTTCACAAATCCACACTTGGAAGTCTGGATTTGTTGCGTAACACTGCAACTGCGTCTCTTTGACGCAGGTGTTGTCTGTTTGCGGACTTGTAAAGGAAATCTAGCTTTTATAGGCTATATTTAATAAAACTGTCCCAGAAACAACTCGCCGATGATTCGAACTTGGCACGCCGTCAGCTGTCCGACTGAGCTATTGATGCAGGCTATAACCAGCTTGATGTTTTAAGGGGCTACAATGTTAACCATAGCAGAACACAAAAAGACGCGAACTTCATATGGTGATCCTTCAATTATATTTACACGAAAAATGTTTCATGTCAACCAGCGCTTTCACATGTTGGTGAAGGAATTGTGGCCACAATGCCTCCCCCCCCCCCCCCCACCACCAACAACACACTTAGAACTCAAAGGAACAAAAACTGTGTATTCTTGACAAATAATCCGGGGAAGTTGACAATGGTGTAAGTCCAACGAATCACCAGTTACTCATGTTTTATCCATCACAGGATACCTCTGCCTTACCGGCAGAAATCAGAACTGGCATAAGCTATTTGATCCCAACATTATTCCGGCGATACCAACGATTTTGCTTCAGTGCGGATTATCATTGTATGTAAGAACAGACGGACACTGACAAAACAACTAATGCAACACACACGAGATATAAAATTGGACATGTGTGGCAAACTATTCGAGATTGAATTCCGCTAATCCTTCGTGCTCAAGAATTTTAGGGGGAGTTCTACCAGTGGAAGGAATTCCATGCGTCAGTGCCAACTGTCACTTACCGCACTCTGAAACGCAGGGTACCGTTTCCTTCAGCTCCTCTGCGCATGTCGTGTTGTCCGACTCTCCTTTGAAGTCACGTGACCTTATCATGTTTCCTAACCCGCACTTGGCTGAGCACGCGCTCCATTCACTCCACTCTGTAGTTGGGCATGTTTCTGAAACAACAGCAAAACGAAAATATGCTACAGGGTTTTGGGGGATTTTTTAATCTAATAATTTTTGGGGGATTTTTACCTTTTGAATCCCTGTGTAAATCCGCATTATTACCTTTTGCCCGGACTTTAGCTGACTATAAAAATCTAACTGACTATGTAACTTTGTTTTTTATCAAATAAGTACTTCAAATCAAAGAGACAGAGATACTTGAACGCAATATGAATGATTTAGGAAGATTCGTAAAACTAGACCGTTAATCTTGCAGTAAGTTTGGGAGAACTCAGACTGAAAGAGATTAATTCAGTTTTATTCAAGTTTAGAGATCAACAATTTATATTTTAATCTAATTAGTTTCTTATGATTTTATTCTCTTGAATCCCTGTGTAAATTACACGTTGTCCTTGTAATACAACCGAATAATTCTTTTCTTTCTGTTTCTTTAACTGACAGTTCAGCACGTAACTGATGATCATATTACTTCAAAGGAGGTAAGATAGGGCGCTGAAAGTACCCATGGCTAGTACTGCCCGTTGCAGAAAGAAACCAGTTAGTTTATCTGTGAAGACTGTCAATCATCAGTTAACCGCAAACCGCGTCATCCGCATTCGAGTTATCTGAACAGACCGTTGTTTGGTTTCCAAGATTTAATATTTTTCACTCACTTTTTCCTTTTCTTTTAACTTCGTACAACCTGATGCAAGGTCTGTCTAAAGATCTAATCAAGCTTTATTTTCTCTTTTACGCTTCATTTAAATATAATTGTAAACAAAACTTACGACGGACCAAAATTACAGAATGTGAATTTAATACAACACATGTGTGTCGTTGTTAGCAGGTCGAGTCCTAAGATCTAGTACACATAAGATCAGTGGGTATTTTTGTCAACTGTTTAGTTTTTAAAATGGTTAATTATATAAGATTATCACCGAACTGCGTATTTAAGACATAAACACACTTTCATGCAAACGACAAGACAAGCTCAAACGCACGATCCACTAGTCCATAGAGTAATTCTCGAACCACTAAACTCAACTCAACATTTGGCTACTAGGCCTTATATTCGCTACACATCAAGGTGAGAGATGGGTTGTGCAAATAAAAAGACAAAGTCATTGTTTTAATAATGAAGGAATTATAGACCCAAAAAGATCAACTTCATTGAAATACAAGTCCTAGGCAACTTTTGTTCTGGGGCTCCTCTTCCTTCATACCTACATCGCAGCTTGAATAGGTCCAAAGCTGCACGAGACTGTCCAAAGTGAACAATGGGACATTTCCAGTTGACTGTAACATTTTCGCTGATTCGTTTTTTGCAAAACCATATACACTTTTATGTTGTATATGACGAAATTAAGGAAAAAAGTAAAGTAGGAAAGTTTTTTTCAAGACCAATTTATCGTACCCGCAAAGGGCGGATTTCTCGCCTTATCATATCTTCTCCTCTGTTGCTGAATAAGTACTCCAAGTAACTGAGACAAAGACATAATTATGTATTTATTTATTTAACTGGTTTTTAGCCCTGAACTTGAAACGACTATCCTTGTTTGCCAGAAAACGGCGGGAAGTCGTGAAGTAAACCAGAGCTGTTTCCTAGGTAACAAGAAAACCTCATAATTTAAAACCGCAGACGAACCAATGAGAGCTGAATTATGAGACCGTGGTTTCACTGAGCAGGGGATAGTGCGCAAAATTTAATATTTATCGGGATGAGACAGTGAAAATAAGACTGGGCTCACCATTACATAGCAAAATGTTACACGGTCGGGTTTCTGAAGCAGGCAGTTCGCAATCCTCAGAGTTTGCTGTCTTGTTTCGCGTCTGAACGCCTCCATCACAAGAGGCAGAACATTCCGACCATTCGCTCCAGTCACTGATCTCACAGCCTATAAAATTCAAAACGAGTGCAATCTGTGATTGAAAATCTGTGAGTACATCTAATATGCTGATTGTGGAAGACATCAAAAATGAGTAATTTAAGCATAGTTTGTTTTTAGGTATTCGTTATAAAATTGTTCAGTAAATAATAAAAATTTCATTTCCTACATACTTATTTTAATGTGGATGGTACATGTACAAATAGAGGGTAGGGTGCTTCTGAGTAAACATGTCAGAAATTTTTTTGTAAGTTAACTTATTTGTGTCATTCAGAATGATATACGGGGTCCTCTGTGGCTCAGTCCTTTAGCGGGCTATCACAGCACAATGACCCGAAGCCTCCCACCAATGCGGTCGCAGTGAGTTTAAGTCCAGCTCATGCTGGTTTCCTCTCCGGCGGTAAGTGGGACGGTCTGCCAGCAACCTGGTCGTGGGTTTCCCCCCGCTCTGCACGGTTTCCTTCCACCATAATGCTGGTCGCCGTCGTATAAGTGAAATATTCTTGAGTACGGAGTAAAACACCAATCTAATAAATACATAAATAAATGATATACGAACCCCTTACATCATTATGGTTTAATTGTAACACTACAATTCACTTACATGGCTTGCCAGTGTTGCACTGCCTCTCTTCCATGTTGGCGCCGATACAGGGCTTCCCACCGCAGCTTGGTAATGGGTTAGAGCACGTGCGTGTCCTGTGCTGAATTCCGGTTCCGCACTCAACATTACATTCACTCCAGTCGCTCCATTCCTTATAACCGCCATCAACTGAAAAGGGAAACTCACATTATCCCGACAAGCCATGCAATTGCATAAAGGCACGTTAACACGTAAGGCGGCATGGAGGCTTTTTTCCAGATTGTGGTACCTATCGTATATCAGTGCTGTAGATTTCTGCTCAAACCACAACTGGTAGCGTAACACTTGGTTTTTTGTTGCAATACAAAAGACTAGAACATGGGGTGTAAAGCGACAGTGGCGAAGGCTGTGTGATTGCTGACAAATGATCGCAGGTAACAAGTAAAACCCGGCCTCTTGTTAACTTACCTCGCTTATGATTTACTCTAATTGTTCCTCTAAAACATTAAATACTAGTAACACACAAGCCTCCAACAGCACAATGCCTCAACCCAGAAATAGGCAACAACAATGTAGTAATATTGATTACAATGTGATTAACGTGTCTCAAACTGCTGTGTTGTCATCACCTTTAGGGTAGGTGGGGCGTAGGCATGTAGCTCTAATTCATAACACAGTTCCACGATTCCCCTGTCCTACACACTTAATTTCATGTGTGTAGGTACAAATGGCAGTGGGCGTAAATTTTCAGTAGAATTCCTCACTTCACTTACTAATGGCTGATTGCTTGTCGCTACAGATGATCCCTGCGGCCTCTCTGCAGTAACACGCCGTGCATTTGTCTTCGCTGACTAATTCACCGATGTTGAAGGTGGAATTATCCAGTAGACACGCCGCAGGACATTCCATCACCGTGCACTTTGTCGTTTCCACTTCCTGTTCGCCGCACTGTTCCCGGTCTCCAAGCTGGTTAGGCTTAACCCATCCCCTAAACATCACATTTAAACCATACTCAATCAGCGTACTCAATACAAAATTTTCCTTATTTTTGTCAGAACTGTCGAAATTGTTCGTGTTAGTGCTTAGTTTTCTAACATTGAAGCAGTATCACTGTATTGAAATTCAACTGGTATCAAGGGATGATCGTTCTGTCATCAGTGAAAACTGATAACTGCTTCCGTTGGTATGAACCTGTCCTATTTTACTTCATGTATACTTTGTTAGTCCCTTCGTGGTTTGTGTTAAACCTTCATTGCTTTGGAAACCGGCCATGTGATTATTCACATAGAATGCACACTTCGGTTAACGGCTGGTATAAGAATGTATAATTAGTACACCGGATCATCATATTCGAAACAAGTATATGTATGGTAGGCACATCTAATTAAATATACCCTTTGTATACTGCCAGCAGTATAAGAATATCTCGCACGTACGATGTATTGAGTAATTGCTTTTTTTCCGGGTATCACTTCATATTTTACCTGTATCGGCGTTTGATGCCTTCACCACAGGTGGCGCTGCACTCTCCCCATGGTGTCCATTCAGTTTGAAGGCAAGGTGCTGGCAAAACCAAACAAACAACACCCTTCAGCATATTTGGTAAACTGGCACAAAAATAGTACCCATAAAATAAAATGATGGGCGACATACATTTGCGGAATGATTATCATACCACTTACATATACTGATATTTTATTTCCATCAGCATTAGCTTTTGTAATATCCTCCATGTATGTCATAGTTAGAAAACTTTTGTAGATAATGTTTTTCTTTATATTGCTGAAAGTCTAGTTGACAATTGAAACTATCTGAGAGAATCAAGATTTCTAAATCGGTTACTGTTAACATGGGACCTTCCGGTTTCAAACTCATTCAAACAGTAAAGCTTTAAGTTTTAAGACAGATACATGTAAGTTAATTAGGGTGCTTTAGGTAATACATAATAACAACTTTGAATGGGACATCAATGCGTACCTTTGCAGAATGGCTTTTCCTTGCAAGTTAACTCTCCATTTTTACATGCGCTGCAAGACAAAGCAGAATTTGAAAACAAAACCCAAAAACACAAAAATTTGTGTGTAAGCTAATTTCCAGTGTGTCACGACGCTTTCTTACAACCATGTGCCTGTATGAAAACCCTTCATTCAGACGTACACGGAGTCCTTCTGCTCATTCTAAAATGTTTGTAAATCCAAAACCTCGGTACGCTGTATGTAATATTTGTAATCACTGGGAAACATGATTGATTTTTAGGGCGTGAAGCCTTCGTTTTAGCGAACAAGTTCAAGCAGAACTTCATAAAGCTTAAGTATGTTGTACGGGAGGATCTGAAGTTATGTACTTTAACTTTGGACTCCTTCCATTCAATCACGTGACTTAAAGGACATATTAGATTTTCATGAAAACTCCTTAAAAACATACTTTTCCGAAACGGGTGAACCTGTGGACATCAAGCTGGTGTAGGTCATTTGTTCATTGGTCTTAAGTACAATTCCCGTCGTATATGATACGTGGCAGTCTCCGGTTCAGTCCTGGGTTTCTGCCTTTTTTCTTCGTTTTTATTACATGTAATATTACCAAGACAATCTGTGCAACCTTAAATATTCTTTCCAAAACTCACTGAAGTGAGCGGCTTGAACTGGTCTCATCTACTCGACATGGGGCTTCGTGCAAGACGGCAGTAAAATTATTACTGCAAATTAAACCGGTCTCCCGGAATAAGCCTTGCAAAAATGTAGTCTTTTGGCCAGCAGATGAGGGCTAACAACCTTAATACAATGCATTCCTTTACATCTTTTGTTATCGACAATGGGATAGGCTCATTGTATATGGTGCCCTGCGGTCTCTAGTTCAAATCCAATGCATTCCTTTTCTTTTTGCCACGCTGTTTATCCATTTCTCGTTTTTGTTATTACTACAACAAATACAAACTGTGCAACTTTCACAAATCTTCACTTTAAAAACTCTGAAGTGATCAGGCTCATAATTGCATATACTGTGATCACCCAAGACTGCTTCATGTAAAAATGAGGTCATCGCTAGCGGAAGAACAGCTTGAAGAATAGAAAAGTATGCTCATTCCTAACAGCTTTAATTTATTTTCACTTTTTTGTTGTTGTTTCCATGTTACATTCATTTCATAATGGGTTTCTTGGGTCCTCTACAAAGGGAAGCAAGTCTTGTAACTCCCAGAACAGCAGTGCCTTTTACCTATTTGAATAACAATGCCAGCTATGGTTATTCACCATCACTGGCTATGTTATCTCTAGTGTTGTTATTCAGATGGAAGAAGTCGCTCCTGCTTGATACTTTATGATTAACTTCCTTTGGTTGAGGGCTGAAGAACCCCACTGTGGACTGTAAACTGTCGTGATCAGAGAAGACTACACGTTACATTTCAGACTTACCACACTTCGCAAGGCCTCCCGGTAATCTCGATGCCCTCGGGCACTTCGTTACCCTGGTCGTCGTAACAAGGACAGTTTGTTTCTAGGATACAATGACCGCGATACTCCACTTCCCCATCCTTACAGCCACATCCGGGTTCACAAGCCTCGGGTTCGATGCAGACGGCGGACATACGCAGTTCCTGGCACGTGCGTGGACAGCTCCCCGAGCAGTTCTTGTAGACTTTCCCTCCTTTACATGATGGCACCGTCGCTGTACACAGAAGCAACAAAATTGGAAAAGTGATCAATTTCACTCAAAATCGTTTTGGGTCGCAGTGGGCAAGGAGCAGTCGTTATGAGTTCAAGTGCAGCTCATGCTGGTTTCCTCTCCTTCAGCAACGTGCGGATGGTCGTGGGTTTCCGGTCGCTTTCCTCCA
The DNA here is from genome assembly GCA_016165875.1 of Acanthopleura granulata. Lineage (NCBI taxonomy): Eukaryota > Metazoa > Mollusca > Polyplacophora > Chitonida > Chitonidae > Acanthopleura > Acanthopleura granulata. The sequence continues at coordinate 7,445,226 of JABBOT010000018.1, read as the reverse complement.
ACCATAATGCTGTCGTGTAAATGAAATATTCTTGTGTACAGCGTATAGCTGTTAAATCATTGCCGTTATTTTCTCGTTATGCCATTGACTTCTGTGCACATAACCTTTCTCGTTAACACTTTCAGTATACGATCCTTAAGCCAGATCCATCACAATATAATTTCTTCTCACGAACGAATGAACAACTGATCAAAGTGAAACTGAAAATTTATAACAGTATATGTTTATGTGCATAGTTTGTTACGAACCCCGTCCTTAAGATATTGAACTATATTTTTTTATTTGTTTTTTGGCCCTAACCGGGTCGGTGTCTCGCCTACATTTTCCCTCTGTGTACGTGATAGCTTGCACCAGAATTCACTCGCGTGTTCTCGGCGCTTTTGTATTTGTCAGTTTCGTGCCATTGTACATAAAGCATACATTGTGGAAAGATGTACACATATTGTAAACATGTTTACGAACAAATTATAAAGAATTTTCTTCACGTTAGTTTATAAATATGAGCGACGAAGTTGTTAAGCTCGCAGTTGTTAGCTCATGTCCACTAGAAAGCTGTTGTATTTGCTTCTACATGAGGATTTTGCTGGGATATAATTGGAGCTTGGTTTTCATACGTTTCGACAATTTTGTCATGTGTACATTTTTCTGTGTGTAGCACTTTGTTACCTTGTGTTTCGCCACTTGTTATTTGGTTTGAGACGTTCCTTTGGAGCTTGTATTGCTCGTTCTCTCTTTGTGCGATTATGTACATTTTATCCCAATTTACTTTGAAAGCGACTTAGTGTATATTTGCGAGGAGTGAAACACACCACCAGCTAGGCATCACGGACACTATTGTCAACCAGCCCGCCCATGAAAGTTGTACCTTGCCGCGGAGTTGCATACATACCATCGTCGGCGTACCGTACCCACTGCTATTTGTCACTTACAGGACTGTCATCCTTCGATTTGAGAATTACCTAGGACTGTGGATTCTATATTTATGTGGACTGACTTGCCTTTGGAAGCCGGAATATTCCATCCGGATTTGGACGCTGTCATCAGTAAGAGACTGTAATTGTCTATTGTTTTGTATATTATTGTCAGTTGTATTATTTGTCTATTTTGTTCAAATATATGTATTAAACTTAGTCTAGCGTCTTCGTGTGTTTTTGGTTTGATTTTGTGTAGGCCTATCGTTGTCTGAGGATTGAAAAAGCCATTTGGTTATCATTTTTCTATCCAATAGTGGTACCCTTACAAGTTCAAGAAATAAAAAATTAGTTTTATCTGCCGATATCTTAACACGTATTCTTGAGTACAGCGTAAAACATCAATCCAAAAAATGAATAAATTTTAATACATACGTGGTCCACATGGGTTGGTGCTGCAGCTCATGGATTCAACCGCGTCTCCTGAGCAGGCGTTCTCCAATGTCACATTTCCGGATCCGATACAAGTTCTGGTTCTGGTCTTGACGCCGCCATTGCAAGTGGCGGAGCACTCCCGCCATGGTCCCCAAGGCGACCATTCTGGTGGTACTTGAACGTAACAAGAAGACCTTAGTTAGGAATCTTACAAGAATTAAGTTGTCTAAATCAAGTATTTTTTTATTTATTTGTATGATGGCGCATAAGCATACCAAGAAAGCTTTGTTAGTATGGTTACTGGTTTCAGTACTATCTGAAACCAGTTAACAAAACTTTGTTAGTATGGTTACTGGTTTCAGCACTATCTGAAACCGTTAACAAAGCTTTGTTAGTATGGTTACTGGTTTCAGTACTATCAGAAACCAGTTAACAAAACCTTGTTAGTATGCTTATGACAATTTTGTTGATTAACGCCGCAAAGAAGAAGTTTTCTGATTATTTCAACCTGCCATAATGAGGACTGAACGCATCATGTGGGAATTAGTGGGTATTTTAGTATTACTTCGTCATCAAACAGCAGTCTACGAAAGTTTTACTCTACTTTTGTTCAAGATGTAATGTTATTAAAAATTTAAACAAGAAAGCAAGTTTACAACAGTATTGTGACAATCAACAGTAGTTTTGTTTTTGTTGGCTTTTTATTACGCACAGGTAACTTTACACTATTACATCACGGAAATTGTATTAAGACGAGTACCTTCAGCATTGGGAAATAGTTGCTGAAATTGTATTAAAAATTTTAACTTTGGCCAGACCAAAATTCCATAGGGACGAAACTTGTTATTGGATTTGGCTCCAAGCCAAATCTAACTGAATTTTAATACAACCGAGCTTTCCGGCCATCAAGACTGGAAGCAAATCTTGTAACTCATAACGTGGAAATCCCTTCTAACCGCTTGAATAACATTGCCACCTACGATTATTCACGAGGACTTGTGAAATCGCTCGTGAGCTGCAGGCTTTTTTTTTCTTGTCTAATTGGTGGTGGGCCGAAGAATCCCGCGAACACTTTTGCTAAGATGTGGGCCCCTTCGCCAAATCACATTTTACCAAAACATTTTCACACAGAAAACAGGCGAAAAAACCCTACCGACGCAATTTTCCGTACAACAATCCTCAACTTGACGAGTCATTTCAATGCATGGTTTGCCGAGCAGAGATCCAGGAATGGCTTCACGTGTCCTTGACCTCTGACCTACGTCACATGACTTGGAGCACGAAGACCACGAGGACCATTGAGTGTAGCGACAGTCTTCACTGCAGGTGGCGGTCGTACAGATCATTGCGCCGTTTTCACATGTGCTACAAGAGGACAAGTCCATTACACTTAACAAAATAGTTGAATCTGACATAGTATACTTGCTACAGAAAAGAACCTCTTTACCACTTTTCATACAAATGGACATTAGAATTGTTTGACATTATCATCTTAATACGACAAAATATAACAAAGGGCAAATAACTTTTCACCTTTATCATCTACTCATAAGCCCTTGTTTTGAGGATGATTAAGTTCTCAAATTGTGACTTATTATATCATTACCAGTTTAATACTCATTTAACAAATGCATAACATTATCATATGAATGATAGATACAGTGGATTGTACATTTTGTAGGATACATACGGTCATTAGATGCCATCAAGTGAACGATTAAACATGCTTAACACCACCGTTGATGCCCAATAAACAAAAACCATCCCTTACCAGTCATTGCAATCCACATGAACCACAACGCCGTCTTCGATCTCGTCATCCAGTTCAACGGCTTCATTTGGAGTAGACAGGCCCTTGACGCCATCTTTCTCGATCCATCCGAGGGGACTGGACGCCTTGTAGCCAAAGTTTCGTACAAATTCCTCCTGGAGGAACACGCAGGCGCATGGAGCTTCTTCACAGGTCTCCTCTTCCGATTCGAGCTCAGTTATAGTAGAGGTCCTATTAACCATAAACCGCGCAAAACACCCACGGGCTTTTAGCAAGTAACCTTGCGAAAAATGTCCCCTCCCCACCTTTTCACAAAAACCCACCTTCCATTGTCAATTATGCTAAGGATTCGCAAATTGAGGTTAGAAGTAAATTTAGGCAATGTCTCAATGAATGGATTTTATTTCATTCATTAACCAACCATATTGCAGTATTCACTTGAATACAGCCCGTGTAACACAGAGGTCAAAGGTTAATTATGTAGAAGTATGCAACTAGACGAGGTTGTGTCTGTGTAACATTAAATCCCGTATGAGCTGAATGGATAAAGCATGTTGGTGTGTCAAATAATCTTCGCTTGTATGCTTGAAGTTAAATATTTACACAAAGAACGTGTATTCAATAAACTTTGATCTGGCAACTATACATTTCAGTTTAGTTTACTGTGTGTATACGTATATTTGCAGTGTATACTTAAGAAAAATTCAATTAATCTGCGCCAGTTATACCTGTGTGTAGGCGGAACCCCTTAGATGCGGGAAGAAACAACCGCATTTTAAATTTTAAGACCTATTTACTATAGTGTTTAGTATTTCCTGTTAACACCCTAATTTTCGTACAAGTGAGTAAGTGCTTATTATACGTTTGCGAAATTGTTTCACGATATGGCTGAAATATTGCCGAAGTGGCCTTGGGCCATAATCAATGATTGATCCATTAAACAGTGTGACAAAGCTCGACCAAGGGTTATTTTCTTAATCATCCTATGGAATAAGCGAGCGGCCTGTCGAAATTACCTGAATCGTGAACGTATGCCTTCTCCACACGTCACCGAACACTCAGACCATGGGGTCCAGGACGTGACGGCTGGGGGCGCTGTGAACAAAACCAAAACAAGATGTATGGTAATAACCTGATAATTCCTCGAAATAAGCCCGGAAGTGGTTAAAAAGTCATGACAGAGTCAAAAACATCATTCATAAAAATGATTCTGATTATGGTGGCCTCCGTTGCTCAGTTGGTTAGCCCGCTAGTGCAGTACAATGACACAGAAGCCTCCCACCAATGCGGTCGCTGTGCGTTCAAGTCCAGCTCTTGCAGCCTTCCTCTCCGGTCGTACGTGGGAAGGTCTGCCATCAACTTGCAGACGGTCGTGGATTTCCCTTGGGCTCCGCCCTGAGTTCGTCCCACCATAATGCTGACTACCGTCATACATGGGAAATATTCTTGAGTACGGCGTAAAACACCAATCAAATAAATAAATAAAGATTCTAATTAGTAGCTTCCTTCATTCGGTTAGAAATGTTTTTTTCTGAAATAGCAAGTAAAGCACAATGATCCTTTTCCTATCATGCGGAAATTACCAACTAATGTTTGTGGTGTGTCAAAATAAAATGAGACATCACTCGTGTCATACTAAAATGAGACATCACTCGTGTCAAACTGAAATGAGTCATCATTTGTGTCATACAAAAATGAGACATCACTCATAAGTTTCGTTCAACATAACAGAAATTACTGAAAATGTCGAGATCAACCCAACACTGCAAAGTTATAAAAAAGCAGCATTAATGTACGAGGTATCATGATGAATTGAAATCAGATCATTGCTAATTTGCTCAGAGAAGCAATATTCTCTTCTGAGCTGTGTAGAGTCGAACGAACAGAGTAGACCACATGTAATGACTTTTAATGACTGCTAATCTCATACATACATACGATCTGAGTGCATATTGTTCTGGGCTCTTTACAGATAAAAAAACTGTTTTTTTCTCTATGGTTTATTGGTGTGGATTGCTATGTAAGACGAAAATCCTGTAACGCGATAACTATATATGTGGATTGTATATTTGGAATTTTAAAAACCCTTCCTACGTATTATCCCTGCTATAAAATGTTAACACCTGGCGTAAATACGGAAAAGATAATTCTTCATACACGTCCTTTTATATATGGCCCCTGTACACTATCTCAAACGACGAGAGTGCAGCATTTTGGTTCACACGTGCAACTCCAAGCATTCAATTTCGTTCTCCTTCATCTCCCAAATACCAAAGAGAAGGCATAGATGTAACTGAAACTTCGTCGGTGAAATCGAGAAAGAGAAAAAATCCAATACAATATTTCTTTTGTTTCCATTTCTCTCATCTGTCTTATGTAAGGTGCCATACGTTTGTAAGTTTCTTCCTATTTAGTTGAACAGTTATCCAGAAAAATGTTAGCTCACTACTTGAGGAAACAGGCCAGGATATGAAGTTGTACCTGCCAAACAAGTCCAATGGCTAAAAACCGGAAAATCTTTTACAACTTAACACGAGCAAGTTAATGTAACATCTTTAAATCCTCTCAACAGCCATCCTCGGCCAAAGAAGCAATCTGTCTCTCATGTCGTAAATGGCACGAACGTCATTGCCTATCGTTTGACCTGTATAAGTAAATACTCACCTTCAGTGACATTCACACTCGGTGTACCAAATGGAGGTTTGACGCCGGGTGTTATTGGGGGTAGAACCACAGTTGGCGTACCGGGAGGCAAAATCACTCTGGGTGTACCAAATGGAGGTTTGATGCTGGGTGTCAATGGTGGTAGTACGACGCTTTGGGTGACAGGTGGCTGTACCGCAGATGGTGTACCAGGTGGCAAAACCACATTCGGAGTACCGGCAGGAGGACTAATGCGTGGGGTAAGTGGAGGGGCTACAATACTTGGTAGACCTGTCTCAGACATGACGCTGGGCGTTGTGATGCTAGGTGAGAAAGTTGCTATAAAACAAAGAAACAAAAAGAAATCAGCTAAACTATCAAGTGGTGTGCAATTTTGGGGGGAAATCTTGCAAGCATCGTTTCTCCTTCATACTCTATGTAGCTTTCATATTGTCACTTTTTAGTCGATCCACACAAACAAAACAGAAAATATCATTCAACTAATTTAGTTGCCACTTCAAAATGTACATAAAAATCAATGTGCCACATTAGCAACAATTACAGATTGGTACTGGATTGGTTTCTATATTCTAATGTTCTAAAATGTAAAATCACTCTTATTATGAATCCAAATTCCACTCGGTAAAAATTACATAGCACAGTCAACATACTTTAATGTGTTGACCATTCACATTATTGTAGAGAAATCACAGTTCGAATACCTGCCCTAATTAATAACACTAAATCAAGGCACCTAGTTATGGACACAAAGAAAAAGTTACTTCTGGTAGAGGAAAAGCATGCCGAAAAGTGAGAATTATAGGCTTTGCGACTACAAACGTGAGTTTCAATCTTTTAGAAACCTACTGGGATGGAAGCAGGCGCGGACATCAAGCTTGAAGGTCACGGGAGACAGAGGGTCAATCTTCTTAGTAACGGTCACTCTAATGCGTTGTGCGGTAACTCCAGGGGGGAATACCAGACTGTCTGTACCGTCCAAGGCCTGCCAAATATAATGTCAACTTAATGCAATTTTACTCAGCCTTAGAACCAATAAGCAAAACTCACTCTTACATTCTTCAGGTTTCCTTACAAATCGAAGTCCAGGTTGTATTTCTGTTTTAGATTTACTGCTCGATTTAACTCTTGAAACCTGTGTTAATCCAACTGCTGTGCACTCTCCGTTTTCCAGCAGTTACAGTCCGTTTTCCAGCAGTTACAGATAAAGTCATGAAACACTCAAACGTCCCAAGGAATAAAGTGCATACAAAATATATACATATATATTTGGTAAAAAAATCTCAAGTGTACACCTGGTTGGTTGTTAGAGGGTGAGTGCCATGTAAATTTCTAAAATTAACATGTGATGAAATACATCTGAACAAAATCATAAACGCTACATTCTCCAAGAGCAAATCCAAGTGTTTTTCTGAACTCTTCGGCATATGATTACGATATCTTCTCACGTATATCAGATTAAAGCATAATGCCAAAGTCCTGCACACCTCTTGATTATCTGCACTAGGTAACCGACTCTTAAAAGAATACATTACTTAGATAGAGAAAACAGGGTGACAAATTTTAAACACTCTGTCGTCATATATATCTTACCTCAACAGCAGATTTCAATCCCTGGTACGCCGTAAATTCAACGGATCCTACTGCTTGAGTTTCAACAGTAAACTTCTCGATGTTACTCTCCGATAACTTGGGCAATAGACTAACACTACCCAAAGTCACATCGCTGTCCGGTGACAATGTTACAGTAACACTCGGTCTGGGAACACTGCTAGTGAATGGATCTTCGGCATTCGGCCTCAGGTTCGTAGGTTTTGCGGTTATGTCATTCGTAGAAATGCTCAAGTCGGGTATGACAAATGGATCCGCCATGCCGTCAACAATCTGACACACAGATGTAGTTGTACCTGCCATACAATTACAATCGTTAAAAAAAGGACAATCTTTCACAACATCAAATAAACAAAATAATGTAACGTGTGTCAAACCTTTGAAAAGCCACTACTGACAAAAAATAACTGGTCATCATCTGACAATGTAAGTAACCACTTACCTTCAGTAACAATCACACTTGGTGTACCAGATGGAGGTTTGATGCTGGGTGTCAAGGGCGGAAGTACCACGCTTGGGGTGACAGGTGGCTGTACCACGCCTGGGGTACCCGGTGGCAGAACCACACTCGGTGTTCCAGGAAGGGGTTGTACTCTCGTGGCTGTTGTACTGCTTGGTTGTATTGTGGCTGCAACGCAGAGAACGGTGTAAGTGACAATAGCAGTTAACCAGTGTTAAAGTTTTACAGCCTTAAATATCAATACTGTATAACCAAATTTTACTTCTATCATTTTCATGTTGATAACATAAAAGCTTAAATATCTCAATTACAACCACCAGATAATAACAGTTGAGTAAACTCCTTCATGATGACACTCACAGATTTTCTCCCCCACAAACATGGATTATGTTCTTATAGAAACCTACTCGGATGGAAGCAGGCGCGGACATCAAGCTTGAAGGTCACGGGAGACAGAGGGTCAATCTTCTTAGTAACGGTCACTCTAATGCGTTGTGCGGTAACTCCAGGCGGGAATACCAGACTGTCTGTACCGTCCAAGGCCTGCCAAATATAATGTCAACTCAATGCAATTTTACTCAGCCTTCCAAACACTAAGCAAAACTCACTCTTACATTCTTCAGGTTTCCTTACAAATCGAAGTCCAGGTTGTATTTCTGTTTTAGATTTACTGCTCGATTTAACTCTTGTAGCCTGTGTCAATCCAACTGCTGTGCACTCTCCGTTTCCAGCAGTTACAGATCAAGTCATGAAACGCTCAAACGTCCCAAGGAATAAAGCGTAGGTCTTATACAAAATCTCAAGTGTACACCTGGTTGGTTGGTAGTGGGTGAGTGCCATATGAATTTCAAAAATTAACATGGGATGAAATACATCTGAACAAATCATAAACGCTACATTCTCCAAGAGCAAGTCCAAGTGTATTTCTGAACTTTTAAGCATACCATTACGATTTCTTCTCACGTATATCTGATTAAAGCATAATGCCAAAGTCCTGCACACCTCTTGTATATCTGCACTAGGTAACCGACTCTTAAAAGAATACATTACTTAGATAGAGAAAACAGGGTGACAAAATTTAAACACTCTGTCGTCATATGTATCTTACCTCAACAGCAGATTTCAATCCCTGGTACACCGTAAATTCAACGGATCCTACTGCTTGAGTTTCAACAGTAAACTTCTCGATGTTACTCTCCGATGACTTGGGCAATAGACTAACACTACCCAAAGTCACATCGCTGTCCGGTGACAATGTTACAGTAACACTCGGTCTGGGAACACTGCTAGTGAATGGCTCTTCGGCATTCGGCCTCAGGTTCGTAGGTTTTGCGGTTATGTCATTCGTGGAAATGCTCAAGTCGGGTATGACAAATGGATCCGCCATGCCGTCAACAATCTGACACACAGATGTAGTTGTACCTGCCATACAATTACAATCGTTAAAAAACGGACACTCTTTCACAACATCAAATAAACAAAATAATTTAACGTGTGTCAAACCTTTGAAAAGCCACTACTGACAAAAAATAACTGGTCATCATCTGACAATGTAAGTAACCACTTACCTTCAGTGACAATCACACTTGGTGTACCAGATGGAGGTTTGATGCTGGGTGTCAAGGGCGGAAGTACCACGCTTGGGGTGACAGGTGGCTGTACCACGCCTGGGGTACCCGGTGGCAGAACCACACTTGGTGTTCCAGGAAGGGGTTGTACTCTCGTGGCTGTTGTACTGCTTGGTTGTATTGTGGCTGCAACGCAGAGAACGGTGTAAGTGACAATAGCAGTTAACCAGTGTTAAAGTTTTACAGCCTTAAATATCAATACTGTATAACCAAATTTTACTTCTATCATTTTCATGTTGATAACATAAAAGCTTAAATATCTCAATTACAACCACCACATAATAACAGCTGAGTAAACTCCTTCATGATGACACTCACAGATTTTCTCCCCCACAAACATGGATTATGTTCTTATAGAAACCTACTAGGATGGAAGCAGGCGCGGACATCAAGCTTGAAGGTCACGGGAGACAGAGGGTCAATCTTCTTAGTAACGGTCACTCTAATGCGTTGTGCGGTAACTCCAGGCGGGAATACCAGACTGTCTGTACCGTCCAAGGCCTGCCAAATATAATGTCAACTCAATGCAATTTTACTCAGCCTTCCAAACACTAAGCAAAACTCACTCTTACATTCTTCAGGTTTCCTTACAAATCGAAGTCCAGGTTGTATTTCTGTTTTAGATTTACTGCTCGATTTAACTCTTGTAGCCTGTGTTAATCCAACTGCTGTGCACTCTCCGTTTCCAGCAGTTACAGATCAAGTCATGAAACGCTCAAACGTCCCAAGGAATAAAGCGTAGGTCTTATACAAAATCTCAAGTGTACACCTGGTTGGTTGGTAGTGGGTGAGTGCCATATGAATTTCAAAAATTAACATGGGATGAAATACATCTGAACAAATCATAAACGCTACATTCTCCAAGAGCAAGTCCAAGTGTATTTCTGAACTTTTAAGCATACCATTACGATTTCTTCTCACGTATATCTGATTAAAGCATAATGCCAAAGTCCTGCACACCTCTTGTATATCTGCACTAGGTAACCGACTCTTAAAAGAATACATTACTTAGACAGAGAAAACAGGGTGACAAAATTTAAACACTCTGTCGTCATATGTATCTTACCTCAACAGCAGATTTCAATCCCTGGTACGCCGTAAATTCAACGGATCCTACTGCTTGAGTTTCAACAGTAAACTTCTCGATGTTACTCTCCGATGACTTGGGCAATAGACTAACACTACCCAAAGTCACATCGCTGTCCGGTGACAATGTTACAGTAACACTCGGTCTGGGAACACTGCTAGTGAATGGCTCTTCGGCATTCGGCCTCAGGTTCGTAGGTTTTGCGGTTATGTCATTCGTGGAAATGCTCAAGTCGGGTATGACAAATGGATCCGCCATGCCGTCAACAATCTGACACACAGATGTAGTTGTACCTGCCATACAATTACAATCGTTAAAAAACGGACAATCTTTCACAACATCAAATAAACAAAATAATGTAACGTGTTTCAAACCTTTGAACACCCACTACTGACAAAAAATAACTGGTCATCATCTGACAATGTAAGTAACCACTTACCTTCAGTGACAATCACACTTGGTGTACCAGATGGAGGTTTGATGCTGGGTGTCAAGGGCGGAAGTACCACGCTTGGGGTGACAGGTGGCTGTACCACGCCTGGGGTACCCGGTGGCAGAACCACACTCGGTGTTCCAGGAAGGGGTTGTACTCTCGTGGCTGTTGTACTGCTTGGTTGTATTGTGGCTGCAACGCAGAGAACGGTGTAAGTGACAATAGCAGTTAACCAGTGTTAAAGTTTTACAGCCTTAAATATCAATACTGTATAACCAAATTTTACTTCTATCATTTTCATGTTGATAACATAAAAGCTTAAATATCTCAATTACAACCACCAGATAATAACAGTTGAGTAAACTCCTTCATGATGACACTCACAGATTTTCTCCCCCACAAACATGGATTATGTTCTTATAGAAACCTACTCGGATGGAAGCAGGCGCGGACATCAAGCTTGAAGGTCACGGGAGACAGAGGGTCAATCTTCTTAGTAACGGTCACTCTAATGCGTTGTGCGGTAACTCCAGGCGGGAATACCAGACTGTCTGTACCGTCCAAGGCCTGCCAAATATAATGTCAACTCAATGCAATTTTACTCAGCCTTCCAAACACTAAGCAAAACTCACTCTTACATTCTTCAGGTTTCCTTACAAATCGAAGTCCAGGTTGTATTTCTGTTTTAGATTTACTGCTCGATTTAACTCTTGTAGCCTGTGTTAATCCAACTGCTGTGCACTCTCCCTTTCCAGCAGTTACAGATAAAGTCATGAAACGCTCAAACGTCCCAAGGAATAAAGCGTAGGTCTTATACAAAATCTCAAGTGTACACCTGGTTGGTTGGTAGTGGGTGAGTGCCATATGAATTTCAAAAATTAACATGGGATGAAATACATCTGAACAAATCATAAACGCTACATTCTCCAAGAGCAAGTCCAAGTGTATTTCTGAACTTTTAAGCATACCATTGCGATTTCTTCTCACGTATATCTGATTAAAGCATAATGCCAAAGTCCTGCACACCTCTTGTATATCTGCACTAGGTAACCGACTCTTAAAAGAATACATTACTTAGATAGAGAAAACAGGGTGACAAAATTTAAACACTCTGTCGTCATATGTATCTTACCTCAACAGCAGATTTCAATCCCTGGTACGCCGTAAATTCAACGGATCCTACTGCTTGAGTTTCAACAGTAAACTTCTCGATGTTACTCTCCGATGACTTGGGCAATAGACTAACACTACCCAAAGTCACATCGCTGTCCGGTGACAATGTTACAGTAACACTCGGTCTGGGAACACTGCTAGTGAATGGCTCTTCGGCATTCGGCCTCAGGTTCGTAGGTTGTGCGGTTATGTCATTCGTGGAAATGCTCAAGTCGGGTATGACAAATGGATCCGCCATGCCGTCAACAATCTGACACACAGATGTAGTTGTACCTGCCATACAATTACAAACGTTAAAAAACGGACAATCTTTTACAACAGCAAATAAACAAAATAATGTAACGTGTTTCAAACCTTTGAAAAGCCACTACTGACAAAAAATAACTGGTCATCATCTGACAATGTAAGTAACCACTTACCTTCAGTGACAATCACACTTGGTGTACCAGATGGAGGTTTGATGCTGGGTGTCAAAGGCGGAAGTACCACGCTTGGGGTGACAGGTGGCTGTACCACGCCTGGGGTACCCGGTGGCAGAACCACACTTGGTGTTCCAGGAAGGGGTTGTACTCTCGTGGCTGTTGTACTGCTTGGTTGTATTGTGGCTGCAACGCAGAGAACGGTGTAAGTGACAATAGCAGTTAACCAGTGTTAAAGTTTTACAGCCTTAAATATCAATACTGTATAACCAAATTTTACTTCTATCATTTTCATGTTGATAACATAAAAGCTTAAATATCTCAATTACAACCACCAGATAATAACAGTTGAGTAAACTCCTTCATGATGACACTCACAGATTTTCTCCCCCACAAACATGGACTATGTTCTTATAGAAACCTACTCGGATGGAAGCAGGCGCGGACATCAAGCTTGAAGGTCACGGGAGACAGAGGGTCAATCTTCTTAGTAACGGTCACTCTAATGCGTTGTGCGGTAACTCCAGGGGGGAATACCAGACTGTCTGTACCGTCCAAGGCCTGCCAAATATAATGTCAACTCAATGCAATTTTACTCAGCCTTCCAAACACTAAGCAAAACTCACTCTTACATTCTTCAGGTTTCCTTACAAATCGAAGTCCAGGTTGTATTTCTGTTTTAGATTTACTGCTCGATTTAACTCTTGTAGCCTGTGTTAATCCAACTGCTGTGCACTCTCCGTTTCCAGCACTTACAGATCAAGTCATGAAACGCTCAAACGTCCCAAGGAATAAAGCGTAGGTCTTATACAAAATCTCAAGTGTACACCTGGTTGGTTGGTAGTGGGTGAGTGCCATATGAATTTCAAAAATTAACATGGGATGAAATACATCTGAACAAATCATAAACGCTACATTCTCCAAGAGCAAGTCCAAGTGTATTTCTGAACTTTTAAGCATACCATTACGATTTCTTCTCACGTATATCTGATTAAAGCATAATGCCAAAGTCCTGCACACCTCTTGTATATCTGCACTAGGTAACCGACTCTTAAAAGAATACATTACTTAGACAGAGAAAACAGAGTGACAAAATTTAAACACTCTGTCGTCATATGTATCTTACCTCAACAGCAGATTTCAATCCCTGGTACACCGTAAATTCAACGGATCCTACTGCTTGAGTTTCAACAGTAAACTTCTCGATGTTACTCTCCGATGACTTGGGCAATAGACTAACACTACCCAAAGTCACATCGCTGTCCGGTGACAATGTTACAGTAACACTCGGTCTGGGAACACTGCTAGTGAATGGCTCTTCGGCATTCGGCCTCAGGTTCGTAGGTTTTGCGGTTATGTCATTTGTGGAAATGCTCAAGTCGGGTATGACAAATGGATCCGCCATGCCGTCAACAATCTGACACACAGATGTAGTTGTACCTGCCATACAATTACAATCGTTAAAAAACGGACAATCTTTCACAACATCAAATAAACAAAATAATTTAACGTGTGCAAACCTTTGAACACCCACTACTGACAAAAAATAACTGGTCATCATCTGACAATGTAAGTAACCACTTACCTTCAGTAACAATCACACTTGGTGTACCAGATGGAGGTTTGATGCTGGGTGTCAAAGGCGGAAGAACCACGCTTGGGGTGACAGGTGGCTGTACCACGCCTGGGGTATCCGGTGGCAGAACCACACTCGGTGTTCCAGGAGGAGGTTGTACTCTCGTGGCTGTTGTACTGCTTGGTTGTATTGTGGCTGCAACGCAGAGAACGGTGTAAGTGACAATAGCAGTTAACCAGTGTTAAAGTTTTACAGCCTTAAATATCAATACTGTATAACCAAATTTTACTTCTATCATTTTCATGTTGATAACATAAAAGCTTAAATATCTCAATTACAACCACCAGATAATAACAGTTGAGTAAACTCCTTCATGATGACACTCACAGATTTTCTCCCCCACAAACATGGATTATGTTCTTATAGAAACCTACTCGGATGGAAGCAGGCGCGGACATCAAGCTTGAAGGTCACGGGAGACAGAGGGTCAATCTTCTTAGTAACGGTCACTCTAATGCGTTGTGCGGTAACTCCAGGCGGGAATACCAGACTGTCTGTACCGTCCAAGGCCTGCCAAATATAATGTCAACTCAATGCAATTTTACTCAGCCTTCCAAACACTAAGCAAAACTCACTCTTACATTCTTCAGGTTTCCTTACAAATCGAAGTCCAGGTTGTATTTCTGTTTTAGATTTACTGCTCGATTTAACTCTTGTAGCCTGTGTTAATCCAACTGCTGTGCACTCTCCCTTTCCAGCAGTTACAGATAAAGTCATGAAACGCTCAAACGTCCCAAGGAATAAAGCGTAGGTCTTATACAAAATCTCAAGTGTACACCTGGTTGGTTGGTAGTGGGTGAGTGCCATATGAATTTCAAAAATTAACATGGGATGAAATACACCTGAACAAATCATAAACGCTACATTCTCCAAGAGCAAGTCCAAGTGTATTTCTGAACTTTTAAGCATACCATTGCGATTTCTTCTCACGTATATCTGATTAAAGCATAATGCCAAAGTCCTGCACACCTCTTGTATATCTGCACTAGGTAACCGACTCTTAAAAGAATACATTACTTAGACAGAGAAAACAGAGTGACAAAATTTAAACACTCTGTCGTCATATGTATCTTACCTCAACGGCAGATTTCAATCCCTGGTACGCCGTAAATTCAACGGATCCTACTGCTTGAGTTTCAACAGTAAACTTCTCGATGTTACTCTCCGATGACTTGGGCAATAGACTAACACTACCCAAAGTCACATCGCTGTCCGGTGACAATGTTACAGTAACACTCGGTCTGGGAACACTGCTAGTGAATGGCTCTTCGGCATTCGGCCTCAGGTTCGTAGGTTTTGCGGTTATGTCATTCGTGGAAATGCTCAAGTCGGGTATGACAAATGGATCCGCCATGCCGTCAACAATCTGACACACAGATGTAGTTGTACCTGCCATACAATTACAAACGTTAAAAAAAGGACAATCTTTTACAACATCAAATAAACAAAATAATGTAACGTGTTTCAAACCTTTGAAAAGCCACTACTGACAAAAAATAACTGGTCATCATCTGACAATGTAAGTAACCACTTACCTTCAGTGACAATCACACTTGGTGTACCAGATGGAGGTTTGATGCTGGGTGTCAAAGGCGGAAGTACCACGCTTGGGGTGACAGGTGGCTGTACCACGCCTGGGGTACCCGGTGGCAGAACCACACTTGGTGTTCCAGGAAGGGGTTGTACTCTCGTGGCTGTTGTACTGCTTGGTTGTATTGTGGCTGCAACGCAGAGAACGGTGTAAGTGACAATAGCAGTTAACCAGTGTTAAAGTTTTACAGCCTTAAATATCAATACTGTATAACCAAATTTTACTTCTATCATTTTCATGTTGATAACATAAAAGCTTAAATATCTCAATTACAACCACCAGATAATAACAGTTGAGTAAACTCCTTCATGATGACACTCACAGATTTTCTCCCCCACAAACATGGATTATGTTCTTATAGAAACCTACTCGGATGGAAGCAGGCGCGGACATCAAGCTTGAAGGTCACGGGAGACAGAGGGTCAATCTTCTTAGTAACGGTCACTCTAATGCGTTGTGCGGTAACTCCAGGGGGGAATACCAGACTGTCTGTACCGTCCAAGGCCTGCCAAATATAATGTCAACTCAATGCAATTTTACTCAGCCTTCCAAACACTAAGCAAAACTCACTCTTACATTCTTCAGGTTTCCTTACAAATCGAAGTCCAGGTTGTATTTCTGTTTTAGATTTACTGCTCGATTTAACTCTTGTAGCCTGTGTTAATCCAACTGCTGTGCACTCTCCGTTTCCAGCACTTACAGATCAAGTCATGAAACGCTCAAACGTCCCAAGGAATAAAGCGTAGGTCTTATACAAAATCTCAAGTGTACACCTGGTTGGTTGGTAGTGGGTGAGTGCCATATGAATTTCAAAAATTAACATGGGATGAAATACATCTGAACAAATCATAAACGCTACATTCTCCAAGAGCAAGTCCAAGTGTATTTCTGAACTTTTAAGCATACCATTACGATTTCTTCTCACGTATATCTGATTAAAGCATAATGCCAAAGTCCTGCACACCTCTTGTATATCTGCACTAGGTAACCGACTCTTAAAAGAATACATTACTTAGACAGAGAAAACAGAGTGACAAAATTTAAACACTCTGTCGTCATATGTATCTTACCTCAACAGCAGATTTCAATCCCTGGTACGCCGTAAATTCAACGGATCCTACTGCTTGAGTTTCAACAGTAAACTTCTCGATGTTACTCTCCGATGACTTGGGCAATAGACTAACACTACCCAAAGTCACATCGCTGTCCGGTGACAATGTTACAGTAACACTCGGTCTGGGAACACTGCTAGTGAATGGCTCTTCGGCATTCGGCCTCAGGTTCGTAGGTTTTGCGGTTATGTCATTTGTGGAAATGCTCAAGTCGGGTATGACAAATGGATCCGCCATGCCGTCAACAATCTGACACACAGATGTAGTTGTACCTGCCATACAATTACAATCGTTAAAAAACGGACAATCTTTCACAACATCAAATAAACAAAATAATTTAACGTGTGTCAAACCTTTGAACACCCACTACTGACAAAAAATAACTGGTCATCATCTGACAATGTAAGTAACCACTTACCTTCAGTAACAATCACACTTGGTGTACCAGATGGAGGTTTGATGCTGGGTGTCAAAGGCGGAAGAACCACGCTTGGGGTGACAGGTGGCTGTACCACGCCTGGGGTACCCGGTGGCAGAACCACACTTGGTGTTCCAGGAGGAGGTTGTACTCTCGTGGCTGTTGTACTGCTTGGTTGTATTGTGGCTGCAACGCAGAGAACGGTGTAAGTGACAATAGCAGTTAACCAGTGTTAAAGTTTTACAGCCTTAAATATCAATACTGTATAACCAAATTTTACTTCTATCATTTTCATGTTGATAACATAAAAGCTTAAATATCTCAATTACAACCACCAGATAATAACAGTTGAGTAAACTCCTTCATGATGACACTCACAGATTTTCTCCCCCACAAACATGGATTATGTTCTTATAGAAACCTACTCGGATGGAAGCAGGCGCGGACATCAAGCTTGAAGGTCACGGGAGACAGAGGGTCAATCTTCTTAGTAACGGTCACTCTAATGCGTTGTGCGGTAACTCCAGGCGGGAATACCAGACTGTCTGTACCGTCCAAGGCCTGCCAAATATAATGTCAACTTAATGCAATTTTACTCTGCAATACAAACACTAAGCAAAACTCACTCTTACATTCTTCAGGTTTCCTTACAAATCGAAGTCCAGGTTGTATTTCTGTTTTAGATTTACTGCTCGATTTAACTCTTGTAGCCTGTGTTAATCCAACTGCTGTGCACACTCCGTTTCAAGCACTTACAGATCAAGTCATAAAACACTCAATCATCCCAAGTGATAAAGCGTAGGTCTTATACAAAATCTCAAGTGTACACCTGGTTGGTTGGTAGTGGGTGAGTTCCATGTAAATTTCTAAAATTAACTTGGAATGCAATACATCTGAACAAATCATAAACGCTACATTCTCCAAGAGCAAATCGTAGTGTAATCCTGAACTCTTAAGTATACCATTACGATTTCTTCTCACGTATATCAGATTAAAGCATAATGCCAAAGTCCTGCACACCTCTTGTATATCTGCACTAGGTAACCGACTCTTTAAAGAATACATTACTTAGGTACAGGAAACAGGGTGACAAAATTTAAACACTCTGTCGTCATATATATCTTACCTCAACAGCAGATTTCAATCCCTGGTACGCCGTAAATTCAACGGATCCTACTGCTTGAGTTTCAACAGTAAACTTCTCGATGTTACTCTCCGATGACTTGGGCAATAGACTAACACTGCCTAAAGGCACATCGCTGTCCGGTGACAATGTTACAGTAACACTCGGTCTGGGAACACTGCTAGTGAATGGCTCTTCGGCATTCGGCCTCAGGTTCGTAGGTTTTGCGGTTATGTCATTTGTGGAAATGCTCAAGTCGGGTATGACAAATGGATCCGCCATGCCGTCAACAATCTGACACACAGATGTAGTTGTACCTGCCATACAATTACAATCGTTAAAAAACGGACAATCTTTCACAACATCAAATAAACAAAATAATGTAACGTGTTTCAAACCTTTACACACTAACTACTGACAAAAAATAACTGGTCATCATCTGACAATGTAAGTAACCACTTACCTTCAGTGACAATCACACTTGGTGTACCAGATGGAGGTTTGATGCTGGGTGTCAAGGGCGGAAGTACCACGCTTGGGGTGACAGGTGGCTGTACCACGCCTGGGGTACCCGGTGGCAGAACCACACTCGGTGTTCCAGGAAGGGGTTGTACTCTCGTGGCTGTTGTACTGCTTGGTTGTATTGTGGCTGCAACGCAGAGAACGGTGTAAGTGACAATAGCAGTTAACCAGTGTTAAAGTTTTACAGCCTTAAATATCAATACTGTATAACCAAATTTTACTTCTATCATTTTCATGTTGATAACATAAAAGCTTAAACAATTACAACCACCAGATAATAACAGCTGAGTAAACTCCTTCATGATGACACTCACAGATTTTCTCCCCCACAAACATGGATTACGTTCTTATAGAAACCTACTCGGATGGAAGCAGGCGCGGACATCAAGCTTGAAGGTCACGGGAGACAGAGGGTCAATCTTCTTAGTAACGGTCACTCTAATGCGTTGTGCGGTAACTCCAGGGGAGAATACCAGACTGTCTGTACCGTCCAAGGCCTGCCAAATATAATGTCAACTCAATGCAATTTTACTCAGCCTTCCAAACACTAAGCAAAACTCACTCTTACATTCTTCAGGTTTCCTTACAAATCGAAGTCCAGGTTGTATTTCTGTTTTAGATTTACTGCTCGATTTAACTCTTGTAGCCTGTGTTAATCCAACTGCTGTGCACTCTCCCTTTCCAGCAGTTACAGATAAAGTCATGAAACGCTCAAACGTCCCAAGGAATAAAGCGTAGGTCTTATACAAAATCTCAAGTGTACACCTGGTTGGTTGGTAGTGGGTGAGTGCCATATGAATTTCAAAAATTAACATGGGATGAAATACATCTGAACAAATCATAAACGCTACATTCTCCAAGAGCAAGTCCAAGTGTATTTCTGAACTTTTAAGCATACCATTGCGATTTCTTCTCACGTATATCAGATTAAAGCATAATGCCAAAGTCCTGCACACCTCTTGATTATCTGCACTAGGTAACCGACTCTTAAAAGAATACATTACTTAGATAGAGAAAACAGGGTGACAAATTTTAAACACTCTGTCGTCATATATATCTTACCTCAACAGTAGATTTCAATCCCTGGTACGCCGTAAATTCAACGGATCCTACTGCTTGAGTTTCAACAGTAAACTTCTCGATGTTACTCTCCGATGACTTGGGCAATAGACTAACACTACCCAAAGTCACATCGCTGTCCGGTGACAATGTTACAGTAACACTCGGTCTGGGAACACTGCTAGTGAATGGCTCTTCGGCATTCGGCCTCAGGTTCGTAGGTTTTGCGGTTATGTCATTCGTGGAAATGCTCAAGTCGGGTATGACAAATGGATCCGCCATGCCGTCAACAATCTGACACACAGATGTAGTTGTACCTGCCATACAATTACAAACGTTAAAAAAAGGACAATCTTTTACAACATCAAATAAACAAAATAATTTAACGTGTGTCAAACCTTTGAAAAGCCACTACTGACAAAAAATAACTGGTCATCATCTGACAATGTAAGTAACCACTTACCTTCAGTGACAATCACACTTGGTGTACCAGATGGAGGTTTGATGCTGGGTGTCAAAGGCGGAAGTACCACGCTTGGGGTGACAGGTGGCTGTACCACGCCTGGGGTACCCGGTGGCAGAACCACACTTGGTGTTCCAGGAAGGGGTTGTACTCTCGTGGCTGTTGTACTGCTTGGTTGTATTGTGGCTGCAACGCAGAGAACGGTGTAAGTGACAATAGCAGTTAACCAGTGTTAAAGTTTTACAGCCTTAAATATCAATACTGTATAACCAAATTTTACTTCTATCATTTTCATGTTGATAACATAAAAGCTTAAATATCTCAATTACAACCACCAGATAATAACAGTTGAGTAAACTCCTTCATGATGACACTCACAGATTTTCTCCCCCACAAACATGGACTATGTTCTTATAGAAACCTACTCGGATGGAAGCAGGCGCGGACATCAAGCTTGAAGGTCACGGGAGACAGAGGGTCAATCTTCTTAGTAACGGTCACTCTAATGCGTTGTGCGGTAACTCCAGGGGGGAATACCAGACTGTCTGTACCGTCCAAGGCCTGCCAAATATAATGTCAACTCAATGCAATTTTACTCAGCCTTCCAAACACTAAGCAAAACTCACTCTTACATTCTTCAGGTTTCCTTACAAATCGAAGTCCAGGTTGTATTTCTGTTTTAGATTTACTGCTCGATTTAACTCTTGTAGCCTGTGTTAATCCAACTGCTGTGCACTCTCCCTTTCCAGCACTTACAGATCAAGTCATGAAACGCTCAAACGTCCCAAGCAATAAAGCGTAGGTCTTATACAAAATCTCAAGTGTACACCTGGTTGGTTGGTAGTGGGTGAGTGCCATATGAATTTCAAAAATTAACATGGGATGAAATACATCTGAACAAATCATAAACGCTACATTCTCCAAGAGCAAGTCCAAGTGTATTTCTGAACTTTTAAGCATACCATTGCGATTTCTTCTCATGTATATCTGATTAAAGCATAATGCCAAAGTCCTGCACACCTCTTGTATATCTGCACTAGGTAACCGACTCTTAAAAGAATACATTACTTAGACAGAGAAAACAGAGTGACAAAATTTAAACACTCTGTCGTCATATGTATCTTACCTCAACGGCAGATTTCAATCCCTGGTACGCCGTAAATTCAACGGATCCTACTGCTTGAGTTTCAACAGTAAACTTCTCGATGTTACTCTCCGATGACTTGGGCAATAGACTAACACTACCCAAAGTCACATCGCTGTCCGGTGACAATGTTACAGTAACACTCGGTCTGGGAACACTGCTAGTGAATGGCTCTTCGGCATTCGGCCTCAGGTTCGTAGGTTTTGCGGTTATGTCATTCGTGGAAATGCTCAAGTCGGGTATGACAAATGGATCCGCCATGCCGTCAACAATCTGACACACAGATGTAGTTGTACCTGCCATACAATTACAATCGTTAAAAAACGGACAATCTTTCACAACATCAAATAAACAAAATAATTTAACGTGTGTCAAACCTTTGAACACCCACTACTGACAAAAAATAACTGGTCATCATCTGACAATGTAAGTAACCACTTACCTTCAGTGACAATCACACTTGGTGTACCAGATGGAGGTTTGATGCTGGGTGTCAAGGGCGGAAGTACCACGCTTGGGGTGACAGGTGGCTGTACCACGCCTGGGGTACCCGGTGGCAGAACCACACTTGGTGTTCCAGGAAGGGGTTGTACTCTCGTGGCTGTTGTACTGCTTGGTTGTATTGTGGCTGCAACGCAGAGAACGGTGTAAGTGACAATAGCAGTTAACCAGTGTTAAAGTTTTACAGCCTTAAATATCAATACTGTATAACCAAATTTTACTTCTATCATTTTCATGTTGATAACATAAAAGCTTAAATATCTCAATTACAACCACCAGATAATAACAGTTGAGTAAACTCCTTCATGATGACACTCACAGATTTTCTCCCCCACAAACATGGATTATGTTCTTATAGAAACCTACTCGGATGGAAGCAGGCGCGGACATCAAGCTTGAAGGTCACGGGAGACAGAGGGTCAATCTTCTTAGTAACGGTCACTCTAATGCGTTGTGCGGTAACTCCAGGGGGAATACCAGACTGTCTGTACCGTCCAAGGCCTGCCAAATATAATGTCAACTCAATGCAATTTTACTCAGCCTTCCAAACACTAAGCAAAACTCACTCTTACATTCTTCAGGTTTCCTTACAAATCGAAGTCCAGGTTGTATTTCTGTTTTAGATTTACTGCTCGATTTAACTCTTGTAGCCTGTGTTAATCCAACTGCTGTGCACTCTCCCTTTCCAGCACTTACAGATCAAGTCATGAAACGCTCAAACGTCCCAAGCAATAAAGCGTAGGTCTTATACAAAATCTCAAGTGTACACCTGGTTGGTTGGTAGTGGGTGAGTGCCATATGAATTTCAAAAATTAACATGGGATGAAATACATCTGAACAAATCATAAACGCTACATTCTCCAAGAGCAAGTCCAAGTGTATTTCTGAACTTTTAAGCATACCATTACGATTTCTTCTCACGTATATCTGATTAAAGCATAATGCCAAAGTCCTGCACACCTCTTGTATATCTGCACTAGGTAACCGACTCTTAAAAGAATACATTACTTAGACAGAGAAAACAGAGTGACAAAATTTAAACACTCTGTCGTCATATGTATCTTACCTCAACAGCAGATTTCAATCCCTGGTACGCCGTAAATTCAACGGATCCTACTGCTTGAGTTTCAACAGTAAACTTCTCGATGTTACTCTCCGATGACTTGGGCAATAGACTAACACTACCCAAAGTCACATCGCTGTCCGGTGACAATGTTACAGTAACACTCGGTCTGGGAACACTGCTAGTGAATGGCTCTTCGGCATTCGGCCTCAGGTTCGTAGGTTTTGCGGTTATGTCATTTGTGGAAATGCTCAAGTCGGGTATGACAAATGGATCCGCCATGCCGTCAACAATCTGACACACAGATGTAGTTGTACCTGTCATACAATTACAATCGTTAAAAAAATGACAATCTTTCACAACATCAAATAAACAAAATAATGTAACGTGTGTCAAACCTTTGAACACCCACTACTGACAAAAAATAACTGGTCATCATCTGACAATGTAAGTAACCACTTACCTTCAGTAACAATCACATTTGGTGTACCAGATGGAGGTTTGATGCTGGGTGTCAAAGGCGGAAGTACCACGCTTGGGGTGACAGGTGGCTGTACCACGCCTGGGGTACCCGGTGGCAGAACCACACTCGGTGTTCCAGGAAGGGGTTGTACTCTCGTGGCTGTTGTACTGCTTGGTTGTATTGTGGCTGCAACGCAGAGAACGGTGTAAGTGACAATAGCAGTTAACCAGTGTTAAAGTTTTACAGCCTTAAATATCAATACTGTATAACCAAATTTTACTTCTATCATTTTCATGTTGATAACATAAAAGCTTAAATATCTCAATTACAACCACCAGATAATAACAGTTGAGTAAACTCCTTCATGATGACACTCACAGATTTTCTCCCCCACAAACATGGATTATGTTCTTATAGAAACCTACTCGGATGGAAGCAGGCGCGGACATCAAGCTTGAAGGTCACGGGAGACAGAGGGTCAATCTTCTTAGTAACGGTCACTCTAATGCGTTGTGCGGTAACTCCAGGCGGGAATACCAGACTGTCTGTACCGTCCAAGGCCTGCCAAATATAATGTCAACTTAATGCAATTTTACTCTGCAATCCAAACACTAAGCAAAACTCACTCTTACATTCTTCAGGTTTCCTTACAAATCGAAGTCCAGGTTGTATTTCTGTTTTAGATTTACTGCTCGATTTAACTCTTGTAGCCTGTGTTAATCCAACTGCTGTGCACACTCCGTTTCAAGCACTTACAGATCAAGTCATAAAACACTCAATCATCCCAAGTGATAAAGCGTAGGTCTTATACAAAATCTCAAGTGTACACCTGGTTGGTTGGTAGTGGGTGAGTTCCATGTAAATTTCTAAAATTAACTTGGAATGCAATACATCTAAACAAATCATAAACGCTACATTCTCCAAGAGCAAATCGTAGTGTATTTCTGAACTCTTAAGTATACCATTACGATTTCTTCTCACGTATATCAGATTAAAGCATAATTCCAAAGTCCTGCACACCTCTTGTATATCTGCACTAGGTAACCGACTCTTTAAAGAATACATTACTTAGGTACAGGAAAAAGGGTGACAAAATTTAAACACTCTGTCGTCATATATATCTTACCTCAACAGCAGATTTCAATCCCTGGTACGCCGTAAATTCAACGGATCCTACTGCTTGAGTTTCAACAGTAAACTTCTCGATGTTACTCTCCGATGACTTGGGCAATAGACTAACACTGCCTAAAGGCACATCGCTGTCCGGTGACAATGTTACAGTAACACTCGGTCTGGGAACACTGCTAGTGAATGGCTCTTCGGCATTCGGCCTCAGGTTCGTAGGTTTTGCGGTTATGTCATTTGTGGAAATGCTCAAGTCGGGTATGACAAATGGATCCGCCATGCCGTCAACAATCTGACACACAGATGTAGTTGTACCTGCCATACAATTACAATCGTTAAAAAACGGCCAATCTTTCACAACATCAAATAAACAAAATAATGTAACGTGTTTCAAACCTTTAAACACTAACTACTGACAAAAAATAACTGGTCATCATCTGACAATGTAAGTAACCACTTACCTTCAGTGACAATCACACTTGGTGTACCAGATGGAGGTTTGATGCTGGGTGTCAAAGGCGGAAGAACCACGCTTGGGGTGACAGGTGGCTGTACCACGCCTGGGGTACCCGGTGGCAGAACCACACTCGGTGTTCCAGGAGGGGGTTGTACTCTCGTGGCTGTTGTACTGCTTGGTTGTATTGTGGCTGCAACGCAGAGAACGGTGTAAGTGACAATAGCAGTTAACCAGTGTTAAAGTTTTACAACCTTAAATATCAATACTGCATTACCAAATTTTACTTCTATCATTTTCATGTTGATAACATAAAAGCTTAAATATCTCAATTACAACCACCAGATAATAACAGTTGAGTAAACTCCTTCATGATGACACTCACAGATTTTCTCCCCCACAAACATGGATTATGTTCTTATAGAAACCTACTCGGATGGAAGCAGGCGCGGACATCAAGCTTGAAGGTCACGGGAGACAGAGGGTCAATCTTCTTAGTAACGGTCACTCTAATGCGTTGTGCGGTAACTCCAGGCGGGAATACCAGACTGTCTGTACCGTCCAAGGCCTGCCAAATATAATGTCAACTCAATGCAATTTTACTCAGCCTTCCAAACACTAAGCAAAACTCACTCTTACATTCTTCAGGTTTCCTTACAAATCGAAGTCCAGGTTGTATTTCTGTTTTAGATTTACTGCTCGATTTAACTCTTGTAGCCTGTGTTAATCCAACTGCTGTGCACTCTCCCTTTCCAGCACTTACAGATCAAGTCATGAAACGCTCAAACGTCCCAAGGAATAAAGCGTAGGTCTTATACAAAATCTCAAGTGTACACCTGGTTGGTTGGTAGTGGGTGAGTGCCATATGAATTTCAAAAATTAACATGGGATGAAATACATCTGAACAAATCATAAACGCTACATTCTCCAAGAGCAAGTCTAAGTGTATTTCTGAACTTTTAAGCATACCATTACGATTTCTTCTCACGTATATCTGATTAAAGCATAATGCCAAAGTCCTGCACACCTCTTGTATATCTGCACTAGGTAACCGACTCTTTAAAGAATACATTACTTAGGTACAGGAAAAAGGGTGACAAAATTTAAACACTCTGTCGTCATATATATCTTACCTCAACAGCAGATTTCAATCCCTGGTACGCCGTAAATTCAACGGATCCTACTGCTTGAGTTTCAACAGTAAACTTCTCGATGTTACTCTCCGATGACTTGGGCAATAGACTAACACTACCCAAAGTCACATCGCTGTCCGGTGACAATGTTACAGTAACACTCGGTCTGGGAACACTGCTAGTGAATGGCTCTTCGGCATTCGGCCTCAGGTTCGTAGGTTTTGCGGTTATGTCATTTGTGGAAATGCTCAAGTCGGGTATGACAAATGGATCCGCCATGCCGTCAACAATCTGACACACAGATGTAGTTGTACCTGCCATACAATTACAATCGTTAAAAAAAGGACAATCTTTCACAACATCAAATAAACAAAATAATTTAACGTGTGTCAAACCTTTAAACACTAACTACTGACAAAAAATAACTGGTCATCATCTGACAATGTAAGTAACCACTTACCTTCAGTAACAATCACACTTGGTGTACCAGATGGAGGTTTGATGCTGGGTGTCAAAGGCGGAAGAACCACGCTTGGGGTGACAGGTGGCTGTACCACGCCTGGGGTACCCGGTGGCAGAACCACACTCGGTGTTCCAGGAGGAGGTTGTACTCTCGTGGCTGTTGTACTGCTTGGTTGTATTGTGGCTGCAACGCAGAGAACGGTGTAAGTGACAATAGCAGTTAACCAGTGTTAAAGTTTTACAGCCTTAAATATCAATACTGTATAACCAAATTTTACTTCTATCATTTTCATGTTGATAACATAAAAGCTTAAATATCTCAATTACAACCACCAGATAATAACAGTTGAGTAAACTCCTTCATGATGACACTCACAGATTTTCTCCCCCACAAACATGGATTATGTTCTTATAGAAACCTACTCGGATGGAAGCAGGCGCGGACATCAAGCTTGAAGGTCACGGGAGACAGAGGGTCAATCTTCTTAGTAACGGTCACTCTAATGCGTTGTGCGGTAACTCCAGGCGGGAATACCAGACTGTCTGTACCGTCCAAGGCCTGCCAAATATAATGTCAACTTAATGCAATTTTACTCTGCAATCCAAACACTAAGCAAAACTCACTCTTACATTCTTCAGGTTTCCTTACAAATCGAAGTCCAGGTTGTATTTCTGTTTTAGATTTACTGCTCGATTTAACTCTTGTAGCCTGTGTTAATCCAACTGCTGTGCACTCTCCGTTTCCAGCACTTACAGATCAAGTCATGAAACGCTCAAACGTCCCAAGGAATAAAGCGTAGGTCTTATACAAAATCTCAAGTGTACACCTGATTGGTTGGTAGTGGGTGAGTTCCATGTAAATTTCTAAAATTAACTTGGAATGCAACACATCTAAACAAATCATAAACGCTACATTCTCCAAGAGCAAGTCCAAGTGTATTTCTGAACTCTTAAGTATACCATTACGATTTCTTCTCACGTATATCAGATTAAAGCATAATTCGAAAGTCCTGCACACCTCTTGTATATCTGCACTAGGCAACCGACTCTTTAAAGAATACATTACTTAGGTACAGGAAACAGGGTGACAAAATTTAAACACTCTGTCGTCATATATATCTTACCTCAACAGCAGATTTCAATCCCTGGTACGCCGTAAATTCAACGGATCCTACTGCTTGAGTTTCAACAGTAAACTTCTCGATGTTACTCTCCGATGACTTGGGCAATAGACTAACACTACCCAAAGTCACATCGCTGTCCGGTGACAATGTTACAGTAACACTCGGTCTGGGAACACTGCTAGTGAATGGCTCTTCGGCATTCGGCCTCAGGTTCGTAGGTTTTGCGGTTATGTCATTTGTGGAAATGCTCAAGTCGGGTATGACAAATGGATCCGCCATGCCGTCAACAATCTGACACACAGATGTAGTTGTACCTGCCATACAATTACAAACGTTAAAAAAAGGACAATCTTTCACAACATCAAGTAAACAAAATAATGTAACGTGTGTCAAACCTTTAAACACTAACTACTGACAAAAAATAACTGGTCATCATCTGACAATGTAAGTAACCACTTACCTTCAGTAACAATCACACTTGGTGTACCAGATGGAGGTTTGATGCTGGGTGTCAAAGGCGGAAGAACCACGCTTGGGGTGACAGGTGGCTGTACCACGCCTGGGGTACCCGGTGGCAGAACCACACTCGGTGTTCCAGGAGGAGGTTGTACTCTCGTGGCTGTTGTACTGCTTGGTTGTATTGTGGCTGCAACGCAGAGAACGGTGTAAGTGACAATAGCAGTTAACCAGTGTTAAAGTTTTACAGCCTTAAATATCAATACTGTATAACCAAATTTTACTTCTATCATTTTCATGTTGATAACATAAAAGCTTAAATATCTCAATTACAACCACCAGATAATAACAGTTGAGTAAACTCCTTCATGATGACACTCACAGATTTTCTCCCCCACAAACATGGATTATGTTCTTATAGAAACCTACTCGGATGGAAGCAGGCGCGGACATCAAGCTTGAA
Organism: Acanthopleura granulata; assembly: GCA_016165875.1. Taxonomy (NCBI): domain Eukaryota; kingdom Metazoa; phylum Mollusca; class Polyplacophora; order Chitonida; family Chitonidae; genus Acanthopleura; species Acanthopleura granulata. The sequence continues at coordinate 7,416,325 of JABBOT010000018.1, read as the reverse complement.
GGTCACGGGAGACAGAGGGTCAATCTTCTTAGTAACGGTCACTCTAATGCGTTGTGCGGTAACTCCAGGCGGGAATACCAGACTGTCTGTACCGTCCAAGGCCTGCCAAATATAATGTCAACTTAATGCAATTTTACTCTGCAATCCAAACACTAAGCAAAACTCACTCTTACATTCTTCAGGTTTCCTTACAAATCGAAGTCCAGGTTGTATTTCTGTTTTAGATTTACTGCTCGATTTAACTCTTGTAGCCTGTGTTAATCCAACTGCTGTGCACTCTCCGTTTCCAGCACTTACAGATCAAGTCATGAAACGCTCAAACGTCCCAAGGAATAAAGCGTAGGTCTTATACAAAATCTCAAGTGTACACCTGATTGGTTGGTAGTGGGTGAGTTCCATGTAAATTTCTAAAATTAACTTGGAATGCAACACATCTAAACAAATCATAAACGCTACATTCTCCAAGAGCAAGTCCAAGTGTATTTCTGAACTCTTAAGTATACCATTACGATTTCTTCTCACGTATATCAGATTAAAGCATAATTCGAAAGTCCTGCACACCTCTTGTATATCTGCACTAGGCAACCGACTCTTTAAAGAATACATTACTTAGGTACAGGAAACAGGGTGACAAATTTTAAACACTCTGTCGTCATATGTATCTTACCTCAACAGCAGATTTCAATCCCTGGTACGCCGTAAATTCAACGGATCCTACTGCTTGAGTTTCAACAGTAAACTTCTCGATGTTACTCTCCGATGACTTGGGCAATAGACTAACACTACCCAAAGTCACATCGCTGTCCGGTGACAATGTTACAGTAACACTCGGTCTGGGAACACTGCTAGTGAATGGCTCTTCGGCATTCGGCCTCAGGTTCGTAGGTTTTGCGGTTATGTCATTTGTGGAAATGCTCAAGTCGGGTATGACAAATGGATCCGCCATGCCGTCAACAATCTGACACACAGATGTAGTTGTACCTGCCATACAATTACAATCGTTAAAAAACGGACAATCTTTCACAACATCAAATAAACAAAATAATGTAACGTGTTTCAAACCTTTGAACACCCACTACTGACAAAAAATAACTGGTCATCATCTGACAATGTAAGTAACCACTTACCTTCAGTGACAATCACACTTGGTGTACCAGATGGAGGTTTGATGCTGGGTGTCAAAGGCGGAAGAACCACGCTTGGGGTGACAGGTGGCTGTACCACGCCTGGGGTACCCGGTGGCAGAACCACACTCGGTGTTCCAGGTGGGGGTTGTACTCTCGTGGCTGTTGTACTGCTTGGTTGTATTGTGGCTGCAACGCAGAGAACGGTGTAAGTGACAATAGCAGTTAACCAGTGTTAAAGTTTTACAGCCTTAAATATCATTACTGTATAACCAAATTTTACTTCTATCATTTTCATGTTGATAACATAAAAGCTTAAATATCTCAATTACAACCACCAGATAATAACAGTTGAGTAAACTCCTTCATGATGACACTCACAGATTTTCTCCCCCACAAACATGGATTATGTTCTTATAGAAACCTACTAGGATGGAAGCAGGCGCGGACATCAAGCTTGAAGGTCACGGGAGACAGAGGGTCAATCTTCTTAGTAACGGTCACTCTAATGCGTTGTGCGGTAACTCCAGGCGGGAATACCAGACTGTCTGTACCGTCCAAGGCCTGCCAAATATAATGTCAACTTAATGCAATTTTACTCTGCAATCCAAACACTAAGCAAAACTCACTCTTACATTCTTCAGGTTTCCTTACAAATCGAAGTCCAGGTTGTATTTCTGTTTTAGATTTACTGCTCGATTTAACTCTTGTAGCCTATGTTAATAGAACTGCTGTGCACTCTCCGTTTCCAGCACTTACAGATCAAGTCATAAAACACTTAATCATCCCAAGTAATAAAGCGTAGGTCTTATACAAAATCTCAAGTGTACACCTGGTTGGTTGGTGGTGGGTGAGTTCCACGTAAATTTCTAAAATTGACTTGGAATGCAATACGTCTAAACAAATCATAAACGCTACATTCTCCAACAGCAATCCAAGTGTATTTCTGAGCTCTTAAGCACACCAGTACGATTTATTCTCATGTATATCAAATTAAAACATAATGCCAAAGTCCTGCACCTCTCTTGTGTATCTTTACTACGCAACTGTCTCTTACAAGCCTACATTACTTAGATAGCGAAAACAGGGTGACAAATTTTAAACACTCTGTCGTCATATGTATCTTACCTCAACAGCAGATTTCAATCCCTGGTACGCCGTAAATTCAACGGATCCTACTGCTTGAGTTTCAACAGTAAACTTCTCGATGTTACTCTCCGATGACTTGGGCAATAGACTAACACTACCTAAAGTCACATCGCTGTCCGGTGACAATGTTACAGTAACACTCGGTCTGGGAACACTGCTAGTGTATGGCTCTTCGGCATTCGGCCTCAGATTTGTAGCTTTTGCGGTTTTGTCGTTGGTGGAAACACTCTTCTCTGGTAAAACACTTGGGTCCGCCATGCCGTCAACAATCTGACACACAGATATAGTGGTACCTGCCATGCAATTACAATCGTTAAAAACCGGTTAATTTTTCACAACATCAGGTAGAAAAATAATCTGTCTTCTTTTAAACTTTTGAACAGCTACTACACATAATCTCCACATCTCTCACCTTGTAAGTGACAAAAACTTAATTACTCATCATCTGGATACTGTAAGTAACCACTTACCTTCAGTGACGGGTACACATTTCTTCAGGGATACTTTTGTTGAGACTGGCAGAAGGGGGTTCGCTTTCGCAATTATTATTTTAACTTTTGAAACAAGCGTGTCACCGGGAAAAGCTACCAGCTCCCCGACGTTAAATATCTGAAAACACAAAAGTCAAGGACATCAGTTACACTGCTTGCATATGTCAAGCGTTTGGCAGATGCACATAAACATTGAAAATATCCTAAGCATTCCTTATCTGCATTAAAGCGGTAACACTGGAGGTATCACATACAACAGAAAACCTCATTTTATACTTACACCCGATGGCCGATCCTGTGGCAAGAAGGGCGTCATGTTGTCCTCCTCATCAACCAACATAATGATAAAGTGCTTTATATTTTCTGTTCCTACCCCAGGAAGTCTGAGGCTGCCCACAGAAGCTGAGCCGTCCTCCTTCACTGAGACGGTGATAGACGGCGCAATATCTGAAGGGCTTGAGGTCCAGGAGGAACCTTCCGGTCCCAGTAAGTTCAGCTGCTCTTCATTACTAGACACTGACATACTCTGGGTTCCGACGTCTACTCCAATCACACCTTCTTCATCCAGGCAAGAAGGAACCGGCGTAACTGCACCAGTCGTCGATGGTGTGATGACTGCTGTCGGACTTCCTGGTGGCAAAACCACGCTGGGTGTGCCCGATGGTGGCTTTATGCTGGGTGTCAACGGCGGTAGTACCACGCTTGGGGTGACAGGTGGCTGTACCACACTTGGGATACCGGGTGGCAGAATCACACTCGGCGTTCCAGGAGGAGGTTGCACTCTCGTGGCTGTTGTGCTGCTTGGTGGTGTTGTCGCTGTTCAGTGGAGAATGGAATCAGTTACAACAGCAGTTATTCAATGTTATAACTTTACAACTCTACATAACAATCTTCCATAATGAAATTTTAGTTCTCTGTTTTTCATGTTGATGAAATAAAGGCGAAAATATCTCAAGTACAACGACCAGATAACTTTTGATCAAACTCTTTAATTGTGAGCCATATACCGTTTGCCACTACAACCGTGGGCTATATTCTATCAGAAACCTACTTGGGTGGAAGCAGGCGCGGACATCAAGTTTGAAGGTCACAGGAGACAGAGGATCAATCTTCTCAGTAACGGTCACCCTGATGCGTTGTGCTTTAACCTCTGGAGGGAATACCAGACTGTCTGCACCGCTCACCTCCTGCCAAATATAACCTCAGTTTTACCCTTTTGGCATAATATGGAGAAGAATAACTCTTCAATTTCTCATCACTTCATTATCAATAAAAATACATAATACTTTCGACATACTTTCTTTCCTGTAGCATGTTTTAACCCAACAACTGCCCACTCGCCGTTCATCAACAGGGAAGGATAAAAGCCTAAATGTTAAAACCTTCAAAGAAAATGCTGAAGTTTTACCGAACAACAGCTTCAATGGCATTTTGGGGGTTCTATGATCTAAAACTGATTCAAAAAAAGCATGTTGCTCAGTTATGCAAACTTTACTTTAAAGTAACCAATAGATATCTTTACAAACGAATTTTTAACCCTACAGGACAACAACATATTTTCTTCCGACGTTTTTTACATGGAAACGTCACAGTCACACTGAGAAATAGGACCCCAATAATGGACATTTCATGGTTAGAAATATATACATATTTTACCTTGAGCGCAGATTCCAGTTCTTGGTATACTGTGAACTCATCAGATCCTACTGCTTGAATTTCTACCGTAAACTTCTCAATATTATTCTCCGATGACTTGGGCAACAGACTAACACTGCCTAAAGGCACATCGCTGTCCGGTGACAATGTTACAGTAACACTCGGTCTGGGAACACTGCTAGTGAATGGCTCTTCGGCACTCGGCCTCAGGTTCGTAGGTTTTGCGGTTATGTCATTTGTGGAAATGCTCAAGTCGGGTATGACAAATGGGTCCGCCATGCCGTCAACAATCTGACACACAGATGTAGTGGTACCTGCCATGCAATTACAATCGTTAAAAGCCACACAATCTTTTTCAACAGAACAAAACTGTTTTAGCTAACTTCATCAATCTTGTCATATGTCATGCTTTTGCCATTGTAACTGATTGGAACGTAATGACCTGTGCTCTCCGCCATGTAAATAACCACTTACCTTCAGTGACGGGTACACATTTCTTCAGGGATACTTTTGTTGAGACTGGCAGAAGGGGGTTCGCTTTCGCAATTATTATTTTAACTTTTGAAACAAGCGTGTCACCGGGAAAAGCTACCAGCTCCCCGACGTTAAATATCTGAAAACACAAAAGTCAAGGACATCAGTTACACTGCTTGCATATGTCAAGCGTTTGGCAGATGCACATAAACATTGAAAATATCCTAAGCATTCCTTATCTGCATTAAAGCGGTAACACTGGAGGTATCACATACAACAGAAAACCTCATTTTATACTTACACCCGATGGCCGATCCTGTGGCAAGAAGGGCGTCATGTTGTCCTCCTCATCAACCAACATAATGATAAAGTGCTTTATATTTTCTGTTCCTACCCCAGGAAGTCTGAGGCTGCCCACAGAAGCTGAGCCGTCCTCCTTCACTGAGACGGTGATAGACGGCGCAATATCTGAAGGGCTTGAGGTCCAGGAGGAACCTTCCGGTCCCAGTAAGTTCAGCTGCTCTTCATTACTAGACACTGACATACTCTGGGTTCCGACGTCTACTCCAATCACACCTTCTTCATCCAGGCAAGAAGGAACCGGCGTAACTGCACCAGTTGTCGATGGTGTGATGACTGCTGTCGGACTTCCTGGTGGCAAAACCACGCTGGGTGTGCCCGATGGTGGCTTTATGCTGGGTGTCAACGGCGGTAGTACCACGCTTGGGGTGACAGGTGGCTGTACCACACTTGGGATACCGGGTGGCAGAATCACACTCGGCGTTCCAGGAGGAGGTTGCACTCTCGTGGCTGTTGTGCTGCTTGGTGGTGTTGTCGCTGTTCAGTGGAGAATGGAATCAGTTACAACAGCAGTTATTCAATGTTATAACTTTACAACTCTTCATAACAATCTTCCGTAGCGAAATTTTAGTTCTCTGTTTTTCATGTTGATGAAATAAAGGCGAAAATATCTCAAGTACAACGACCAGATAACTTTTGATCAAACTCTTTAATTGTGGGCCATATACCGTTTGCCACTACAACCGTGGGCTATATTCTATCAGAAACCTACTTGGGTGGAAGCAGGCGCGGACATCAAGTTTGAAGGTCACAGGAGACAGAGGATCAATCTTCTCAGTAACGGTCACCCTGATGCGTTGTGCTTTAACCTCTGGAGGGAATACCAGACTGTCTGCACCGCTCACCTCCTGCCAAATATAACCTCAGTTTTACCCTTTTGGCATAATATTGAGAAGAATAACACTTCAATTTCTCATCACTTCATTATCAATAAAAATACATAATACTTTCGACATACTTTCTTTACTGTAGCATGTTTTAATCCAACAACTGCCCACTCGCCGTTCATCAACAGGGAAGGATAAAAGCCTAAATGTTAAAACCTTCAAAGAAAATGCTGAGGTTTTACCGAACAACAACTTCAATGGCATTTTGGGGGTTCTATGATCTAAAACTGATTCAAAAAAAGCATGTTGCTCAGTTATGCAAACTTTACTTTAAAGTAACCAATAGATATCTTTACAAACGAATTTTTAACCCTACAGGACAACAACATATTTTCTTCCGACGTTTTTTACATGGAAACGTCACAGTCACACTGAGAAATAGGACCCCAATAATGGACATTTCATGGTTAGAAATATATACATATTTTACCTTGAGCGCAGATTCCAGTTCTTGGTATACTGTGAACTCATCAGATCCTACTGCTTGAATTTCTACCGTAAACTTCTCAATATTATTCTCCGATGACTTGGGCAACAGACTAACACTGCCTAAAGGCACATCGCTGTCCGGTGACAATGTTACAGTAACACTCGGTCTGGGAACACTGCTAGTGAATGGCTCTTCGGCACTCGGCCTCAGGTTCGTAGGTTTTGCGGTTATGTCATTTGTGGAAATGCTCAAGTCGGGTATGACAAATGGGTCCGCCATGCCGTCAACAATCTGACACACAGATGTAGTGGTACCTGCCATGCAATTACAATCGTTAAAAGCCACACAATCTTTTTCAACAGAACAAAACTGTTTTAGCTAACTTCATCAATCTTGTCATATGTCATGCTTTTGCCATTGTAACTGATTGGAACGTAATGACCTGTGCTCTCCGCCATGTAAATAACCACTTACCTTCAGTGACGGGTACACATTTCTTCAGGGATACTTTTGTTGAGACTGGCAGAAGGGGGTTCGCTTTCGCAATTATTATTTTAACTTTTGAAACAAGCGTGTCACCGGGAAAAGCTACCAGCTCCCCGACGTTAAATATCTGAAAACACAAAAGTCAAGGACATCAGTTACACTGCTTGCATATGTCAAGCGTTTGGCAGATGCACATAAACATTGAAAATATCCTAAGCATTCCTTATCTGCATTAAAGCGGTAACACTGGAGGTATCACATACAACAGAAAACCTCATTTTATACTTACACCCGATGGCCGATCCTGTGGCAAGAAGGGCGTCATGTTGTCCTCCTCATCAACCAACATAATGATAAAGTGCTTTATATTTTCTGTTCCTACCCCAGGAAGTCTGAGGCTGCCCACAGAAGCTGAGCCGTCCTCCTTCACTGAGACGGTGATAGACGGCGCAATATCTGAAGGGCTTGAGGTCCAGGAGGAACCTTCCGGTCCCAGTAAGTTCAGCTGCTCTTCATTACTAGACACTGACATACTCTGGGTTCCGACGTCTACTCCAATCACACCTTCTTCATCCAGGCAAGAAGGAACCGGCGTAACTGCACCAGTTGTCGATGGTGTGATGACTGCTGTCGGACTTCCTGGTGGCAAAACCACGCTGGGTGTGCCCGATGGTGGCTTTATGCTGGGTGTCAACGGCGGTAGTACCACGCTTGGGGTGACAGGTGGCTGTACCACACTTGGGATACCGGGTGGCAGAATCACACTCGGCGTTCCAGGAGGAGGTTGCACTCTCGTGGCTGTTGTGCTGCTTGGTGGTGTTGTCGCTGTTCAGTGGAGAATGGAATCAGTTACAACAGCAGTTATTCAATGTTATAACTTTACAACTCTACATAACAATCTTCCATAACCAAATTTTAGTTCTCTGTTTTTCATGTTGATGAAATAAAGGCGAAAATATCTCAAGTACAACGACCAGATAACTTTTGATCAAACTCTTTAATTGTGAGCCATATACCGTTTGCCACTACAACCGTGGGCTATATTCTATCAGAAACCTACTTGGGTGGAAGCAGGCGCGGACATCAAGTTTGAAGGTCACAGGAGACAGAGGATCAATCTTCTCAGTAACGGTCACCCTGATGCGTTGTGCTTTAACCTCTGGAGGGAATACCAGACTGTCTGCACCGCTCACCTCCTGCCAAATATAACCTCAGTTTTACCCTTTTGGCATAATATGGAGAAGAATAACTCTTCAATTTCTCATCACTTCATTATCAATAAAAATACATAATACTTTCGACATACTTTCTTTACTGTAGCATGTTTTAATCCAACAACTGCCCACTCGCCGTTCATCAACAGGGAAGGATAAAAGCCTAAATGTTAAAACCTTCAAAGAAAATGCTGAGGTTTTACCGAACAACAGCTTCAATGGCATTTTGGGGGTTCTATGATCTAAAACTGATTCAAAAAAAGCATGTTGCTCAGTTATGCAAACTTTACTTTAAAGTAACCAATAGATATCTTTACAAACGAATTTTTAACCCTACAGGACAACAACATATTTTCTTCCGACGTTTTTTACATGGAAACGTCACAGTCACACTGAGAAATAGGACCCCAATAATGGACATTTCATGGTTAGAAATATATACATATTTTACCTTGAGCGCAGATTCCAGTTCTTGGTATACTGTGAACTCATCAGATCCTACTGCTTGAATTTCTACCGTAAACTTCTCAATATTATTCTCCGATGACTTGGGCAACAGACTAACACTGCCTAAAGGCACATCGCTGTCCGGTGACAATGTTACAGTAACACTCGGTCTGGGAACACTGCTAGTGAATGGCTCTTCGGCACTCGGCCTCAGGTTCGTAGGTTTTGCGGTTATGTCATTTGTGGAAATGCTCAAGTCGGGTATGACAAATGGGTCCGCCATGCCGTCAACAATCTGACACACAGATGTAGTGGTACCTGCCATGCAATTACAATCGTTAAAAGCCACACAATCTTTTTCAACAGAACAAAACTGTTTTAGCTAACTTCATCAATCCTGTCATATGTCATGCTTTTGCCATTGTAACTGATTGGAACGTAATGACCTGTGCTCTCCGCCATGTAAATAACCACTTACCTTCAGTGACGGGTACACATTTCTTCAGGGATACTTTTGTTGAGACTGGCAGAAGGGGGTTCGCTTTCGCAATTATTATTTTAACTTTTGAAACAAGCGTGTCACCGGGAAAAGCTACCAGCTCCCCGACGTTAAATATCTGAAAACACAAAAGTCAAGGACATCAGTTACACTGCTTGCATATGTCAAGCGTTTGGCAGATGCACATAAACATTGAAAATATCCTAAGCATTCCTTATCTGCATTAAAGCGGTAACACTGGAGGTATCACATACAACAGAAAACCTCATTTTATACTTACACCCGATGGCCGATCCTGTGGCAAGAAGGGCGTCATGTTGTCCTCCTCATCAACCAACATAATGATAAAGTGCTTTATATTTTCTGTTCCTACCCCAGGAAGTCTGAGGCTGCCCACAGAAGCTGAGCCGTCCTCCTTCACTGAGACGGTGATAGACGGCGCAATATCTGAAGGGCTTGAGGTCCAGGAGGAACCTTCCGGTCCCAGTAAGTTCAGCTGCTCTTCATTACTAGACACTGACATACTCTGGGTTCCGACGTCTACTCCAATCACACCTTCTTCATCCAGGCAAGAAGGAACCGGCGTAACTGCACCAGTTGTCGATGGTGTGATGACTGCTGTCGGACTTCCTGGTGGCAAAACCACGCTGGGTGTGCCCGATGGTGGCTTTATGCTGGGTGTCAACGGCGGTAGTACCACGCTTGGGGTGACAGGTGGCTGTACCACACTTGGGATACCGGGTGGCAGAATCACACTCGGCGTTCCAGGAGGAGGTTGCACTCTCGTGGCTGTTGTGCTGCTTGGTGGTGTTGTCGCTGTTCAGTGGAGAATGGAATCAGTTACAACAGCAGTTATTCAATGTTATAACTTTACAACTCTACATAACAATCTTCCATAACCAAATTTTAGTTCTCTGTTTTTCATGTTGATGAAATAAAGGCGAAAATATCTCAAGTACAACGACCAGATAACTTTCGATCAAACTCTTTAATTGTGAGCCATATACCGTTTGCCACTACAACCGTGGGCTATATTCTATCAGAAACCTACTTGGGTGGAAGCAGGCGCGGACATCAAGTTTGAAGGTCACAGGAGACAGAGGATCAATCTTCTCAGTAACGGTCACCCTGATGCGTTGTGCTTTAACCTCTGGAGGGAATACCAGACTGTCTGCACCGCTCACCTCCTGCCAAATATAACCTCAGTTTTACCCTTTTGGCATAATATTGAGAAGAATAACACTTCAATTTCTCATCACTTCATTATCAATAAAAATACATAATACTTTCGACATACTTTCTTTACTGTAGCATGTTTTAATCCAACAACTGCCCACTCGCCGTTCATCAACAGGGAAGGATAAAAGCCTAAATGTTAAAACCTTCAAAGAAAATGCTGAAGTTTTACCGAACAACAGCTTCAATGGCATTTTGGGGGTTCTATGATCTAAAACTGATTCAAAAAAAGCATGTTGCTCAGTTATGCAAACTTTACTTTAAAGTAACCAATAGATATCTTTACAAACGAATTTTTAACCCTACAGGACAACAACATATTTTCTTCCGACGTTTTTTACATGGAAACGTCACAGTCACACTGAGAAATAGGACCCCAATAATGGACATTTCATGGTTAGAAATATATACATATTTTACCTTGAGCGCAGATTCCAGTTCTTGGTATACTGTGAACTCATCAGATCCTACTGCTTGAATTTCTACCGTAAACTTCTCAATATTATTCTCCGATGACTTGGGCAACAGACTAACACTGCCTAAAGGCACATCGCTGTCCGGTGACAATGTTACAGTAACACTCGGTCTGGGAACACTGCTAGTGAATGGCTCTTCGGCACTCGGCCTCAGGTTCGTAGGTTTTGCGGTTATGTCATTTGTGGAAATGCTCAAGTCGGGTATGACAAATGGGTCCGCCATGCCGTCAACAATCTGACACACAGATGTAGTGGTACCTGCCATGCAATTACAATCGTTAAAAGCCACACAATCTTTTTCAACAGAACAAAACTGTTTTAGCTAACTTCATCAATCCTGTCATATGTCATGCTTTTGCCATTGTAACTGATTGGAACGTAATGACCTGTGCTCTCCGCCATGTAAATAACCACTTACCTTCAGTGACGGGTACACATTTCTTCAGGGATACTTTTGTTGAGACTGGCAGAAGGGGGTTCGCTTTCGCAATTATTATTTTAACTTTTGAAACAAGCGTGTCACCGGGAAAAGCTACCAGCTCCCCGACGTTAAATATCTGAAAACACAAAAGTCAAGGACATCAGTTACACTGCTTGCATATGTCAAGCGTTTGGCAGATGCACATAAACATTGAAAATATCCTAAGCATTCCTTATCTGCATTAAAGCGGTAACACTGGAGGTATCACATACAACAGAAAACCTCATTTTATACTTACACCCGATGGCCGATCCTGTGGCAAGAAGGGCGTCATGTTGTCCTCCTCATCAACCAACATAATGATAAAGTGCTTTATATTTTCTGTTCCTACCCCAGGAAGTCTGAGGCTGCCCACAGAAGCTGAGCCGTCCTCCTTCACTGAGACGGTGATAGACGGCGCAATATCTGAAGGGCTTGAGGTCCAGGAGGAACCTTCCGGTCCCAGTAAGTTCAGCTGCTCTTCATTACTAGACACTGACATACTCTGGGTTCCGACGTCTACTCCAATCACACCTTCTTCATCCAGGCAAGAAGGAACCGGCGTAACTGCACCAGTTGTCGATGGTGTGATGACTGCTGTCGGACTTCCTGGTGGCAAAACCACGCTGGGTGTGCCCGATGGTGGCTTTATGCTGGGTGTCAACGGCGGTAGTACCACGCTTGGGGTGACAGGTGGCTGTACCACACTTGGGATACCGGGTGGCAGAATCACACTCGGCGTTCCAGGAGGAGGTTGCACTCTCGTGGCTGTTGTGCTGCTTGGTGGTGTTGTCGCTGTTCAGTGGAGAATGGAATCAGTTACAACAGCAGTTATTCAATGTTATAACTTTACAACTCTTCATAACAATCTTCCATAACGAAATTTTAGTTCTCTGTTTTTCATGTTGATGAAATAAAGGCGAAAATATCTCAAGTACAACGACCAGATAACTTTTGATCAAACTCTTTAATTGTGAGCCATATACCGTTTGCCACTACAACCGTGGGCTATATTCTATCAGAAACCTACTTGGGTGGAAGCAGGCGCGGACATCAAGTTTGAAGGTCACAGGAGACAGAGGATCAATCTTCTCAGTAACGGTCACCCTGATGCGTTGTGCTTTAACCTCTGGAGGGAATACCAGACTGTCTGCACCGCTCACCTCCTGCCAAATATAACCTCAGTTTTACAGTTTTGGCATAATATTGAGAAGAATAACACTTCAATTTCTCATCACTTCATTATCAATAAAAGTACATAATACTTTCGACATACTTTCTTTCCTGTAGCATGTTTTAATCCAACAACTGCCCACTCGCCGTTCATCAACAGGGAAGGATAAAAGCCTAAATGTTAAAACCTTCAAAGAAAATGCTGAAGTTTTACCGAACAACAGCTTCAATGGCATTTTGGGGGTTCTATGATCTAAAACTGATTCAAAAAAAGCATGTTGCTCAGTTATGCAAACTTTACTTTAAAGTAACCAATAGATATCTTTACAAACGAATTTTTAACCCTACAGGACAACAACATATTTTCTTCCGACGTTTTTTACATGGAAACGTCACAGTCACACTGAGAAATAGGACCCCAATAATGGACATTTCATGGTTAGAAATATATACATATTTTACCTTGAGCGCAGATTCCAGTTCTTGGTATACTGTGAACTCATCAGATCCTACTGCTTGAATTTCTACCGTAAACTTCTCAATATTATTCTCCGATGACTTGGGCAACAGACTAACACTGCCTAAAGGCACATCGCTGTCCGGTGACAATGTTACAGTAACACTCGGTCTGGGAACACTGCTAGTGAATGGCTCTTCGGCACTCGGCCTCAGGTTCGTAGGTTTTGCGGTTATGTCATTTGTGGAAATGCTCAAGTCGGGTATGACAAATGGGTCCGCCATGCCGTCAACAATCTGACACACAGATGTAGTGGTACCTGCCATGCAATCACAATCGTTAAAAGCCACACAATCTTTTTCAACAGAACAAAACTGTTTTAGCTAACTTCATCAATCCTGTCATATGTCATGCTTTTGCCATTGTAACTGATTGGAACGTAATGACCGTTGCTCTCCGCCATGTAAATAACCACTTACCTTCAGTGACGGGTACACATTTCTTCAGGGATACTTTTGTTGAGGCTGGCAGAAGGGGGTTCGCTTTCGCAATTATTATTTTAACTTTTGAAACAAGCGTGTCACCGGGAAAAGCTACCAGCTCCCCGACGTTAAATATCTGAAAACACAAAAGTCAAGGACATCAGTTACACTGCTTGCATATGTCAAGCGTTTGGCAGATGCACATAAACATTGAAAATATCCTAAGCATTCCTTATCTGCATTAAAGCGGTAACACTGGAGGTATCACATACAACAGAAAACCTCATTTTATACTTACACCCGATGGCCGATCCTGTGGCAAGAAGGGCGTCATGTTGTCCTCCTCATCAACCAACATAATGATAAAGTGCTTTATATTTTCTGTTCCTACCCCAGGAAGTCTGAGGCTGCCCACAGAAGCTGAGCCGTCCTCCTTCACTGAGACGGTGATAGACGGCGCAATATCTGAAGGGCTTGAGGTCCAGGAGGAACCTTCCGGTCCCAGTAAGTTCAGCTGCTCTTCATTACTAGACACTGACATACTCTGGGTTCCGACGTCTACTCCAATCACACCTTCTTCATCCAGGCAAGAAGGAACCGGCGTAACTGCACCAGTCGTCGATGGTGTGATGACTGCTGTCGGACTTCCTGGTGGCAAAACCACGCTGGGTGTGCCCGATGGTGGCTTTATGCTGGGTGTCAACGGCGGTAGTACCACGCTTGGGGTGACAGGTGGCTGTACCACACTTGGGATGCCGGGTGGCAGAATCACACTCGGCGTTCCAGGAGGAGGTTGCACTCTCGTGGCTGTTGTGCTGCTTGGTGGTGTTGTCGCTGTTCAGTGGAGAATGGAATTAGTTACAACAGCAGTTATTCAATGTTATAACTTTACAACTCTACATAACAATCTTCCGTAACGAAATTTTAGTTCTCTGTTTTTCATGTTGATGAAATAAAGGCGAAAATATCTCAAGTACAACGACCAGATAACTTTTGATCAAACTCTTTAATTGTGAGCCATATACCGTTTGCCACTACAACCGTGGGCTATATTCTATCAGAAACCTACTTGGGTGGAAGCAGGCGCGGACATCAAGTTTGAAGGTCACAGGAGACAGAGGATCAATCTTCTCAGTAACGGTTACCCTGATGCGTTGTGCTTTAACCTCTGGGGGGAATACCAGACTGTCTCCACCGCTCACCTCCTGCCAAATATAACCTCAGTTTTACCCTTTTGGCATAATATTGAGAAGAATAACACTTCAATTTCTCATCACTTCATTATCAATAAAAATACATAATACTTTCGACATACTTTCTTTCCTGTAGCATGTTTTAATCCAACAACTGCCCACTCGCCGTTCATCAACAGGGAAGGATAAAAGCCTAAATGTTAAAACCTTCAAAGAAAATGCTGAAGTTTTACCGAACAACAGCTTCAATGGCATTTTGGGGGTTCTATGATCTAAAACTGATTCAAAAAAAGCATGTTGCTCAGTTATGCAAACTTTACTTTAAAGTAACCAAGAGATATCTTTACAAACGAATTTTTAACCCTACAGGACAACAACATATTTTCTTCCGACGTTTTTACGTGGAAACGTCACAGTCACACTGAGAAATAGAACCCCTATAATGGACATTTTATGAATTTTTAACCCTACAGGACAACAACATATTTTCTTCCGACGTTTTTACATGGAAACGTCACAGTCACACTGAGAAATAGAACCCCTATAATGGACATTTCATGGTTAGAAATATATACATATTTTACCTTGAGCGCAGATTCCAATTCTTGGTATACTGTGAACTCATCAGATCCTACTGCTTGAATTTCTACCGTAAACTTCTCAATATTATTCTCCGATGACTTGGGCAACAGACTAACACTGCCTAAAGGCACATCGCTGTCCGGTGACAATGTTACAGTAACACTCGGTCTGGGAACACTGCTAGTGAATGGCTCTTCGGCACTCGGCCTCAGGTTCGTAGGTTTTGCGGTTATGTCATTTGTGGAAATGCTCAAGTCGGGTATGACAAATGGGTCCGCCATGCCGTCAACAATCTGACACACAGATGTTGTTGTAACTGGGAAACAAAAAATATGTAGCATTGTATTCTTGTCTTGACTAAGTTTTTGTCCTGGGAAAAAAGAAAAATCGCGTTTACCATGAGAACGTATTTCTTCACTCCGTGTTGTCATGGAAGTAACGACAGGCGCCTTTTGCTACTGTTTCGTAAAACAGCTCCCTGGAGGGCATAACAGACGCAAATAGTGTATTCCACAGTTTTGCAAGTGTGAAACGTGGTTTTCATTTTGTCGATACAAAGACAAATGTGCTGCAAAAGGACAGAAAGGAAAACTTATCTGGAAAAAATGCAGTGAGATTGACGATAGCACGGATAGCAGAGAAGACTAAATCATATGACCTCCAGACACCGAAGACCTCAGCGCTTAAGTGGCCGAACGATCTCTTCAATTTTAATTGGAGCATAAATCTGAGAACTGTTTTGTTTATCCGAGCTTAAGTTTCAGAAATATATATCTGCACTTTGCCACTGATTAACCTGGAACTCGATCTTTAACTGAGGAAAATTGACAACGGACCGGATTTCACGGGTACCATGTGACCATTTACCAGCCATCACACAGTCGTCGATTTTCGGGTTTTACTCTCTGTGATGTAGTCTTTAATATTATTTAGTGCTGTCCTCAACATGCCAAGGCTTTGCGCTGCATAAAGAGTATTTCTGAGTTCACGTCACCTAGCTATCAGTTATCTAAAATAAAGAGCACAATTACAAACATATAACAAACATTCCTGGTGTATCGACAGCAGGTCGGATTTCACTCGCTGGCACTTTCGATTCGATTCAATCTCACTCAGCGTTGTCCGGGAAAAGATTAACCCGGGGAACGCTTTGAGTGAAACCAAAAATATCTGCACACATTGAGTGAGCGACTGACGATATATTTTAGAGATTTAATGTTATTGTTTTAATAAAAAAAACTGTTTTGATTCTGTTAATTTACTGCCCAAGTGGGTGAGTCACCTACATGAGCGTGATATGCCAAGCTTTATTCTTTATTTTTCCAACATAGTGTGGCAACATATATTCAAAATTACTTTAAGTTCAGGGGTGACCTGTAGCGCGTAGCGCACAGTTTTGATACTTTGAGGACATCGCAGGTAACAAAGTCGAATTCCATGACTGTGAATGTAACGGCGGGTAATGAGGAGGCTAAGCTGAGAGCATGGCCATCCAACCTTAGAGCTAAGTGTCTTGTTTGTGATGTCATGTTTTATCCGTTAACAGATAACCAGTCACTCACTCGCTTTTACGGGCACACATTTCTTGACAGACAGCATGGCAGACACTGGACGAGGTGTTAGCAATTTGGAGAGGACAATGACGATTTCTGTGGCCCTGATGTTGACAGGGAAAGCAACAATTTCTCCAACGCCAAATTTCTGAGGAGAGGATAAAGAAAAAATACAACAATGTTGTAAATCAGGAATTATCAACGATCCCAAATCAAAATTTGTTCTATATGACCATTTCATCTACTTTTCACTGGTTCTACCTCAGGCGAATAAGTATTACAGTCTGACTTAGTGGGCTTTTGTCTCAGATATACATCACTGGAAGAGACATTTTTATTTCTGACTCATCAAAGGACTATTCTCTTTGGCCTTTTTGATGGCAACACCTATATAAATATATATGTATGTATATTTAAAAAATAATAAAACTAGTAATAATAGTAATAATAAACTAGTTTGGCCAGGAAAATGAGTTAGCAAAGTAACTACTGCATAATGGCCACTACTTCTGTACAACCAGCGACCACTCAATGACCGTTCACTACACTTACGCCCGATGGGTGGCTGGATGTCCTGAATGGCACGGGATTCCCATTTTCTCCAGTAAGTATGATTTTAAACGAATCAACATTCATGGTGCCTTGTTGGAGTTGAACACTAGCCACAGGAACTGGCTCCCTTTCACTCAGGGTCACTGTGATTGAGGGCTCGTTGTCCAAAAGGTCAGATGTCCAAAGGAATACATCTGCTCCAAGTGAATCCACCTGATTCTGATTGCTGGAAAAGATCACATTCTCCGTGGGAACACCTTCGGTTACAAAGCCATCTATATCGGAGCAAGCCAATGCGACCGGAACAGTAACAGTTGGCGTGGTGGGGAATTCTGAAAGGGAATGTTTTAGTGAATTGTTAGAAATCCCTCATGTGTACAAAATGACTGTCACACAATCATCACCATGTGTTTTTTCTGGGAGCTTTCAGTTTCAGATCAAAAACATTTGCGGTTCACCAGTAAACATAAACTCTTGAAGTCTTAATGGTTTGCAAAAGCGGTAACCGGTTTAAAATGAATGTGTTGGTTGCAAAACATTTGTATTTTTTTAAAAAGTGAATTTGTCATTCTAGGTGTGTAATGCTTTAGTACACTGGATGTAAATAAAAATGTGTATTTTTACATATATAAAAATTTCCACATACAACCAACTCTTTCGAAAGGAATTTTGGAAAATTTTTAAGTTGAAGTTAGCAGCTCAGTACAAAATTCTTTGTTGGGGGGGAGGGACAAATGTTTCTCGGTGTGTTTCATACTGTCAACCCTGTGAAGAAATGGCTTCAGGCCGTTTTGCATGTACATGTTGATAGCCAAATGTTATGCTCTCTGTCATACAAATCTACACTTGCGTGTATGCTGTGTTAGCGTTTCTTCCCGTCTTACCTGTTGGCGTGAATACGAAACAGTCCCTCTCATCGGAGTTGTCCACACAATCCATTATACCGTCACAGATCTGAGCAGCGCTGATGCAGGTACCATTATCACAGCCAAACTGCTTCTCGTCACACACTGCAAAAAGAGGAAAAAAACAGAGTAAATGTGGGTGTTTGTTTCATAAATCCAGAGTTTCTTAAATCCAGCACATGTAAAAAGTACATGTAGTGAAGTCAAACTGAAAGTGTCCGTGAGCTTTATAATCCAAGGGTTAATGCGATGATGAGATTCATTAACGGAAAGAAAAGTGAGTATTCTGCCTGAGTACCAAGCATCCCCGTGGTCAAGTCCTTGTTTTTATTGCGTATTAAATGTGACGACAACACAGAATACTGAGTAGTTCCACAAGTGAAGGCTTGTCTTACCACAACGTTCGTCCGATCCATCTCCACACTGGCCAGTGCCATCACATTCCTGCCGGGCAGGTATGCACTCGCAGTTGTCACAGGTAAACATATTTGGACCACAAGTGCAATCTGGTAACAAATATTGATTTCTTTGTTTGCTTGCGGTATAATAATACTTCAATGAATCACTGTCATACTGTGTGTTATCAATGTCATCCATGTATAGCGATTCGGTGCTTACATTCCTGGTTCTGACTCGAGGAACGCCCAGGTAGCAGTCATAATCTACTCACACTTGGCCCAAGAACGCGTTTTCTCTAACCTATCCGTTTAATTCACTGGATTTTCACGCCGTGCACAAGAATATTTAAACAAAATAATATAAAAAAGAGTAACTTTTACATCTGTTTCAAAGTCACGAAAGAGAAGATTTCTCGCAGTTAACGATATGTGTGACAGGGTTCGTGTGTCACCCAGAGGTTAATGTTTCATGGTTGTCGGCATGTGTGATAATGAAACTTACTGCAGCTGATTTCGTCACTTCCGTCTCCACAGTCGTCATGGAGATCACATCTCATTGACGAAGGTACACACCCGCCATTGTCACATCGGAAGTGACGTATTGGAGAACACTCTTCCTTTTCTGTTAAAATACAATACCGGTACATAAAAACAGTATAAAACCCCAGACGTGTTAACAAGGATCAAATCATTCAATAAATATAAAATTTCTGGTCATTTTAGCACATGCAAGAAAACCAAACGCTGTGAGGTAAATTCTAAAACAGACCTAGAAATTAACACATTCTTTCCCAAGTGAAGCACTTATGTATACTGATCGTTTTATATAGCACAAATATGACTCTTTATAGCATTTAATAATAACTACAACATATTCCTTTTCACACTGTACTTTTCTTGGAATTAATACACGGTCCGGAGTAAACTTGTATGTCTGGGTTTCGTTTCCATTTCACCGCACCAATCTTCAACACTATGCTTCTAAGCCGTATCATTGAAGGTTATTGACTTTCGGATGTTTCGCGTTTAAGTCAAAAAGTTTACAAGGTATGGTGAAAATAGAAGAAAAATTGTTATTGGGATCTGTTTTTGCGAGCTGTGAAGTTCGTCCCAAGTTTGACCGAAAGGTGGCAATTTACCTGTGACACTACACTTTATTTCATCGGACTCATCTCCGAAGCCGCAATCGTGCTCCCCATCACAGACAAACGTCCTCGGGATACATCTGGAGTTATTGCACCTGAACTCCGTAATATCGCAGGTAGGGGGAGCTGCAGGTAGCACAAAAGAAGTGTATTAGTAGAGTAGGGACCGTTTCAGGCGTCTGTAAGATATGTTTTACGTCGTTGACGTGAATTAAACAGAAGTGTTTTATGTCGTTGGCGTGATTTAACAGTTGTGCTTTAAGTTGTCAGCGTGCTTTTGATTTCCATGTTGTTTCAAAATGTATATTAATTACACTCATATTCATATACAAGAGTAGGTCTGTGTATCCTGCGTGTAGTGGGGAAGTGATAATAAGATCAGAAAAAGCTCCATCATAGGCTTTGTTGCATGACGAAAAGTGTCCACAGTCTCCGTGAATAACACAGCTTCAGTGTTCACCTGTAGTAAGGAGAGTGTAGAGTAAAGGAGTTAGGCAAATGTACACTCTTCAAACTGTCGTGTCGAACCTAACCTGACGCTATATATTACATCTTTGTTTTGTTACGGAATACTTTTGTTTGTGCACCGGGGTACTTTTGTTTGTGTACCGGGGTACTTTTGTTTGTGTACCGGGGTACTTTTGTTTGTGCACCAGGGTACTGTGTTGTCGATGACCAAGACCATTGCCCTGTGGCAGTTTTATAGTCTATTCCAGCACCATTCACAAAACTGATACTATTACGTTAATTTCAAAAGGTTATTTCCGGTATAAAACGTCTGAGTCCAATGTTTTGTGATTACAATCTGCTCACCGCAACCGAGTTCGTCGGAATTATCCGCACAATCCATAGCGCCATCGCACTGGTACTGTCCGTCTATACAATGTCCATCAGAAACACACTGGAAATCCTTGTGGCTGCAGGTGATTGCTGGCAATAAAAGGACATATTTTACAGTGTTAGGAATCGACGAATGGTTATGCTTTCTTTTTTCCTGTCACACTATCCATGTATCAGGCACATCAAGACTATCTGTGATGTTTGACATAGTGCCCCAGTGTTATTGTACTGGCAGCATGTTTCTGTGACCTTCTTACCTTGTGCCTTCTTGTGCATTGTCCATCAGGGCATAGTTTGATTGTCTCATTGTCTTTTGGGACCCCAGTGTTATATCTCTGTACATTGCTAGAGTAAACACGTGTATATTCCCTCTCCTCATGATGTCAAAACATTATGTCCAGAAAGAGGTGGTTTTCATTTTTGGGAGTAAATTTTGCCTTGTAACACACCAGCTGTAAATGCAGTTTCAGACACTATTCCTTCGTGAAGCTGAGACAATACTGTGTCTTTTGGGGCTTTTTGGGAAAAACTTTTTCATTATTTTACGATGAAGTATATGTTAAAACTGCGCTATGGCATTTTTCCTTGTTCGGACAAAGTAGTTTCAGTTGGTAACAAATGTAGATATTATTTTACAGATTCAGTTCTGTGTTTTTTAGTTTTGTGTTAGTCAGTAAAAGTGGTTCTACTTCCTTTCAAGAAATTCAAAATATTTTAACAATTCAACAATATTTGTCATGTTTTTGTGTTGTATCTTAAGTATGACTCACGTGACATCATCTGAATTTTAAAAATATCTCAGAAACCAAAACTTACAGCATTGTTCATCTGAACCATCGTGGCAATCCATGAATCCGTCACAGTAGTATTTCTTGTCCACACAGGACCCATCTTCGCAGGTAAACTCGGAGTCAGAGCACTGACCCACACATTTCTCGCCGACACACTCGAATTTGCCCGACACGCATGTGCTGAAATCGACACAAAATATCCATCAGGTGTTTGGTTTCATCCCAAAGTTTAGTATTTTTCGGGACATTTGGGGTCTCGTTCACCTTTAGCCAGCAGGGAATAGATGTTGATGTCATAACCACTTGAAGTATATAACAACCTCTTGGCAAAGTACAGATTCACTGCACTCGGTGTCAGATGTAACGCGTTGTACTGGCCGCCGGGGCAATGAAAACGCGGTAAGAAACTGAAGTTTTCTGACAACAGATCCCATAGAGTTAAATTTCGAGATTAAGAAATGAAGCCCAAGAAATACCAGGCGCAAGTGAATAGTTTCGCGAGTAACACGTACTTTGACCCAATCTTGCCGCTCACCACATCCTTGCGAAAGAAATACTAGAGACCATTAGAAGAGCATAGGTGCAAATGAACATGTGCATCGCCAAGACATTGCTCTTAGGTACACGTTTACTTATGCTTTTCTGAGGCCTCTACAATCTACGGTCCCTAGAAGAGAAAGGTTTCCGGTAGCAGTACATAACCAGTTTGTGATAACTTCGGTGGATTTGGGCAAAATTTAAAAAAAATGAAATTGAAGGCTCTTGTTTTCAAACCGATAGGCATTTGCTTCATCCTGCAAGACTAAGATAAGAAAATAACGCTGGAAGAAGTAGGAATAAAACTTCTTCATGTAGCTAAAGGATATCTCTGTCTGTGCGCCGTTGTGAAGTCAAAGAACGTCATAATTAAAGCAGAGACGTCTTTAAAATAAAACATTCCTTTGTTCCAGTTTAATACAATGCTCGAATTCTATATATGCCTTTAAAAGGAGAATGAAAAATGTGTGTTTTTCTGCGGCGAAAAGTCAGAGAAGGACAAAGTTGTTGTTGCCGGGAACGGTATGCTTCTTTCTTCTTGATCATGGGTATTATTCTTAAAATGTGTGCCACACATCATTCATTTTGTGCCTTAATTTGAAAGGCGCAAGCGTTCTCACTTACCATTCATTTTTCGTTGATCTGATTTAAAATTTGACGAACATACATGTAAGGTTGTAAACAGAGTTGGTTGTCTCTTACCAGTTCCTGCAGTTATCCACCAGAGTAGTTCCGGCCGGATACTCTGTGCCGTGGTACATACAGCCACACTCCGCAGCAGGAATACACCGAGAGCCTGGAAGTACAATAAAAGACTCCATAGATAACTTGCCTGTCCCTTTATTTCTGATGTGTTCTGCGAAAATTTAAAATCATTGGTTTTACAGACCCGATGGTGCATAATATAAATAAAAGCAATAACGGATTTTTGTCAAAGTTAAGTAATTTTGATAAGAGTTATTAGATCTCTTTCAGCTGTAAATAGTATATTACTGAGTCAGTGTTCATTAAAAAGGGTACAAAACTCCCTCTTGACTGCAAAAGAACTGTTTGAATTTTGTATGAATTCATTACTTAATTATCGTCCCTTGAAGAGTGGAGTATTTTGCTGCCGACTGGGGATCTGAAGGCGTCATGCTTTTAAGCCTATGAGAGACTGATCAATCAGAGAGCTAGGAGATTATGAGCTGTTTTAATGTTATATGTTATGGCAAGTACGTGTGTGAACAACACTGCAAAGTATTCCCAGACCATTGTGTTGTTGCGGGAGTAAGTGACTTGATCATTTTATGTTATCAATTGTCATATATACTTTAGTTTCAACCACAACCCTAGCACTTTATTACAGTCTCAGGTTACAGGATTGTTCAATTACGTCTCAGCCCACACAGAATGGCTGTGTTTCATGCTAATATGCGGATTACTATCAGATGTCAGTTTCCACTGTTGCGGTAGCTCTTAGAAGAAATACTTTACCGAAATAAACATAATATTGCCCAACCTTTCTGAAAAACTTAACTTTGAACATGAGTTGTCTTCCACTTTAATAATATACGTACATTGTTGTAGATAGTACCGGATTGAGCTGGTAAAACTACATTTTTAAACATTTATTTTTACATTCTGTCTATGGAAATTCTGACCAATCGTCTCAATATTCATTGAAAGGGGCCTATTTACTGAGTTCATTCATTGCAAAATATAACAAAAAGTTTCATCCCCTGTCCCGTGTAGAATAAGAAACCATTCTACATTCCAATTTCTTAATACACTTGAAGATAATCATCGTTACCTTACTATCAATAACATCTCTATTGGCGGGCAGTGTTATTGGTGCTTTTGATCTTGTTGCAGATGGTTGATCGAGTGGAACGTTTTCATGTGTCGCAGCTTGTTTACTTTTAGCTAAGCCTATATTTGCTTACCGTCTTGTACGAAGCCGTCGGGGCAGAAGCATCCCTCAATACAGTGGGTGGCCTTACAGTACGGCTCTGGTTCATCGCCTATATTCCGGCACGTCTGAGGGCATGGTGACCCACAAGGTTTGTACACAGAATTGTTCTCACACTGGATGGCTGCAAGGATTAATGGAACATTGACTAGCACCATGGAATAATGACACTCATACTACCTTCATGGGTAAATACCGTGCAAAAATAATTCCGTTAACCCATTATTTGAGGTTAATTCTTCCATTAATATAATGGGTTAGTGTGTTCCTTATTTAGTGGTTCTCAGGAACGATGCATTCCTTAGCGGGAAGGGGTAATCTGTTAGTTCGACCAAAATGCAGTTCGCCTCATCAAAAATATCGGATTTCACTGAAGATTTTGTTTAGGGTAGCACATTTTTACCATCCTGGAATTATTTATTTATTGATTTGATTCATGTCTTACGGCGTACTAAAGAATAGCTCACTTATATGATGGCGACCAGCATTATGGTGACAGGAAACCGAGCTCAGCACTGCAGGAATAAGTAGGGGTACTTAGGAGTGCCAAAAACGAGGAGAGAAGGTAAGTTACAGTTTCCACACCATTCACAAATCAGTATATTCTCTACACAATCTGAGGATAAATACTTACTCAGAGCTGCCTTTGAATAAGTACGCACCCAGGGGCATTCGAGAGTAAATAGGTAAAATGTTCAGCACCAATAATTAATTGTGGATTATCAACATATATAGAGTGTACGCAGACTTTTCTACCATTCGAGATAAAGAGCAGATTTAGCACCATAAAAATGGATAAAAACATGCCCACATAATTGTGAGAGAATATCTACGTAGTCAGCGCTAACTGAGATAACAGACATCCATTACTTATTATAATTACTCACAGCAGGCAAACATGCACATAATCAGAGAAAAACAAACTTCATTGTAAAGGAAACTATACTACTCTGTAACTGCTATTATTTTCATGTAAAGTAAGTTTGCCGTATTTCATTTCCTCTTTGGGCAGTTACCAACACAATTCGAAAGCTGTAGAATTTGACGGTAGAGTGGACAATACAATTACCTGGAGAACTTCTTTACCCCAGCGGCAACATTATTGAGAAGGTTGTTAAATGACAATGGAACAAATCTAACAAAGTTTGATTTTATGACACACATGGCATGTTCCTTTGGGCAAATGGTAGTTACGTTGGGACTACTTACGACAAAGTCTCTGGTGGCGCCATCTAACGGGGACACCTTTACTGTTACATTCCTCGGCGAAGTTAGCGATGGCGGTACACAAACACTCACAATCTCCGCCGGAGTCACACCTATGGGGGGGGAGAGAGAGAAACGCATGAGATACGTTAAAGAGTTACACGTAAGACTGAGAAAGTGGCGTCTAAATTCAGTAGAGCATAACGTCTTAAGTACAGCATACATTCCCCAGTACCAAACAACGTCTTCATTCCGATATAACACATTCAAATACAAGATGACAATGTTGTTGTGCGCGCGAAACTGACATAATCCCGTAACGTCTCATTCAATACTGAATGCCAGTGTTGCTTTGTACTTCATCTCTAAGACAGAGGTCCCATGCTCTACCAGAATCTCAAAAATCAGGCGGTCGCCACAGCCTCGTTTATTTTGCCTTTCGTTTATTTTATTTCACTGATGTATAACATTGGCACATTCTAGACTGTTAGAATATACCTGCTTGGTAAGTCCTGAGGAACGCTAGCATTAAAGGAGTACATATTCAGATACTACTGGTCTTTTCTCCAACAACTTTCCCACCGTACAATTTAATCTAATGTAACTTTTCTCACATATGTGAATTCGTAATGCATTTTTTCTCACATGTGCAGTATATCTGAGAAGTGAAAAGCGTCTGAGATTGTTTTATTGCGGTGAGCAATCCTCAAGGAGGAAGTCGTTGTTGTGGTTGGGAGAGGTGTTCCTGAAAAGCGCATGCGTTGCACGTAGTGGCCTCACAACATTATTTGGAATAATAGCGTGATTGAGATAACTACATTTACATTTCCAATTGGCATGGAAATTTTTTAAGCACTGCGAGATTAAATTTTGAAGTGGATCTACCGTCTAGAAAATCTATATCCCCATACCAATGTAACCTGATGATGACTTTTTCGTATATGTTTTCCTGTTTATTTACTATTCATATTATGATTTCTTACTTGTACATAATCCTTTGGGAACTGGTGTTAACGATTATTTTCGAAATGGAACTCGAATTACGACAGGTATACGAAATGTCTTTGACACTTTGGCACTTTTCTTTACTTGTCCTCCCAACTGCATGCTTACCTGCAGGCGTCGAACAAACAATCCTCAAAATATGTGTTGACGACTGACTGGGACATTGCTTTCCGGCAGCCCTCGAAGATGGCCCCAGACTTGATGATGCTACAGGAATCTATCGCCCAAGTCTGTCTGAACTTTAGCCGTCCCTGAAACACGACGATTATTCAAGATGACTTAATTTATTGCTGTAAAAACATTTCGTGTAACACCAACTTACGGCAGTTACTTCTACATATATGTTTATTTGCTCCTGGTATATGTCACGTCTTGAACCGTCTGACAGGGTTAAAAATTAGGATAGCAGTGGATTTCAGCAACACCTGACAAACATTTGATGGGGAATATTTTTATTAGCTGTCATTCAGAGTTCACTTTTAGTGCAATGAGTGCTGAGCAGTGAGTCACTCACCGAGCAAGGGTACTTTGTTCAGCACTCATGGTTATTAGTTGTGACGCCATTACGTCATGATATCAGCCTCC
Source organism: Acanthopleura granulata (assembly GCA_016165875.1). NCBI lineage: Eukaryota > Metazoa > Mollusca > Polyplacophora > Chitonida > Chitonidae > Acanthopleura > Acanthopleura granulata. Next base: position 7,389,581 of record JABBOT010000018.1, on the reverse strand, counting down.
CATCAGTCATTTTGTACAACTCTTTATATTTGTTCTTTAAAAATCAAAATTTTTCTCCTGCTTCTAACACTAAACACAACGTTTTAATTGCGCTTTTCAGTCTCGCTCCATTACACCTTTCTCTAATGGTATAAGTCGGTGACTGCTTACCCCACAAGCCTCGGCGTCGTCACTGGGCGCATCCTGATCGACGTCCGAGCAAGAAGACGCCACCTTCCAGCTGTCCCCGAACGCGCTGGGTCTCGTCTCGATACTCCCCGACGCTGTTCTGAAATCATTCTCGGAGTTTCCATCAAAGTCTCCACACATACCCTCGACCTTGTTCGCCCAGGACTTCGACAGGTGAATGAAAACTCGAGTGCCTACAACAGTGCGTGAGCCTTTATAATGCTGTTATTTATATATTTATCTGATTGCTGTAACTGTCTCAAGACTTCTTCCTCGATAGGACGTCAGTTTCATCTGCGAAGGACACCGATGTGCCCAAATACACCATCGATCTTGGGCAACTGCTATTGACTTTTTCAGATGTCATATATAGATACATATCTTTTGGGGGTAGAGACGTGTTCTCCGCAGACTGCGCAAGCGGCGACACGAGCATCGTCCACCTCTTATTACCACATAAATCCCACAACAACTGGGAGAGAACAATTGGGTTGTTTATTGTTCCGCTCTATAACTAAAATAACTGCTTTCGAGTTCAAGATGAAATGCTTCTGTTTCCGTCTGTCAAGTTAATTTAGGGTGTAGCAGAATCTCCATATACACGTGCTACAGACGAAAAGAACATGTGATTGCAAGCATGCCAGACACTCTAAAAGCTAAAAGAGCTAAATGCATTTGCTTCGCATCAACAGAGCACATTTACAAGCACATTAGTCGAAATCCATTATCGTTTTAATGCATCTAAAGAGCGCTACAGTCAACGATAGCGCGTAACAATACTATCTACTTTCGACATGACATTCTTTCAGAATTTAATAAGGCTAATTTCTCTGAGAAGCGTTTCTTTCCGGTATAGTTTTAAATGACTGTAATTTAACTTAAATGCTCCCGGACAGCACAAACTTCCACAGCACCTTAACGTACAAAATGCCTCAATACAGACAAATGTACAGCACTCTGCATTTCTGTCTTGTCTGCGTATGGTGGAAAATCGTTTGAAAGCATCTCTCCCTAGATGAGCGCATTTAACGGATTGGCCAACTGCTGCATAAAATTTCACCCAAGTCACCTTTCACCTTGAAAGTTGCCGACAACCAAACAGACTGAAAAAGAGACAAAGAAACGCCAGAAAAAACCTAGCCTCCATGGTGGAAATAACATAAATGAAGACATAACTTTTGAGTATTTTTTACAAACCTGAATCCCACTGAACCGTGAGCCCCTTATCAGTGATTACGTTCACAAAGAAGCCGGCCCGGACGATTTTCAAGCCTTTGACATCATACTGGTTTTCCAAAAGCGTGATGTTGTTTAGCGTGGTTTCCTTGCCTCTCACCAGGTGAATCGTGGCCTCGTTGATGCGGACGTACACGGATTTCGTGCAAGTAACCCCTGTTGAGCCACATGGCATGTTCTCGGCCGTCACCTCGAAGTAGTTGTCCGGACTGGAATCCCGGGCCAGGATGTAAGAACAGGCTCCCATGAAGGAGTAATGTAAGCCGTCAAAGGTGGTGTAGTGAGGGTCGCCAGACGCCCAGCAAGTGGCTGTAACCGAGATGGAACATTCCATAAGCGTGATAGAACAAGGTTACATTCTTTTTTATTTTTATTTATTTAGTTATTTGATTGTTCTTTAAGGCCATACTCAAGAATGTTTCACTTATATGATGGCGATCGATTTTAGGGGTGGAGGAAACCTTTTTGCGAGAGATAAAACGCCGACCAATGGCAAATTACTGTCTAGCATTCCAACCTGTGAGCTACAGATACAGACGCCATATTGGTGAAAGACAAGTATTCATCAAAGAACGTGAAATAGTGGTTGTTGTCAACAAGGCCCCACAAGTCATGAGAAGGCGCGCTGCCTCTGAATACAAACAATAATGAAATAAAAGCCACTGGAATCTTATAAAGATATCCAGTAATTTAAAGAATGGAAATCTGTGGTTTAAAAACAAAATGGTCTCCATTTTGTCTCTTAAAATCTGACATAGTATGTAAGAATAATTTAACAGACGAAAACTACAAGGCTATGTGATACTTGCCAGTTAAGGAGATGTGTTCTCTATGCATTTACCTTAACGTAGCTGTTGTTGGTTTTGTTGTTATTTGTTATTACACTAGTACATTTCATTTTAAGTGATACGTATGTGTTTGATAACGCTTTCTCAACACAGCTACAACAAGGGGCAGGTGTTATCTGCCGTCAAGCCATAAACATTCATTCATTCATATATTCGTTTATCCATTCATTTATATGTCAACATTAGGAAATAAATATCAACCTGGACAGTCAGTCTCGCTGAGTTTCACCCAGACACGATTGCGGCATGATCTGTAATGGAAACGACATCATCATGTTTATTTCAGGTAATTTAAAGCAACTTTACGTAATGTATATAACTAACTATGCTTTGCTTTAAAGCATATCTCGGGGCCCAAGGACTTAATAGTAACAATAAAGAGTTATGTATGTACTCCTATTTCAAGGTCTCCAACGGTAAGTATCCTTCCAAAAGGCCATGAAGGCTTTCATAAACTTTAAGACGTCGCACGTGCTGAACGCATGTATGAATTACACGGAAAATGTGCTTTGTATACTACGTGAATGTTGGAAATGTCGATTTTATCTTGGATACTTCATCAAGGCACGTACAGTTCTTTACAGCCTATCTTCACGGTGGCTCCTGGTTGGTACCATTTCCCGCCATGCACACACGGACAGTCGCGGGCCTCAACACAGCTACCCTGCAAATAAATGGATTGCGGTTGGTGAGAAAAAAAAACATCATAATATTTAAAAGTATCACCACTAAAGAGGTCAGGCCTATGCATCTAACCGGTGGAGCAAGGCACTATTTTCTAAACGTAAAATTTCATAACTTAAAGGAGGGGGTACACATTTTTGCTCGAGATCTAATATAATCATCAATTTTGTAAGATGTATATATTTATTTATTTATTTATTTATTTATTTATTTATTTATTTATTTATTTCATTGCTGGGAAATGGGGGGAAACCGGAGCCCTAGAGAAAAATCCATGGCTTTTCGCCGGGTACCTGGCAAAATTGCTGACATAAAATCACAGTAGAACAGCCAAGAGCTGGATTTGAACCCACGACATCATTAGACTATCGCACATTGGGTGCGGACGGAAGGACCCGTTACCCCAGTGAACCACTGGTGGACCGATCGCCATGTTAGAATAGTCAGACAGTGGAATACTGAGGCTGGTGTGTGTTCTTACTTCATGTGTATATGAACAGTTGTGATAATCGCTAAACTGAGACAGTTCTTAAACCACGCCTGGCGATATAGGCGTGTATAATACAACAGCCGACTATTCCATGTTCACATGTTCGGATTTAGTACTGGATTCCGCGCATAGCATATTATGCCATTTTCCGATGTCGTTGGAAACTGTTGACTATTTTCACTTCAAAGTGACTAACATATGCGAAATTTTATCTATTTTTGAAAGATTGTTATGCTAATTTTACTAATGAATTTTGGCCTTTGGAAATTGCACTTTGGGTACTGTTTTAAAAGAGTACGGTTTTGATCAGATAAATGTGGCTTACCCCGATCTAGGTAAACATGAAGAAAAGCACTGTAACCTTCCAAGAAAAACAGATCTTATTTCACTCACATCGGGTGAGAGGGTCATGTTGCCAGGGCAACCACATCCTTCGTAAACTGCTTCCTCCGGACAGGAAACTGGGTGGTCCATAGTTGCGCATGTCGGTTGACATGGTGACACGTCCTCCAGCCACACCTGGTTCTTTGGGCAGACGACTTCCTCCTTACAAGACTCTTTTCCACAAGCCCAGGTGCCATTTGTGCACACACTGTAAATAGTGCAAGGAAAACGATTTTGCACATGGTATCCTTACAAAAAGGTCACTATACAACGGTCACCCAAAGCGTTTCTAGTAAGTAAGTCTTTAATTGACTTTTACTCTTTACCTAATTTCTTAGTTCTGCAGAGATTTGTGCTGTGAGCTCTTCTGAAAATGGATGTTTACATATTATTGACCTGGAAAGTCCATCACAGTTGACGATTGTATTCAAATATCTGTTGATATTCAACTGTCAGAATGACGCCTAGGTTTGTCCGTATTGGCGCAATTTTAGAATTGTAGAAAAAATGTTTTACACTGGTATATGATTACTTAGGTTCATCTTCCGCATAAGGGATTTAAAGAAGATTGGCTTTGTAATTAACTGAAGTGGGAAGAGGATTAAAACACTGACCAGTCTGTGCACTTCCTCCTGATGACGGCGTTAGGTTTGTAAATCTGCTGGGCGGGGTTGTATTTGTCATAACAGGTACAATCCTCCTGGGGCACACACTTGCCGAAGTCGTCCATGTACTGTCCGTCACTGCACATACAGCCAGCTATACACTCCTCTTCGCAGTTTTCCCGCCCTATGGCCAGGTCACGGCAGCTCCCTTGACAAACCGGAGAACACTCGGAATAGTGCTGACCGGGGGCCTGGCAGTTGGCAGCTACAGGGTAGAAGATTTTGCTGATTTACTGGACTGCTGTATTACCCTTTGCTTATATCAAGGCATTTAGTTCTGGCAGTGGAAAAGCAGGATGAGCCCGCATAGCGCAACCGAATCTCGTCAGTAAGTTTTCCTCCTGAAGTAAAACCGCAGACCGCTGTCTATCGAGAGCTGGCTTAGAACAAGTGACCCTATTAGTCAAAGGCTAATAAGCCTGTTGTTCTATTATCGCTACAAACAGTCACTGAACAGCAGTTCAACAAATCTCCTGCACAGAAATCACTTTTAAAAATGGCGGTCACTTCACTTCTTATACGGTTACTTGAGATGTGCCACATGCTTCATTGTTGTAATTTGAAGCGATTTTCCAAATAAAGAACACAAAAAATACCTCAAGACATGAATGTGTGATACGCTGTGCATTATGAATTTATTTATGAGGTATTTGAATCTCAGACCAAGTCGAGTGTAAGTTTTGAAATATGTTGTCATAGTAGCTACATTCAAGTTCAGCTTACAACAATTTCGAAGATTAACAGTGCCCATGCCACTTGAAGGCTCCACCTAAATATCACTGATAGCTAAGCGTCACGGAGAGCATCACTAAGAGCTGAGCACAACTGAGAGCTAAACATCACTGAAGGCAAAGCATCACTGAGGGCTAAGCATTACTAAGGGCAAAGCACAAATGAGAGGTAAGCATCACTGAAAGCTAAACATCACTCTGAGCTGAACATCACTGAGACTTCAGCATCCATGACAGTTTAACATCACTGTGAGCTAACCATCACTTACATCTAAACATCACCAGGAGCTAAACATCACTGAGACGATTCCACGAAGCCATTGTATTATTAAGCCAAACATTAAGACGTATTTTAAACGAGTCTTACAGCACTGGGAGTCAAAATATATAAATCAAATGAGTGCTTGTAAGCAATATGATCTCCCGGTGCCAAAAAAGTTCACTTTCTACCATTGTTATTTATCACCGTCTCATAATTATAAACTTTCAGATTGATTCAGAAGAGGAAACTAGAGTGTCAGTGCTAAACCATCGAGATTTGACCATTCACCCTAAAACATTCCACCGCCGAACCATGTCCGGCTCGCTATAGGCCTACGCGACGAGAGTTATTTCCCTTGGCATACTTACGGCAGAGTAACGGCAGATCGCCCAATTCTCTCCAGTCCACGCGAGTGCCCAGCACGGCGCATTCCCGTGCCAGAGCCGCCACCACCGTGCACATGGGAGTGTGGTCAGTGAGGTCAGCCCTGGAGCATACGTCATACACACACATCCTGAAGTAGACCTCCGCATCGACATCAGTGAAGCAGTCGCCGAATAGCAGAGGATCCTTGATAAGCCGACATGATTCTCGGGCCTGGATGCGATACTGAGTAAAACACAAAAACCATTTTTATAAACTTGTAAAGAAGCTGTTATGTAGACGTATGACAATGTTAGCGCGGAATCGGTACCGCATCTCTCGAACAGTGGAGACCCGTCTACCGGGTTGATCATTGTTTTCATGTAGTATTATAGAAGTGCTACATTATAAACTTACCTAAAAACCCTCCTCGTGAAGGCAACAATGACAAATAGACTATTCAGCTTGGATATTCTTGAGTACGGCGTAGAACACCAATCAAATAAATAAATAAACATAGCTTGCGCCTACTTAATTTAGGCGGGAAATATACGCCATTCTGTGCCACACATTTTATGTACTCGAGAACTGTTCAGGGCAGAGGGCCGGGTTTATGGGTGGAGACAATCAGAATGTTTCGTGTAAACTCCATGACTTAAACCTGCAGCCGAATCAGCACGAGAGGTATTTGAACACGCATACTCGTTAACCAGAGACAGTTGTGCTTGGACTGTGCAGAACAAGGATGAAAATATCAGCAATCTGAGAAAATAAGTATTAAATAAGTTTTAAAAAAGCAAAAAAACGAAGTAGTTTCAGTCAACTTTTCATTTTACACGTTAAAAGATATAGCCGAATGTAAAAGCCTTATATGGCAGCGAAACTCCGTACCTATTAAGAAAGAGCATACACATGTAATCTGGCACTAATCTCGGGTAACTTACGGGCTCAGAGACACAGGGATCTTCTACGACCGGAACAGGCGCCGTGCAAGAGGAATCCTTGTAGGTCATTGCGAAATCTTTGAACGTGAACTCAATGATTCCAGAAGGCACAGTGAAGTCGTCATCCTTGCGGTAATTGAACTTACCACACAACCCACGGATCTACAGAATGAGTTGATGCAGTTTTATTACTTTGACTCATTGTTCCTGTTGTTTAAGAAGATACACGAGTACGTTTCACTCAAATGATCGTCGCCACCTTCATGGTTGGAGGAAATAGCAGTGTCCGGGGTATGCCACTAACCTTTGACAAATCACTGGCGAACTCTCTGGCGTGTGACGTTCTTAGTTACACACTTTAATGATGGAAGACCAGTGAACTTCAATGAAAGTAAGACTGCGCAAAACGCTTATTGTAACCGCCCCTTCGAGCGGTCAGGGTGAAGGAATCTGCAAATATCTTTACCTCACGTCTTCATGGTCATAGGTGTCCTGGTTATTAAAGTGAAAGACAGCCCATGTTCTAAGTTAATTGTGCCATAGAGGTTGCACAATATTATGTTTAATTCGGCGAAATATTTCTTCCAAATGCTACTACTACAGCGGAAACTGGCATTTGACCGTGCTCAATCGGCTAACATGCAACTCAGCAATTTTGTTTAGGCTGTGACGTAAAGGAGCGGGACATCCTTGTCACCTGAGATTGTAGGAAGCTGCTAGGGCTGTATTTGTAACTTAAGTATATATGTAAATTTATAACACGAAATGATCAAGACACTTACTCCCGACCCAACACAATGGTCTAGAAATCCCTTGCAGTGTTTTCACAAGTGTACATGTTATAATTAAAATATACAGCATTAACATAGTATCAAGTCCCTATGTTATTATATCCTAAATTTACAGTCACCTCAGAACATTTACGTCACAGCTTATAAACAGCTGATATTTCCTACCGCTCTGATTGGTCAATCGCTCATCATCTCAAAGACATGGCAGCAATCGGCAGCAATATATTTCACACTTCAACGGAAGATAATACAGCAACGAATTTATACAATTCGAAACTGAAGAGAGAATTTTATCATCTTTTCAGTGAACAGAACCTCAATCATCAGCTGTCTTTTACTTTAAAATACCAGAATACCCATGTTGCTTCAATCGTGGCGAAGTGACGTGCGCTTGGAATATATGCTACCTGCATTCTGCTTATAAAATATTGCACAGGTGGGGATAACACCCAAGATTGTCTTAATGTTATATTTAGCAATTGGATAAAAACAGAAACGCATTTATATACATGTATAAACACAGTGAAATGAACTACACGGGTGTATTTTTCAATGCCATTTTTTAACATCTCAATGAAAGACATTCTACTTAGGCTTTAATAACATCTTTCAAGTCATTTTTAAAACTTCGGCCTTTTGTTTCATTGATATGGATCAGACTTGATTCAAATTTAATTCTTGCAAATTTGTGCTTGTAATCAGAATTTACCTTGTTCTTGAAGAACGGCTCGACTTTGACGTACACTCGGCTGTCTCCGTCATACAGGATTCGGAAGCCGAAGCCGCTGACCATCTTGAACAGTGACGTCACTTGTTTGACGTAGAGGCTCCTCGAGGAATAGGGAAGATTCTTGAGCATGTTTTTGCCGTTGATACTGACAAGAGACGATTTCTCCAACCGAACTGTGGAACCTTGGTAGCTAATTAGAACTCCCTTTACACAGCTCAACTGCCTTACCGCATCACACTGCTCGTATAGGAGTTTAATGTTTAGACTGGCTCTGGCGTCTTCCTCGACTTGACCGCGTTCAGGCTGAAAGAACATGAATAGAGTATCACTTTAACAGAGAATCAGTGCAAAACTCCAAGGCCTTACAGACTAACAATATTTTTCGGTTATTCATTTTGCTCACTCAGTTAAATAAAACGTTTGAATGAATGTGCCATTGTCTAAAAAATGACTTTTTTGCTATTTGTATCATACCGACTTCCTCATTATTTGTTACTGATATATCTGATACTGATGAATATTTGTGAAAAATATGATACAAAAGAGCCATACCTATTAATTCTGGATGTATTCAATTAGATAAAAGCGTATCAGTCACAATGAAACACCTGAAGGTGGAAACGATGCACTTTTTAGGCGTGATTTTTTCACTTGTACACGTGGAATGTGATTCACATGTTTTAAATGCACAATTTTCAAATTTACCCTACGGAAATTCATGTGCATGTATTGGTGTGTGCTAACGATCATTATGACACGTCCTGAAAAACTTAACTGTAATTTTTCCTGTAATTTTTAGAAAGGTTGAGATAAAAATAAAGGAAGAAAAACTTGAGCTCTCACCTCGACAAGAATGTAGTCGCAAGCTGCTGGTTGGAACTCGTACCTTTCACCGTCAAAGGTCTGAATGTGGGAGTAGCCAATCACAGAACAGGAAGACGAGCACTGATCCGCCTCACATTCCCATTTGCCTCTGTTACATTTGCTGGGTGAAGAGAAGGCGACAGTTAAGTGACGATTCAATCCTGCACCTAACATATATATCAGCATGATCGCCATTCATAAGATTGTAAGCATTTTCGTATGAAGATTGCATGTAATAAACTGCAATGATCGATACAAGTCATAAAAAACTCTTCAAAAATCAGATCCCATGCATTTTTGGATACATGGCGTTCACTAGGTTATAGAATCCTAGGTGAAGTGCCTACGAGAAAAGCTAGGACAAATTTACTAAAGTTTAAAATCAATTCTTCATTAAACCAACTTCTTTTCAAGATCGCTCTGCTCTTATTGCATCTTAAAGTCACGTTGTTGTTTGAAGTATGTGACTAAAATATATTTGCCAGATATCAATAAATGTATAGGGTTAAATGATTTCCACAAAACAAACTCTGTTCTACATCTGTAAAGTCTACAGCTCAATAAATGACAGATAAATAATAGGTCTGTTTTCGTGTGTCAGCTGAAAGTTTCTGACTACATTACCAGAGGTTACAGCCCATCTTGACTTCCTCGGTGTTGTTGTAGCGTTTTCTGTGGTAGTAGCAGGGACACTCATCAGCAGGGATACATACACCGCTGTCCAGGACAGTGCCTGGTTCGCAGTGACACCCGGACACGCACTGGCTCGCACACTGCTCGCTCATAATGGTGTGCACAGACGCACAGGTGATGGGGCAAACAGACGTACATTCCGAGTACACCATGTTGGAGGGGCAAGACTTTGCTAAAAGATGGAAAACATTTTGAAACTTGTTTAAGTAATCATTTATTTGGTTGCGCGCTTACGTCTTACTTTTTCTTTTAGTTTACCTTAATAGATGGCGGTGGGCCGGTTTAGGGGTGATCACAAAGAAGCAAATCCTGAAGGAATCCACCGACCTGACTAGATATGTTAGAATCCTGATGACGTAAAGCCCCAGCCAAACAGCTGGATTCCACCCCGTAACTCCACTGGTGGGTGTATATATCAAGCAATTCCGATAATAACCATTAGTTAGTCCCCTAGACCAGAGACAATACTGTGAATACCGAAAATGAGTAGTCGCTTGATTCTTGATACCGGTTGTCAAATAGAGGGAGTTTCCACTAGCTTTTCAGATATATGTATTAAAAAAAGGGAACACAAGAATGACCTGTGATTCATTCTTGTGCAATCATCACTACTGATGTATTCGCACGATTCTGATATATGGAGCTGAAGAGATAGTGTCTTGTGAGGAATGTGTTGTCAAATTCAACTCTAATAAAAGCTGCCTGTCGAGGACAATTTCGTTGTCTTTGTCACAAAACCATGTAGAGTCAGGCACTATTGGATTGAAAACAGAGATTCAGCACATACTTTCAACACTGTGCAGATCCTGCCAGTAGTGTACCTTTTCCCGTGAAATGGAGACTCGGGCCAAGCTGAAGTGATTATTGTTATCTTGCAATGCATAAGTGGTATGTTTCCGGTTTGTCCACAAGACGTCATCGCAAAGACAGGAACTGACAATAAACTACATAGCTTAGATACGAATTACTTTTTCGGAAAAGGTTTCCTATTCCGATGTGAGGCATATTGCTTCAAATGTACGACAATCTCCAAAACTTATATCCTGACTGGAAAATGGAATACATTTTCCCGCACTGGCGATTTTATCCCAAGCTGACTTTACTATTGTTCTCTTACACTACACGATCAATACGTTATAATTTGCTCACAAAATGTCTTTATAAACCTAGGAATGGACAACAGACTACATAGCTTAGGCCCAAATTACTTTTGCCGTGAAATGTTTCACATTGTTTATATAGTTGATGTAAGACTCACGACACAAGACTTCGGAGCGCCAGTCGATGGCTTTTCCCATCTCAGAACACGCCCTCCCGTAAGCGGAGAGGTACTCGCAGAGCACGGCTTGCCGGGCCTCTTCTCCGTCCTGCTCGGCGGCACAGTATTCGCTGATACAGCGGTGATACCACATCGAAGTGTCAACCTGCATGGGTAGTTAAAGGAGAAATGTAGAGCAGGAGTCTGCTTCAGCTTACTAAAAGCTAACTCAAAAACTATTCCTTTGAGACCAGGTCGTCAAATGATCATTTCCTATTGAGATACGTGCGAATGCCTTGTATCTACTGTTTTCCTTGCTTTTGTTCGGGCCCAGAATATTGCAAAACCCTGTCTTCATTTTTTCTTAAAACTAACTTTAATAATTTTAACTTTATTTCTTGAAGAACTATCAGGTGTGACGTGATGAAATCGCAATGTTATCCTGCATAAAATTTTAATCAATTCTCTCTTTTTACTTTTTGAAGAAAAAAAGATTTGAAAAACATTCTCTTTGTGTTTTTAATGCGCTGGTGTACAGCTGTTGAATAACGCCTATTCAATCGTGCTTTCTGGAAATCCCTTTTAAACTGATGCTCTTCGTTGTGCTACTGGTTACAATACGATCACACCCTAACGAGTATCGATCACACAGATGATGGGTGAGGCGGTATCAACAGCCTCTACTAGCTACATGGCGTGCTATACTGAATAATGAATAAAGACATCTGTATCAATGTAACGGCATCAAATGATGTTTATGCTGTTTGACGTGCCAATCGTTGACCCTAACATATATAAAGCCGGAATTTATGAATACATTAAAGATCAAGAGATACATTCCACATTTCTAATTCGTTTGTAAAACAAGCTTGTTTGTTTCTCCTTACCTGCATGAAAAGGTGACTGTGTAGCCAGAAGAGTACATGTGTTTCGTGTGCGTATATCATTGTACTATTGTATCTACGTTACATTTCTAATTAAATGAGTATGCTATGAATGAGTATGGCTCAGCGCTACGTCGGCCATATTTCAACCATATCGTGACGAGAACATGTTTAAACCAGGAATCAGTGTGTATACACATATAGATGAGTACACTCTTGCATTCCGTTCATGTTATTGTGAATATGTATTAAACGTGATTTTGAATAACTCTAGACTAGGAACATGCATTAAATCGGGGTTTATCATCAATTTATTCTTTTCCCTTGTTTCGTGTAAGCTATGGTGATTGTTTGGGAGCGGAAGGTGGGGGTTTAAGTTGTTACTTCTTTAACACCCAAATGGACAGTTAAAATAAAACCCTAACTTGGCTAATTAACAAGCGACCGTATTTCACCGGTAACGTGTGACGATTTCCCAACTATCACACTGTCGTCGCTGTCCTGGTCTTATCCTGTGTGTTCTAGTGTTGTATACTGTATATTTGTGAATATATGCAGCGGTACACTTTTCAGTCTGACTACATGTACTTACTAGACCATGGCAGACACTGAAGAGAGGTCCACGTATGTATCCACAGGCTCTCATGGCTTCACTCTCCGCTGAAGCTGTAATGCATTGGTAATCTACCTTTGAGGCCGGGTCACACTAAAATAGAATAATAGGACAGAATTTAGTAACAACACGTTGGCTTGCATACCTTCAGTTACCAGTGCCCTTTATTACTTTTATCTTATAGCATTTCTCATCCTATGGCTTGTTTATTTCAATTTACGCCACACACAACCAAAGTCCGACCTGACAAACTGGTAACAGTTTGGGTAGGCCTACCATCTGGGCCTCCACTGAGTTCTGCTACAACGGACGCCCCCCCCCCCACCCCCACCACCACCCTCCCACAGTTCGCGTGAAACTGTTCAGAAACCAAATGTTACATGAATCGTTGAACTTCTTTTGTCTCACGGAGCGTGGTAAAGGTGTTTCGCAAACAGTCTACATTAACAAGATCGTGCCCTGACCATTTAACTTTGAGTAGACGTATAAATAAAACATGAATTGTGTCTAGTTTGTAAATGTCATCAAGGGGTCTCCGTGGCTCAGTCGGTTAGCGCGCTAACGCAGCGCAATGACCGAAGTCTCCCACCGATGCGGTCGCTGTGAGTTCAAGCCCAGTTCACGCTGGCTTCCTCTCCGGCCGTATGTGGGAAGGTCTGTCAGCAATCTGCGGATGGTCGTGGGTTTCCCCCGGGCTCTGCCCGGTTTCCTCCCACAATAATGCTGGCCGCCGTCGTATAAGTGAAATATTGCTGAGTAAGGCGTAGAATACCAATCAAATAACTAAATCAAAATAACCAAATGTCATCAAATGCGCCTGAGTGGAAAAGTTATCGTACCAGTTTCCCAGGATCCGGGATGGCGTAAGAGTTCCCGAAGGCCATGACATCAGAAACGGTGGTCAACTGTAGTGTTGTCAGCTCATCTGAAATATCAATAACAGTAAATAGAAAGGAAACCTTAGCTCGGAAATCAATAGGCAATCAACTCGCCAGGGTATATAATGTAGTGTAGCGTGTAAGTGTGTGACACATTTCACTTCATTCTGATTGATTCGTTCACAATATACGGACAGTCAACGGTTTTAAACAGTTAAAAAATTTATTACATTTGTGGAATGCCCATAACATGAATACACCAACATGTTTATCTCATGAACGAACCATTTTGTGTGTTCAAGCACACGATACTTACGTCAACAAGAGGCCATAAACATGATCATTTCCAGGCGTGTGTAAAATTACGGGCAAATACAGGGCGAGCTTAAAACGCTGTGTTTTAGACGCATGTCCATTTATATCAAATCACAAAATGAGGATTTGCCGTGAAATTAACCACTAAAGACCTAGATTCAGATTTTAATAGTAAGCTTGTAAAAGTGTATTGCCAATATACTAAAGTATCTGTCCATAAAAATTTAGAAGATCTAAGATTGCATATTGTTTAATATGTAAATAACTGAAAAAAAAATCGTTGTGATTTGTCTTTCCACTTATTTGGACACGATAAAACATATCTCTATGGGGTATAAGTATCAAGCCTGCATAAATATATCATTTTTTAATACTCAAAGGTTTCTGCTTTTTAAAACGTGCAAGTTGGTCATAATAATGTCAAAATTTTGGTCCTCTTCACCTTCTAAAATGTTGATTTCTCTGTGACATACATAACGAGTGTCTTACCTTTGGGGTTTTTGTTGTAATTTCCACAGAGACCCTGGACCGGTATGTCCACGAATGTGTCATCCAGTGTGACGTACACCGTGGATTTGTCGTCAAACTTCACCCGAATCCCACGAGAATTCGACAAAAAGACGAAATCTCCCGTCTTGGAGATCGTCATACCTGGTGGGGTTAATTGCAGGTAAGTAATTAGTGCATTGTAATTCTTCATCATTAATAAATGTACACAACCAGATTGTGGATACCATTTTGTGTAGCAGAGGAGTTTAATGAATCATTATGGATGACATGACAAAACAAGGAAGAAACAATTGACTCTTGATAGGCTCCATTGTGAAATTAATGAAACATATTTCTGGCAGACTTAAGGACCATTCAAACTGTTTCATTTTCTTGCTTCGACTACTGGACAGACGCTATACAAAGTCACGTTCTCACGGTTCGAGATATTTATATATCGTATGAAATAGGGCTTGGCCTGAGTTATTCGACCAGTCGATTTCGATTTTCACGCCGTGCGAACTCCTTATCAGATTATTTCATTACTGGATTTTGAAAAGGGATAAAAGAGACATATGAAGTTTGAACATATGTATGGGAAAACAATAGCATAATCCAGAACTGTATGAAGGGATGCGTTAAATTGTATATGTGCATACTTTGTATAAATGCGAATTTTGTTAGAAATATCAGTACAGTTAATATCATACCATCTCTGGCAAATCCTTTGTCTAGATCAACTGGCTTCCCGTTGACAGATACATCAAAACCTTCAGCCTCGATGATGCTGGTGGAACTAAACGCCATCTTCAGTTTCTGTTTAGTCAAAAGCAAGTATTTGGATTAATTTCAAGGCAGTCAGGCGATACTCATGCATTCATTGGTGCATGTCTAACAAAAGTGCACTACTTAAGAAAAAGAAGAACTTTAAGTGGTCAAACAAATCAACAAACTACAGATATACTACGAATAAAAAAATTCTTGTTCCAAATCACGTCACACATTCGGTGTCGCCTGCGTCACACCTGCTGTGAAATAGATTAGCGCTCGTTGTGAAGGCTTCTCGATATGAATATCTCTTATGGTTTCTCTTATGTGACTCGTATTGTAAGTTAATACATATTTTCGATCTTGGATTCAGAAACTTATGTTTTAACCTCATTCCAAATATAAGCAATCGATTTTTCTGTTGTCTTATGAGTGCCACAACTCGGATTTTAAAAGATGTTTCCTTTCAACTCATTTGGCTAAACATTTACAAGTCGACTTTGGTTCCATATTTTACGAAGGTTTGTCCTCATGGGTATTACACCTCATTTTGTTTTCTGCATTCATTATCTCTGCAAAAAGATTTTGAGGAAGCTTTTTTCATCTGAAAATGTTAGATAAATGTAATCGGTTAAATGGTTTTGGTGATATGAGCGTGATTCCGGATCTTGGAATTGTTCAAGCGCTTGAAGGGTATTGCCCCTTTGTCTGTCGTAAGGTAATTAGAACATTTCTCTGTGACGGAGGTTTGTGATTTCGGAGTGGCTTCTCGCTTAAGATTTAAATAAGATCTGAGAGCTATGCCTGTCGAGTATATATCCTAGTGGGAAAGACATTGTCGTAGGTTCCTGGAAAGAATCGCGTTCAGATAAATCATTTTTTCAGATCAATTATAAATACGTACATTCGAGACTCGCGATACATACCTTGTGACATGTGTCAAATCTGCCACAATCCCTCACTTCCATTTCGATGGACCAAATGTTTTCTTCCATGGCCAGGATGTAGTTACAACGGCCAGGGAAACTGTACTCCAGGCCGTCGAAGGTCCTGTAGTAGCTGGGACCGAAGTTCATGCAGGTGGCAAAGCCAAGGTCTTTGGTAGCTGTCACCAAACTGGTTGTCACTGCGGGTGATATAACTTATGATGAATCTATTTACTTACCAATGTCATCAAATACTGTTATTCTTGGGTTGTTAATTTGCATATGTGTAATAACGTAATTAGAAGATGTGATATTGAGCAATGACCATATTAACACTGCTATCACTAAATACAGTCTCACAACTTTGAAAATTTTTCGAGCATAAGGTGGAATGGGAACCTTTGCCTTGTATGCTCCTCGCAGGGCAAAGACAGGGGTCGAAGGAAATTTAAAGTGGAATAGCTTAACAAGTGTTAGGTTGAGGCAACACCGACGAAGTCAATATGTCTTTGTGCCATACTCTAGACACTACACTGAATTTCAAAATTTGAACGCCCAACTCACAATTCGCTTTGTAAACTCGATGTAAGGACAAATGGAGTCTCGCGCTCCAGTGCCTTAAAATTGATGACGATTCCTGCAAATTATAGCATGACATATATAATACCTTTTATCGAAAAACGCTATATCAAGCACTGAGAATGAGTGACATAACCATTATATTTGACCACAGTTTTCCCCGTGGTTATTAGCAAATCCAACCCCTACTTACCGTTTTGGACCAGCTGCCGTCCCTGGAGTAGACAGGAAGTACACAGGAGACCAGGAACACCCCAACTTCCGCCATCCCCGGCGCTGCAGCATTCCTCTATGGGGACGACACGCCCATCGAAGTCCGTCTTTTTGATCCCGTTGCAGTCATTTCCCTTGTAACAAAACTGCAGCAGATCCGTAACATCTGAAATACGTAGTAGATGGATAATTATTGACCCATTATTCCTTTTGGAAAGATTACAAATTCAAATAATATTAATAAATTAAAGCAAATTGGTATTAATTACCACTTAATTTATGTTTCGTAATTTTGTGTGTTGATAGTTAATACATGAGCTTATATTAACTGCGTAATGGATACGTAACTTTTTTTTCTTCATTTTTCTTACCACAATATGTCGAAAAAGTATGCATGGATAACAAAGGAATCCACAGGTGATATAGCACTACTAACTAGTTTCTGTTTCTGTTTTTTCGTTTAACACCATAGTCAAGAATTTTTCACTCTTATGAATGGAGGAAACAAATGATCAGGTTAAACCACCCGCATTTGGTAAGTTACCGACGAACTTTACCACATGCGATATACCTAGATGCACATGATCTATACCGGTGGGAGACAGGTGGCTTTCAATAGAAGCTAGACTGTGCAAACAGCCACACAATGTTCTCCTCCGTTTACTGTCACCAATGATCCCAGAAACAGTGAACTCTAAAAGAAGGCAAAATACAAATGTGTTTCTCACCGTTGAATCTGTCTTCACACCGGTAGCCAAAGAATCCCTCAGGACAGTCGCACTCGTTTGGCTTAGAACACACGCCGCCATTTGCACAAGGGGGATCACAGATGGCTGCGGAGTGAACAACCAACAGGTTACCAAACTGTATTTATAAATATTATTTCAGAAAAGAAAAACCGATAATCTTACAAAGTAGCCAACAATTATACTGGTGGCCAAACAAATTGTAAAGTGTATCTTGTAAATATTTTCGCACGTTCCTGCGCCCTTCGGAAATAAATTTCCGGACATCTCTGCTGTCTTAAAATGTGCAGGTAAGCATATTATACTCTGCATACAGAAATATTGTTAAAAAGTTGTAATAAATTAGAATAAGATATAAATAAACATCTGTAATAATCCAAATAGCAAATGCTGTTTGCCTTCTTCATTAAATCTAGGCACAAAAGCAATTCTTAGATTCTTGTTTGTATCTCTGAAGAGCGTTGTAATACACAATATGTATGTGAGATTTTGTCTATCGGAGAGTTATCAATATTTAAATGTCATATTTTACTGGATGCATCAGAGTCTTTTTGTAGTGTTACATCTTGTCTGGGAACAACATTTCCTAGCAGACCAGCCTTTGGCGTTCTGTTTAACGTAGTACAAACGTTTTTCAGTTTCAAAGTATTACTTTTGACTGCACCTGGATTTAAACATGTTACTGCAGCCTCCTGGGAAGCTCTAACCTTCGGAATGGTATTGTGATTCACACAAGTTGTCAATACCATATAAAGACCTGCTTTATATACAAAGTAATCCTCGGCGTTACCTTCATTACAGTCTTGGCCTTTCCATCCCGCACAACAAGCCTGTTCTTTTTCCGAGACTTGTCTGAAATAAACGCCAGGATTATTTGTTGCATGATTGCTTGTTCAATTTGATCGACAACATGTGGGTTTACAATGTAAGCGGTGGGACGCGTTTCACGCCCAGTTTCAAGTGAAAATCGCATCATCTGCCATGAAAAGAATAGTTTTGAACCTATTTTTGAATTAGACCATGGATGTCCCTATGGTTCTTTAGGCTGAGTCATTTCATAATTATATAACTGAACATGTCACTTCTGATTCCAGTATTCTAGGTTCACATCGATGCTAGTAAATCTCGTTTGATTTTACCTTCATAGTTATCTGTATGTAGATATAAAATGAAATCAGTATGAATAGCCAATCACTTGTCAGTGTATTATCTTGTGCATATTATATGCTGTGCTCGATTTTCATGACTAAAATTGTGCACTGCATCAGGATGTTCTAAACTACACCAACCCTCCCCCAACAAAAAAATGGTAAAAGAAAATTTCAGTACATCAGACAAGAAGTGTTACCTGGTGAAGACACACTCGGGGCTGTAGTCTGGGTTCTTAATCCATTGGTCGACTCTTGCCTTCAGTTGCAGCTGCGTTAGATCCCCAAGACCGGAAGCCGTCCGATTCAGGAAGAAACTATTAATGGCATTGTTGGTGACTTCGCTGCATTTGTCCGTCTTGGAAACCAACTTGATCGTATTTATCGTGCAGAAACGGCCGCTTGAATGAAGACATTAAGCTTTCGGTTACGATGGGATGAGAAACATCAGAACAAGATTCCACTGTAAAACTAATTGATGTTGTATTGGTATGGCTTCATTCCCAAATGCTTGAGTACAATGTTAATTCGTTGATTGTTTGTTTGATTGATTTATTCATTCATTCTTTGGTGGTTGATTCATTGATTGATTGATTGTTTGATTGGGTGGGGTTTTTTGTTATTGAATAATATTTCACTCTTACTTACATAAATAGTGTTATATATATATTAAAATTTGTTTGTTTTATCTGTGCATACTTCAAATCGAATCTGGTCTTCAGCGTTTGTTGTAAATATTTAAGCACATGGCGGATTAAACATGATGGTAAAGGATTCGGGCGCATGTTTCACATGTGCATACTCGTCGGACAGGTATATTAGGAAAACAAATATGATAGCTTCATGGAATCAAAACATAACTGACATAAAGATTGACAATGTTATATCAAGTCTGGATAGTTTTAATAAATAATTGTTATTTTTCACTAAACAGGCATTCTTATTTACCTGATTGATTTTAATAGCTGCTTAGTCATAATCAATTCAGGACTGGGAACAGCTCTAAAGGTCCGTGCTTGCAGGCTAAATTATTGATGGTAACAGGCATGTTGTCGTCACAGGTGTACGAACACAATAGCCTACACAGATAGACTAATCAACGACGTCAGGTATAAAGAGCGAACAGCAGGTAGAGCGAGCTTGGACTACGGATGTCTATAACACTATTTCCATCAGCCAGAGGCGTCAAGTCGAGAGATGCATCAGCGCTGTGAGAGTAATCGTTTCGTAATTGATCAATTACCAGTAAGACACTTGTGGCTAGTAAGTGAAGAAATCTGCAATCACTGCGTGCTTCAGTGGTTACTTATCGATTAGAGCATTGACTGACAGCAGCATCTGGTTAATGAATCAATTAAATTGCTGACATTTAAATTCAGAAGTTATAAGTTCGAATCTTGAACGTGATTTTTTTCCCTCTGTCTTTACCATGGTGTTGCTTTGAGTTTAATCAGATGTATCGTTATAGTAGCTGGTCACTCCAAAGTCGCTCTATTAAGTTCAGTGTTGCATATTTTGAATGTGTATCAAGGAAAGTAATGGTTACAATCATGCAGGTGGCCATACCATGAAGGGAATCTAACACAAGTTTTAATTGTAAAAATAAATTCAGGCTTAAAACGGTTTTAAGCATATATATATATATATATATATATATATATATATATATATATATATTAATAATCTTATGTTGTTACATTTTTAAAATATAACGTTATGTTGCGCATATTTTATTTATATTCGTAAAATTGTTGCAAACTTGTGTAATTTTTCAATGTTTAGTTGGGAAAAGACATTTAATCATCTTGGGCATAACTCATTTTCCGTCAGTAAAATGGATAATATCTTGAAAATATGAAAAACAAAAGTGTCCAATGTAGTAATCCAAAAGCATAAAGTTAGTGACGCTTTCGAAAATCCTTGAAGAGAAGGCATTGGAACAGTATACAACTAGCCTACACTATATGTTTTAGTTCTCCGACACTCAGTAAAAATCATGTCGGAAAAGAATATTCTAGTTACATGAAATCTAGGCTTAAAAAGGGACGGTCCGGTCTGAACAGTTAGCTGATACGTTTGTATGGTGGTATTGGTATTTTTCGCTGTTAAATCTAATACATTCGCCTCATAAATTTACCTCATGCACGATGATATTAAGAGAAGGAAAATGGCTAGAAGCTAACTATCAAAGTATCACGTTTATCAAGACTACCATTCCTATTTGTTCCTCTTTCAGTGCCACCCCGACCAAGTACATAAACTCCATTAAATGTCTAACCACACGTGGTAGAGTGTGTTAAATTCTTTTCAGTTTAATTTTTGAATGTTAAACATGTCCCTGAATAAGTTTACATGATTTCTAGAACATTAAGCACTGCTATAAAAAAAACGCATAAACTATGTTTTTTTCAGGAAAGGTTTTTATCCCAAACTCGCGGGAGAATCCAACAAAAATCTACTTCGTTCTGTTTTCCAAAAGGGTTGAAAGTGCAGAACTGCTCTAAATAATGCTGTCGTTTGTTCCGAGTAAATTATAACATCATGTATTATCATATGCAAAATTACTGAAGTCCGGGGTTAGGTGTTCAAAATCCCGTGTGGTCTCAGCCAGTTTTAAGCACTATACAAATATGTGCTACAATCACAAGGTGTTACCCCAGAGAACAATAGTGTTTACTACACCGGTTTTAAAATTTACACGTTCGGTCCCTCTGTATAGAAACTGTGAGCAGAGAATCAGCAAGACAAAGAATCGGACTGTCCAAAACATTTAAATTATTCAGATTGACTATTTTTTTTTTCAAGTATTTTGCCCTAAAGGTATTTTAGGTCCGAAAAGCAAAACATAGATATAGGTATTATTAAATATGATTAATGTTTTGGTTGAAACTTTGATCTTTACCTTTGCTGGGCGTATGTGTGTTGGGCCAGTCGGTCGATCAGTATCCATATTACCAGTTTGAAGAACAGGGAGGAGGTAAAACCCATTATCCCACAACGGCGGGAGACACCAACAAAAATCTACTTCGTCCTGTTTTCCTCCCAGTTCTTTCTCTCGCAATTCAAATCCGATTCAAAATCGTAGTAGGACTGGATATATAAATCCAACCTTGGTCAGGGACAAATTGGAGTTCCCCTGATTTCTTTATATACTTTCTCAAAGAATGTTGGTCGATAGGTCGTTATAAAAGATTTTACATAAGATGTTGGATGATAAGTCTGACATGAGACTTCATTGGACGGCGTGAGACAGACGTCACTCGTAACAAGGACAAGAGAGGAGAGGGCCTCATGTTTTGCACGTGCCGGAATGTTGCAGTGCGCAGATGCCGCAAGGAATACTGTTAATCGTCACAGCAGAACTCTGCGTGTTATAAGCTTCAAATCAATCCACTCATAGAATTCAAACCTGTGGCAAGCGGCACCCTGGGTTAGTGGAATGTACTGAGATTGCAATTATCATTTCGCTGACAAACTATAGTTTAAAATTGCACATGTAATATCTGGGGAAAATTCATGTAAAATAATTTTATTCTCGTGCCTTGAATTTGATATATATAGTTGTGGATAGTCAGTCACTATGCATGTTGCCTTGTAATTGTTAGCTGCCTGATAATTCAACAAGCATCTTTGCGGCTTAAAAGGTTTTCTAGTCAGGGAACCAGTCTAACATTTTACTGTGTAATGTATGGCGGATACCATCCATGCACAAACAACATACACACAGGCTCGTATCTCGGTTGTTTCTTATCGTTCGCGGTACACCTTACAAATCTTCCTCATGAAGCTACTGCTTTGCTGTAGAAAGACATTTTTTTTTCAGGTGTATGTGTGATGGGGGGGGGGGGGGCAATGTTCGTCAGGCGTGAAAGCCTCAAAGTGTTTATAATTCATGTTTTAGAAAATAAAACGAACTATTTTCGTGGACAGTTTTAAACAGCCATTCTTTCGTTGTAAACTGCGATATATGTCAATCTTCTTTCATAGAGCTGATATCTACAAACTGCCTTATGTAACTGGAACGTGACAATTTTCAATTTTATTGATAACCTTTAAAAGTCTTCTTGTTCAAAACCGCTCAGCCGATCGGGCTGAAATTTTACTACGTGTTACTACACATAAAGACCAACTCCCATAGTAAAAATTGGTCATCTGAGCTATCTTCCATTTTCTTGTTGTTCATCATATAATGACGAAAATTGTATACTGATTGATGTAACTTTGTGTGCTGAGCCAAAAGATGGTAATAATTTCGCATGTAGTTTCAGGATTTTACCGGAAGTGGGGGGGGGGGGGAGAAAGTTTCAGAAATTTTTTTTTGCGAAAACTTAATTAAAAGGAGGTTTTATATGCATTTTGCCGTGAGAAGTTCAATGGTGTATATTCCTTGTCTGTAGAATTCATCATTTTCAATTTATATGGCACAGATTGAACCTGTGGTGAATAATTTTTCAGCAGATTTTTTCTTGCAGAGCAAAGTTTGATCCTTTTGATCAACCACCCCCATCCTCCCTACTCCTTTCTAACCTAAGATTTCTTTCGCCTCACTTCGTTTACGAACAAGTAATACACCCCCAATCCCCCTTCATTTCATCATGCACACATGTAAATCCATTGCCTCGCCGTTAGACCGAGTAGATTTAGGTCCGTTCTGTTGGGAGCGTCCGGATTATTATTGTTTGCTCACTGTGAATTCCAATATCTCAAAAACTGCGAGAGTTCAGGGAGTCAAACTTGACAATTAAAATACTGCAATGATTAGAAAGCCTATGACATTTTTTGACTATTGACTGATAACGTGGTTTTGTATTTTGAGTTTTATGTAAAGAAGAAAGCTTTACAAATTTTCTTGCCAAACCCGCTTAACCGAACGGCTAAAATTGTATATATTACTACTACATATAAAGAGCTACTCAAAATGAAAAAAAAAATTTAATTCGGTATGCATATTAGGATTTTGCAGACTAATGAAAATAGTGCCCAAGTGGGCCATTCTAAAAACTTTCTTCGTTCATCGACCGAGAACACATTGTAGACATTCTGGACATCTGGCCAGGGAATAAACAATTAATTTTTTCTTCAGATAAGTGGATTTTACGTTAGAACGATAAAACCGTTCAGAAATGGTTAAATTTTTCTCCTATATTTAACATGAGGGAATAAAACCAATCATTACAATTTACCAAGTGGACGGGAATAAACCTTGCAATAATGTATTCCTTCTGTCCTTTGTTATCGGCTATGAGCAAATATCAAAGCTGCATTTTCTCCAAATTCTTCTATAGTACTAGGTCCATTGTACATAATACCTTTGTGTTCCGATTTCAAATCCAGCGTATTCCTTTCCAGTTTTATTACTTTGTTTTCTCCTTTTTATTATCATTATTTTATTACTATTTATTTCTGACTATCAGAAATTGTAAGATAGCAATAGCGTGGCCCCCGCAATCGCTGTTTGATAACAGCTTAAGTTTAATTAATTCTGTTTCAGACATGGTTCTATGGAGGTGTAAGTTGTTCCCTTTCTATCATTTTCTCTAAGAGCAGTTAGAATAAATCCATAACCGTGGTAGATTGACGAGAGGCCGGGCTTCATAGGTAACCTGTGACCATTTGCCAGCAATCACACTGTCATGGTTGCTTACTGCTTTACTCAACATGCTGCGGTTTTGCATATTATATTTCAATTCTTATCAACAACATAACTCTCCACACCCACCCACCTCGATCTCTACCCCCATTCCTTACCTGTCTGTGGGTGACAGACAAGCTGTTACCTAGGAGGCCATATCCGACTGAGCGGGCGCTCTCGCTGTCCCGTGAGTGGGGAGTGGGGAGTGGGGAATGGGGAGCTATTCATGGTGACATCTGCACGGAGGCATCCTCGGAATGAACAAGCCGTTACTATATATACAGGTATATGCTTATACAAGGGAAATCCTGGAAGCTGGAGAGTTTATAAACCATAGCCTTCACAGGCATCAGTTCTTGGGGGGTGAATGTGTTTTCGTTCATGAACTTGTGCATCACAGTTATATTATATCTACACACAGTGCAAATTCAATTAGTTGCCGGGATGTTTGTGTATAGCGTTTTTACGCCTCTTTCAACATGTCTGGTATACCAAGGCGACGTCATCTCAACGTTGGTAGTCATGCATATTAGGAGGTACTTTTCATGAACGGTCTAACTTTGCTATTAAACACTGTATAGCAGCACGGCGTCGTATAAATGAAATGTTCTTGACTATTGCGTAAAACCCCAATTAAATAAATCCAAAAAATACGAAACAGTGGCAGCGAGCCACAATGCCATGTATGAAGTGTTCTTTCCTGTTCCCTGCCATGGCCAACTGAAACTATATAATCCTTTGGGGCCTTCGTGGCAGAGGAGGTTAGCGCGATAACGCAGAATAATAACTCAGGTGCCGGTCACCAATGCGGTCGTTGTGAGCTCAAGTCCAGCTTATGCTGGCTTCCACTATCCCCCTGAAGCTTACCACCCGGCAGACCATACTTTCAAATCCCATTCTTCCTCTATCTCTTAAAACAAAACTCATTTTACCTTAACTGCCCCTTGTGAATTGCATCCCTGAATAAGGGGTTAATTTAAAGCAGTTACCAAATCAATGAAATAAAAAAGCATGAAAATAAATTCTCAGATCTAGATTTTCCTATGTTTGCAGTATTTCAACAGAAAAAATCTCATGTTCTTCAATCCGTATACTTGTTGTACAACAGGGCTACCAACCAAGAACTTAGCGTGGTTGGAGGGGGGGGGTCAAGCAACATGCTCTTCTACAGAGTATATAATATCATAGAGTTTTGTTCATTCAATCTCTAAGAGATATGGAAATGTTTGAATTGAGCAGATCGACAGACTAAAAGCGCTGTGTCTTCCAAATGAGCTAACTGGAGTCATCGCAGATATCTTGAATCGCAGAAAACTTCAGCTTAGTAGCCTGCTTTTGGTGATTTACATCTTGTGCGAATCACCAACGCAATGAATTCACTGGTCCAAAATGTATTTTGCATGTTACTTCTACCTGTAATCACGCTGGCACTATAGGTATGCAACTGTATACATGCAATAGCGCTCGAAGCTTTTCAAAACGTCTTACAGCAATCGCTTCAGCACTTGTGTTAACATAAGATAAGATGGCTGATTAGCTGACACCGGTGAGTGTTACCTGCTGAACTAATCAATGCTTTGAATTGATGAGGATATATATAGATAAGCAATACCCACCTTGATCCCTTGCGTGGGTCAGGTATGCTTGCTGAGTGTATGGTACCCCCCCTCTCCTCCCGCACAGGATGACTATGGTCACATCTGGCGTTCACACAAGGTGTGATGTTGTAGGAAGCCTACACATAACAAGCCTAATAAATAAGCAAAGTAATTCCGAAGAAATTCATTTTGACATTCTCAATATTTCGACTTTAATGAAATCATCCTCATGAGAAATGTGCCGTGTGGGGTACGTTATAGATATATATATATACAAACATACAGTAGGCGCCCAGAAAAGCATAGCAGAAAATATGATAGGGCTAGGGCTGCATGGTAATAAACATTTATGTTGTTGTTTTAGAGGGGTTTATGACAGTATCAACCAAGGATTACACGTGTTGTGTATGATGACATAACAGTATAGCCGCCTTAGTATTCTACAGCAGTTAACTGTCAGGGAAGTGCCAAATCAACATTAAGAACGAGGATGCTCCAAGAAATTAAAATTAAAATAAATTAAGAACAGGTAACAGTTTGGTTGTAACATAATAGTACATACGCATGTGCAATTTATACGGGAATGTCTGTATATAGAGGAAACCAGTTATTGACGGCATCTAAAATGGAGGATAGGATCTCAAAAAGTCGTATCAGTAAGTTTTAATTTCAAACAGAAAAAGTTTATGTAAACAGTTTTAGCCCCTTACAAGCCATAATTCCGTGATTCAGTATAGGCCTTTTTCACTTGATCGCTAATGCTTCTTTAAATAAGAGGTCATTTCATTTGGGTGAGTTGTCAATAACCTGAGTGCTACATAACAGCAGGGGGTATGCTGGAGACAATGGTATATCACTGAGCCTGTTTGCAAATACACTGGAACATGTCTTTCTTATGGACATACAACTTCTTGATTTATTATCACGACGATGTTAGTATCTACATCGAAACGTCGTGATAATAAACCAAGAAGTTGTATATCCATCAGAAAGACATGTTCCATCTGCCATCCCAACTTCTAAATGCCACTTAAACAACTGTTTGAAAAGTCGATTAAGTCTTTAATATGTTTGAGATATTCACGTTCCATTACATGGTTATGGATTTCACTCAGGTGTTCTAGACACCTTCTAAGGAGGCAGCCTTCCGTCTTCCCTAAGTAGCTAGAGGAACACCCCATGCATTTGAACTGGTAAACTATGTGTGTTTCTATATTCTGTTGGCGTTGGGTCTTTATTGCTGATCATGGTGGTATTCCTTCGTTTGACAGGGGTTGCTAATCTGCACTGGTCCTTTCAGTAGGCGGCGTTTCAAGTGTTTCCTGACAATCCGCTCACCTTATCATCATCATCATATGGGAGATTTATTAGAATGACTGGAATACAATCTTTGGGATTATCTGGAGGTGGGGGGATGAAAAGTGGACTTCTCTATAAGATCATCAAATACCGTCGTGGGAAGTTCATTCCGACATGAATGTTTTCACTTTTTCCAGTTCCTTATTGAACAGTGTAAGGTTGCTGCAAATCGTATGTGCTCGGGTCATGTGGGCTCTGATCCAGCAAACGTTTGTGGTCCACGGCTGGAAGATATTGTAGCTTATACACTGCTCAGTGGTTTTTACATGCTGGTTTGCGGAAAATTGCTGTTGAAAGGGTATAGTCAGATTTGATATCAAGAGAATGGAGATCAGAGTCAGCAGCAAACAATTCAAAGGTGAATCTAAGCTTGGGACGGAGCGAATTAAGATGATGGCGAACTTCAAGGAAATCACAGGGTTGTGAAAAACAAGAGTGTCATCCACATATCTCAGGTAGAATTTGGTTATGTTATTCTGGAAAATTCTGATCAACAATGGTCTTTTCCATTTCTGTCATGATGATGTTTGCCAGGACTGGAAATACCGCCCGTTTGTTGATAACGGTAGGCCGTTGAATGAGAAAGCAAATTTGGTGCAGGAATCCATTATGAGTTGTTTTAAAGTTGATTTATGGATGGGTTGTAGAAAACTGCTTCTCTTGGTAAACACGATCTAGAATTACATTGACAACTCTTTATAGCGTGACGTTCGTGAATAATGATTCTACACCAAATGACACAAATCGGTATCCCTGATCAAACAAGTGTTTTGGTACATCTCATGTCCGCTTAGTGGCTTCAAATGAGTATTTCACTATGTATTCATTGTCTGTGAGGGGTTTTAGATATTCGGCAAGAAATTTACCGACGTTGGGGTAGGCGATTCCTGTGGTATCAATCACAGCACGAAAATTTGGCATTTGGCCTAAATCTTTCTGCGTTTTGGGGAGACCATGAGCAGGTCCCGGGTGGGTGAACTTTGGATGGACAGAAATATAGTCCTAGTCAAACAATTCCACTTTGTTATGGATCGTCCGCAAGTAGCTCTCCAGGGAGTTAACTTGCGTGAATGTGGGGTCGGTTGTAATCTTGCTGAATTTTGATGAGTCGTTAAAGACGGTGTTCATGCCTTCAACGTAATGATCTATTGTCATCAGAACTATACCACTTTCTTTGTGAGGGTTTAAAAATGATGAACTGTTTTTAAGCTTCGCAAGAGGCGTGTGCGTTGAGAGTCAGCAGAAAGACGTATGTTGTTAAAATCCGTAACGTTACATGGCATGTCACGGATGGCATTCTTAATTTTCTCATGTTTTATACATCTCAGTGGAATTAGTTTGGGTTATGAGAGTTTCTCCCAGAATACTTCACCGTTGATAATAAAATCCCAGTATTTCGGAAAGTGGGCAAGTCGATGTTTTAGGCCAAACCTAAGCACTTCTTCTTCTTTTGTGATATTTTCACCTGTCAGATTCAGAATCACAGTATTGGGATTTTTATCTGTTCGTTGAAGGATTGCAGTTTGCTTCAGAAGAGCAGGTGCGTTCTTTTCATGTCGTCGAGCACTTTCTGCGTTGGACGAAACGTTCAGCATGGTGTTTTTGGGCGAGGAATTTTAACCAGGTGGTACTGTCTCTCAAATGAAGGCGGGTTGTTTGTTGTCTTGATCTACAGATTTGCATATGTTTCTCCTTAACTGTCACCAGCTGGCAAACAAAGAAAATCTCCATCTTGATCACCAATAGAGATCCAACGTTGCCAGAATGTAGAAGCAACATAGTTTACCAGTTCAAATAATCGGGGTGTTCCTCTAGCTACTTGAGGGAGATGGAAGGTGCCTCCTTAGAAGGTGTCTACAACACCTGAGTGAAATCCATAACCATGTAATGGAATGTGAACATCTCAAACGTATTAAGGTCTTAATCGACCTTCCAAACAGGCTCAATGATATGCCGTCTTCAGTATATCCCGTATTGTTATGTAACACTCAGGTTATGGACAACTCACCCAGTTGGAATAAACAGTTGTTTAAAGAAGCATTAGCGATCAGGTGAAACAGGCCTATTCTGAATCACGGAGTTATGGCCTCTACGGAGCTGAAACAGTTTAAACAGTTTCTCTTTAAAATTAAAACATACAGAATAACTGTCATCCAGATACGACTTTTTGAATTCCTACCCGTCATTTTAGATCCCTTCCATAACTGGTTTCCTCTATATACAGACATTCCCGTATAAATTGCACATGCGTATGTACCATTATGATATAACCAAACTGTTGCCTATTCATAATTTATTTTAATTTCAATTTTTTTGAGCATCCTCGTTCTTACTGTTGATTTGGCACTTCACTGACAATTAACTGCTATAGGATACTAAGGTGGCTATACCGTTATGTCATCATACACAACACGTGTAATCCTTGGTTGATACTGTCATAAACCCCTCTAAAACAACAACATAAATGTTTATCACCATGCAGCCCTAGCCCTATCAGATTTTCTACTATGCTTTTCTGGGCGCCTACTGTATGTTTGTGTGTATATATCTCTAGCATGTCCCACATGACAAATTTCTCATGAGGATGACTTAAATTAAAGTCGAAATATTAAGAACGTCAAAATGATTTTCTTCGGAATTACTTTGCTTATTTATTATGTTAAGCTATTGAGTGGATCAACTAGACAACAAACCTATCTACACAGGTATATGTATAACCTAATGCACGTAGTACTATAAAGGATTGGTACATGCAAATCCCTGGAAAAAAATCTTTGCTTAAATCCGTTCTCTAAGTTACGACAAATTGCATTTTCGCCCATGCAAGTTTTATATATAGCTTTTATAGAGTTGTGGCGTTTGACGAATTCGGAAGAAATTACTCAAATCAGCTGTAATTTAACTCGTCACTATATTCATTTGTGTTTAAAATAAGTCACACTCGCTACCAGAATTGCCTTCAGTTATTGACATGTAACACTTCAAGCTCTAAACACAATGATACGCTTGACGTCCATATTACTGCAGAGAACACGCACTTAATGTACTTGATTATAATTCATAATCTTAAAATCCTTCAGTTTGTTTTTGACACCAAGAACCCATTGCCTCGGGTGAGGTCATAATCATTAAAAAAAAAGTCAGCGCAAAGCTGGAAGGCTTAGCCTCCATGTATGCACATAAATCTGATTTCCGCCATGTAAAGTAAAATTCCGAGTCACAGATCTAAACTCCAGTAATGTATACGCGTTGCGTTGCTATTATATATTACATCACGCTGTGATGTTAAGTCGCCTCTGCATGGTAATGGTGCATGCGATGGTTCAATTCTGAACTTTGCTATGCATGCATGAAACCATATACACGAGACAATCGTTTCGCTTTAATCGAAAGGGGATAGGCTAGGTACTGATGGGCAATGTGTCATTATGATATTTAGCATAACTTTCCAGCGACAGGTTAAGTTTTTGTTATGCCTTGCGTTTCATTTATTTATTTATTTAACTGGTGTTTTACGCCGTACTCAAGAATATTACATTTATACGACGGCGGCCAACATTATGGTAGGACGAAACCGGGCAGAGCCCAGTGGAAACCCACGGCCATCCGCAGGCTACAAACCTTGGATACAAAATCGAATTAGAGTTTTTATACCTATAGAGTAAGTACATTCAGAAAAAATACCCACACTAAATCTCTCACCTGTTCTAAGTACCTAACACTGATATCAGTGTTCAACAGGGCATAGTAAGGGAACAGTGCATGAAAACCTTGGTCTGGTGAACCTGGCCGTTGCCATCTACAAATCACTGGTTTGAAGCAAGGTATTCTATTGTATTTCCCTGCTTCTCTTAAAAGAAAACAGCACGTCACCGAAAAAAGTTCTGGTGTTTGTGGATGACTAGTCTAGTGTGATCTTAAGGAGGAATAGCATGTCTGTGTGTTATCTAATAGGCTGCAGGTATGTGGAGCTTTGAATTGTCACCCTACACCCCACCTCTCTACATAAAATTATCGATTTTAGTCATCTTCACTGGTGGTAGCATTTTGGGGAACATACTCTCTTACCTAGGCCACAATCAACTGCAGCAGTCATTGACATGTTGAAATATCATTTAACAAACACTTAATAAAGTCAGTATCGGTCGCACTACCTGCCTGCTAAAATGACACAATGGTCACCGCCTCTAAAAACTTAGTGCATAGTGACAAGACAAACAACAGATCAGCAGACTGTAGATACAACAACACAATGCATACAGTCTGCAACCGGGAAAACGCCATTTCACCCAGCCTGTGTACCATGAATTCTCTTCTCTCCACCCCAGGCACCTCTAGTACCAGCAGTCCATAGTCTCCCCTGGATCTTTTGGCATCCTGTCATTCGATGCAGTCATATTTGCCTACAGATGGGTAAAAAATGCCATAAAATTCTCCCTTTTTAGCTTTCTCTCAATGGGCCTTCATGGCTGAGTGACTTTTTTTCACCTTCATTGCAGAAGATCTAACCTGTCACGCTCAAACAGATTACATGTGTAGGTATAAAGCCACTAAAAAATAGCCTTACTATTGATGTAACAATTTCACAAAGAACATCCACCTAAAACTGGATTCCCTAATTTTAGTTGGCCCATATGACACATACTGTCAAATAACTAGATGCCTGGCCTACAACATATCCAAATATCATCAGGAGTTGACCACCATTTTCCCAAAATAAATCAGCTGGAACGCAGGATCTAGCGTCGTATCGCCATAGAAACAGGGTGTAGTGGGCACTTGCTAGTTGGATAATATTTTTCCCTGTGTAATTGTAATGGACAAGCAATGGACGTCTTTTTTGCAACCATTACTTGTCATAGTTTATACCTGTAAAATTACCTGGCAGTACTTCAACACACTTCAGTGATACTACCTATCCATAACAGTCCCAAATGTTTTCTGTGCGCCTGAATCTTGGATACAAAATCGAATTAGTGTTTTTATACCTCTAAGATACATGCCAACCATTTTGTTCTGATGGTCTCCTTTCAGAGGTCAACCGGTAAGGTCACTCCATCACGTGCCAGCATCATGTGTTTTAGAATCATGTAACGATTGGATATGCTATCGCTGTCAAACTACTGGGCTCCGCCATGTTGGGACTACATCGTGTAAATCACATTCGTTTTCCTTCGCCAATATATCGTTCATTTTTGTTCCAGGTGTGATTCTCAGGGCGCATAGCCCTACTTTGAAGCCAGCATTATGACTTTTTTTTATTTGCAGTTTTCAAAAATGCTTCCCTATTTTGTGGCGAGCATCAATGGTACAATGGATAATAATAGTGCGCGAGAGATATCTTAGTCTCGTCCACAGGAGTTCTCGTGAGAATACGATTGGCAACATCCAAATCTCGTTCCAAAGTGCAATTTCTGTCCCCTTTGGTGTTTTCGACATGGTCTTTCAGCGAGGCAGTATTTTGGACATGCAAGCACCAAGATCGACCATTTTCGTTATACCAGAGGTCAGATCCCTTCCACTCTTCAGGGTTGACTCAGACATTTATATATATTGGATAATTAATTTAAGTTCAAATACACGTAGCACATTTCAACCAATAAATTAATCGCCAGAGCGAGAGAACTGCGGAGGGCATTCAGCATGTTCCCTCCACCAATGGCACCCCGGCTGGTTGATTAAGGATGTTGTTTTAGATAATGGGTCTGCTGGGTTAGTGTCCACAAGCAGCCATGCACAGTGTATAGCAGGAGGACATACACATTTACCAGAGGCGTGTCTATTCACAGCAGGTAACACTCATTCAGTGGACTAATCCCCCTACTAGAAGGGGAGAGGGGGGACTAAGAAAACACAACTGCCTTGGTTCACAACATGTTATACTTTTTGTCAAATTTAAGGTATTTACAGTTCGAACTTGGTTTTATCTTTACGGGAGAGGAGAGATAGGAAAATGGAGAATAAGCACGTGAAATAAACATAATTTGGCAAAATTTCAATCCTGAAGGGTTTTAGTATCCTTAAGTATACATTGCACAACTTCTCACAACTTCATTTTATTTCTGCACCAACAACATGTAACTGAAGAGACGCATTGGGATATTTCAGTGGCTGAAATCTTCGTGATAAATTCTAAGACTTTCGCTGGGGGTTTGTCCAGTTTCCTCACGCCATATTGCTGGCCGCCGTGTCATAAGTGAAATATTACTAAGTGCGGCGTAAAACACCAATCACACAAATAATTAAATAAATAAATAAGCCTAATGGACCTTCGTGATCCTGGTGCCGGATGCTAACGTTGTAAACCAAAGGGAGGTAACCTAGGAAAAGCAAATAGTTAAAAATATAACTTAACAGAAAACTTTTTAGACCAGTCAATATTTATGCTCCCAGTAATAAAGAAGAAAGGAAGCGCTTCTTTGTGACACTACAATCGAGATTAACCTTAAATATATATATTGTCCAAATGTAGTCATCGGATGAGACTTTAACACAGCACTCAATCCACTGTTAGATAGGAAAACGATTTAAGTACCACGCATTGTAGACATCAGTGTCTCGAAGAATGGCATGATTTAATAAGCGATCTCGGTCTAAGAGACATCTGATCATAAAATTATCACAATAGATATCGGGAAATTGACAACAGTAGAACTTCTGGAAATTCCATAATTTATTATTACACAATAAAAATTACTTAGAAAAAAATCAAGCAGCTTAGTAATTCTGTTAAATTAGATTGCACGAATTCGGATGCTTGTTTGACTTGGGTACATACTTGACTTAGATACATCAAAATCCATTATTATAGAAAGGCGTCAGTAAGGAGCAAAGCTGTCAAATCGTTGTCTGTTTTGGACAACCGTTTGCTAACTGAACCAAGCTGTGCTATTCTTTGTGAATCTAAGAAAACAGAGCTGGAAAACTACATGAAGAAAAAGCCACTGGTTCCTTCTGAGGCCTCACTGTCTTTGCCTGGAAAATGGCGAGAAACGTTCGAAGTATTTCCACAATTTGGAAAGGAATACATTCCATAAAAATACTATTAATAAACTACATATATATGATGGATCTACAGTAACGGAGGAAAGGGAAATTCTGTGAGAACTAGAATGCTTTTATTCTCAGCTGTATGATTCAAAATGTAAAGTCAATACCTATCGTGAGTTGGCTGATTTATTTGTTAGTCCTATTCCTAGTCTCTCCGAAGAGGAAAACCAGCCCTCAGAAGTTCCTATAAGTAAAAGAGAATGTCGAGATGCTTTGTTCAGTCTATCGGTTAACAAATCCCCTGTGTGTGACGGATTGACAACGGAATTCTATAAAACTTTTTGGGATAGTATTAAGAGCTTGTTCCTGGCTTCTGTTAAAAAGTCATCGCACTCTGGAATACTTACTTCTTCACAGAGGAGACGAGTTATCAAGCTTTTAGAGAAACCTGGCAAAGATCCAAATTTGATCTCAAATTGGAGGCAAATTACCCTGCTTAATGCCGATTAGAAACATTATCGCCAAGGCACTTGCCAACCGAGTTAAATCATTTTTTTTTTTTCATTTCCGAAAAACATTGGTTTTATATTGGACTTGATGGAAAATCCAAACTTTTCTAACAATTGGCTACTGTCGCTAGATATAGAAAAGGCTTTTCATTTCACAGAGTGGTCGTTTATGACTTATGCATTACATAAATTAAACTTTAGGCCTATTTTCAAAAGGTATATTCAGACATTCTATGAAGAGTCCTGCAATTGTGTAGTTAATAAAAATAACTCAACCCACTGGTTCAATCTAGACAGAGTAACGAGGCAAGGTTGTCCCTTTCCTCCGTACATCTTTTTGATGGCTATCGAACTTATCGACAACGAAATACGCAATGATGTGAACATTAAAGAAGTAAAAGTAAATGACCAGGAAGTGAAAGGTATATATTACGCTTATGATCCCAATCTCACATCCCTTGATATTAAGTCTGTAATAAACACTTTAAGGAAATACAAAACATTCGCAAGTTGCACGCGACTTCATTTAAATTTACAAAAATCTAGGCTTTTTCCGCTTGATAAAAACAATCATGTAACAATACCGAATGAAGAGATAAACAAAGACAGTGTAGATACTTTTGGAATTAGCGTGAGCAATAAGAAGACCCTAAATAATAATATCCAAGCCACCATTATGAAGGTGAAGAAACGATTTCGAATATGATCTTTACGAAACTTTACTCTCTTTGGTTGGTTTCTTCTAGCGAACAGCGAAGGTCTCTTCAGATTGACACACCTGGCTTCAACCTTACATTTTCGTAAATCAGAGAAATCAACAAGGAATTATTTTAGTTTATTTGGGATATCGCCAAGAAAAGATAAAACGTGCTATTCTGTGTTGTGCTATACATGATGGTGGTATAAAATCTACAGACTTTGGCGACCATTACGCAGCACTCAAGTTAATTTGGTTTTCTCGATACTTTGGTGGTCTGGTCTCTCCATGGAAATTAATCGCGACTGAAATATTTAAATATCTTGGCGGACTAGGCCTTTTACTGCCTTGCAACTGTGATACACCTATGATAAAGACTAGAATACCTATTTTTTACAACATATTCTCTCATTTTGGATGAGCATTAAACGAAATACTGAAATTCATATGTATAACGAAAATATTTGGAATAATCGAAACATTATTAAAGGTAAAGTGTCTCTTCATTAATGAATGGCACAATGCTTCTATTAAGTTGATCAAAGACATCTTCGACAAAACGGAAGATTACTCTCTATACCCGATTTGGAGAGAAAATATTTGTTTCTGTGTGATCCAAATGATTTCTACAATGTCATAACAACAGTTTGGAGATTTATAGGCCATAATGTTTTAACAAGAATTCCCCAATTCGAAAATTAAACAATTCCATTTCATTTTGGATATTGCGTTGATGAATTTTAAAAGTGCATTTTGGAGAAACCAGATCCTTATAACGCAGTGAATTTAACTATGATAAATTGAAAGACCGAGACAAAACTACTGATCCCGCAAAAGTTTGGGGTCTCTCACAAAGTCTGCCGGTTGAAAACACATTCAAGCAACTTCAGTATAAAATGTTTCACTGCATTGTAGCCTGTAACATGTGCCTACACAGGCGTCTAAAAACTAAACACTCATCCGAGCGTGAATTTTGTGGAGGGAACATGCCATTGCTCACTATTGTTTACACTGTCCACGGTGGGTGACGTTCTGGGAAGACGTAAATCGTTTTCTTCGTCGGAGCATACGTTTCGACTCATCCAACAAGCTTTCCTCTGTTTTATTCGAATTTTTGAGAAAATGTAAGCCACGCCAAATAAAAAATACATTTTGCTTCACGCAAAGTTTTTAATATACAAATGCCACATTACCCGTACTAAATGAACTGGCAAACAATATAAGACTTGATGCAACAACATCGTCAGTGAGTTGGTGCAAGAATTAAATAGTTTGTTCTTGCTTGTTCCAGCATAAGGCCTACAATCGAATTTTAGGCCTATAATTTTCAATATGTAATACCTTAAGCACATGGGCCTATTGTTCTTGTCCATTACTCTTTATTATGGAAATATTGGGAGAGGAGAGGATAGGGGTGGGGAGGAGGGATTCGGAGGGTTTGGGATGAGGCTTGGGTATAAAAACTAGAGCCATGTAATGTAAAAACATATCTTTAGCAGGACACTTGTATTGATGTTATCTAGCGGAATTTACTGAGGTAAGTGCGCCTCATAGCACTGTGTCGTCTCGGCCACCGTGAAAAACACAGCAATTGTAAAGTGCGGCGTGATGCATAAACACTAAAACAAACAAAAAGAAAAAAAAAGAAAAAAAAACACGCCTCAAGCATTATTTCACTGCAGAGCATAATAATAATAATATGTGAAGTACAAACTGTGTATGGATATTTAACAGAAATAAAATTAGGCACCAATATTGCGCCACATGCGTGAGAAATGTTATTCAGACTGCAATGTTAGCAGGATGTCCTACAAAATAACACCAAATTTAACCGCGGACGAGTTATCTAAATATTTTATTAAACCGTTATATATCTGTGCAGTTCTAACGGCTTTCAAGCACGCAAAGCTAGGCCTAATCAGAACGATTTTGAAGATGTGACAGTTTTCAGAAAGCTGACATGTCCACTGGATACCGTAACAATGTCTTTTGCCGTCGTGAGACAGGGGGAGTTGTAGACTTTACGTGAACGTAAGTTACTTCATTGAACTCTCTTCAGAGAATAACAGTTGCCCATCCAACTAAATGCTTGTCTCAAAATGAATGCCTCGTAATTTATACCTTTCCATCAAAGTCAGATTTGGTAGACGTGCAGCACTGAGGGTCCATTTTTCGAGGCATCGGTGATGTGATAAAATGTGGGCTTTAATTCGGACGCTGCTTGAATTGCCCACAAATTATATGACTGTTCATACTTAGATATGATATGTTTATCCTCCTTTAGCTAGATTTTTTGTGGTATCGTCGTACAGTTGGGCTTTACGCCTACCTTGATCTGACGTACCGGTACATCGAGCTTCGATGGACCGATCCTTGCTGTAAAACTTCCGCTTTCGTAAGACCCGCCACCCTTCAACCATGAAGGCAAACCTGAACTGATAACATTGCACTTATTGGCATGTAATGTGATTTTTTCACGCACTACAAAACATTCCTGTCGAGGGAAACGACGGAATAAGGAAAGGGGCTATGAAACAGAAAAGCACGTAGAGTTTGGGGGAATTTCAAAACATATCAAAATTTTTTCCAGAGATTATTTCTCAATGTGCAAAATTTTATACTCAAAAACATCAGAAAATGCAACAGCATCAGATAGTGTAACAAAATTGATATTTGCTTGTCAGAGTTAATTAAAATACAACATTAATTAGTAGATAGTTTGTTATACGCCGTGACTGGAAATGGAGTCTGGAGAATAAGTATACTTTCGTTCCCATAGTCGTCCACCCAGTCACATACTATGTTCGCATAGTGATATGACACCTAATTATCAGTTTTTGACACCGTGAAATTGTCCCACGGTTAATGATTTAATACGAGTAAGATTGTGTTGACATGGATGGATATTATCTTGCGGACCGAAACACAGATAGTGTTTCAGGGCAAAGATGATCACGACGTGGCATTGTGAGGTGGGTCGTGTGACCTTATCGCTGGCCATCTTTAAAAATAAGTAATTGCAAGTTCCACTGAATTAGAGAAACTGGAGTTTGTTATGTAATTTGGCAATCATATATATTTATCTATGCCAGAGGTGCCGCCCTCTCCGCCGTCCCCTCCGCCCAAAGCTGACCTCCGCAACATAAGTGTAAAAACGTGAGCATGGTATAGAGCAAGAGTCAAGTATATATAAGAACACATAATTTATTTATTTATTTATTTATTTACTTGAGGTGTGATTAAAGACCTAAAATGCACAATTTGGTATCCCTCAAGGTCTACAAGACCGAACTGTTTCACTGAATCAAGTCCAGGTAATGGTAAATAATGTTATATCGTGTGGCTTTAACAGAATTATTTGCCGATAAACCCTTAAGATTATAAGTAAAATATATCATCCAACTTGGGATTTACAAGACTATGAAACATAGAGTAAAAAAGCCGCAGTAACCTAAACTGGACCATTAAATTACTCCCTGCATCCCCTGGGTCCGTTTTACGAAGAGGGTGTAAGGTTTCATCTTGAACGTAATTACCATGGTGACGGAGATAAATTCTCTATAGAATGTGTAGTCGTGGTAAATACGATTGACAACTTTCACCCGGTGTCCGAAGTTTCTTTCGGGTAGCACGACCAGGGGAGATAATCGCGAGCACAGCGATCATACCGGTGGGTCACTGATGTATAGGGCCTCATTTTAGTTAGCGTGACGTTCATTCAACATGAAAGTTAACTTTTCGTTGTCCTTAGTCTTGACACGATTTAAATCACGAAAAGCTGCATTATCCGTACCAACGTAGAAGTGTACTACTGAACAAAAGTGTTGACCGAGTGTTGGCGCGCCCGCGTGTCCTCGGGTCCTTGAAAGTCACGCTGCACATGTAGGCCTATGGAGTCTCACCGCGTACGATAATTAAAGTGTTGTGCGATGTTACTGTAAAAGACCGGCAAAAGTACAAGCACAGTCATACTTCATAGAAATGAAATACTGTATGTTCGCTGTTGCCTTCCACGCATTAAGTGGAATGTTACCACAGATTGCACAGAGCAAAGACAGATATGAATTTTTTTGGTTTGGCCTTTTTAATGAGTTTTCTTCAATTGTCTCAGTTCTTTACTATATTACTAAAAAACAAATTGTATTACAAACAAACAAAAATATTGGATAGTCGTAATCTTTCCTGCTGTAAATTTTCCGCAGGTATGTTAAATGTAATACCCGACTTATAGACTCATGTGTCTAATTAACCTACCTTGAATACGGGTGGAATAGATATATTAACACATCCTCGTTGGAGTATGGTAACGACCAGTCTTTTGCTAAGCTGCCTCTTAGCGAAGACACCGGAGTTTTTGGGTCCGTGCAAATGAGACACGGTAATAGTTCACAAATGACATAAGAAATTGATAATCTGTGAAGTGTTGTTGTACATGTTGACCGGATAGAAATGACTTCTCTTCTGATAACGAAGGTCGAATAACGCATTGTTAATTTTCAAAATTTGTGATTTTTTTCACCTCCAGAGTTTTCGCCAGGTTAGCTTCGAAACTTCGCCAGTTTTCATTTGGAAAACTTACAGATTATGTTAAACACGATGAGTCATCTATCGTATTCACCTGTTGGTTCCTCGAGTGTATTTGTCAAAGTACAACTCGCGTGCTCTTCCAGTTTTATGACACGATTTTTCCCTCGTCTTACTCGTGTCCTCTTCTGCAAATCCGTGCAGTCGTTGTGTTCGCGCTGAACAAGGTACTGATCTCACTTAACAGAAGCAGTACGACGTGTACTTCCAGAAAATCCGTGTTCGTATAAAAGGAAATAGTTTTGCGAGATAACACAGCATTGCGTTGAAACTTTACACTCTAGAAATATACTGAAAATCGGTTGGATTTGCCTAACAATCACTTTTTGTTAGCTTTTACTGATATTTGTTGATACTGATATTTTATTGTACTTTTAGAAAACATACTTTTGTACTTTTAGAGAACATAAATATTTACCAAGAATAAGCAAAATGTAGCAAAAAGGTGTTTCTATAAATAATTACGTCCAAATAAAATTAACATATCTAGTTAACGTGTGCATTGTTTTAGAATACTATCAGACAACGCTGACGCTGTGTCACTCATTTGGCAAATTTTGATTCAAGAAAATTGTTAGGTAAACTCTTTTTTCATTATGTTTCACCTCTAAGCGAGACTTGGGACCTACCCGCTGGTTCTGAAGCACTGACTACATTCAACAACAGCTCATCGTTAATAATAAGACTATAGAAGTTATGAAAATCCA
Organism: Acanthopleura granulata; assembly: GCA_016165875.1. NCBI lineage: Eukaryota > Metazoa > Mollusca > Polyplacophora > Chitonida > Chitonidae > Acanthopleura > Acanthopleura granulata. The sequence goes on along the minus strand of JABBOT010000018.1, from coordinate 7,348,835 downwards.
TAAAATAGATGGATATGCTCGTGGTAATTCCACTTGACATGATTGAAAATCTGCCGACATACTAAGATATTTGCCGTGTGTTAGTGTTAAACCCGACGCTTATTCACGTGACACGTCGTGGTACAGCGGTGGAGGTGTCGAAGGGATTCAGGATTGTCTCCCCTTGTATAGGGAATCGAAGCACCGTAAGGTTGATACCAACGGTAAAATACTACAAATCCGGTGGAGACTAAAACGTTATAACGAATTTTAAAGTCATTATAGCAAACGTTAGAATTATTATAAATAATCTTAAAATTCGGAATAAATCATTTTTAATTTGGTTATAGCGAATTATATAATCGTTATAACGACTTTTTCAAACCGGAATTTTTATGTCGTTGTAGCAAATTGTAAAACCAACATAGCGAATTTCAAAATCAGTGTAACGGATATTTAAATGTGAAATAAGGGGATTTTTTTAAAATTTACTTAGTATTAACTGATAATCTTTTCATTTGAGTCTATCATGAATAGAAACGACAGACACACAGATCATTCCGACCGACTATGTATACCCATGCATGGCGTATGTGCAGTAATATTGTTATATATAACATTCTAATTAGCTCTTGTCCGCAGTTTGTTACTTAAAAATCGTTTTGAATTTAAACGCCCTACTCAAAATATTTCACTTATACATGTACGATGATGGCCAGCACTATGGTGGCAGGTTGCTGGCAGACCTTCACACGTACGGCCGGAGACGAGGCCAGTATAAGCTGGACTTGAACACACACTGACCTCATCGGTGAGAAGCACCTGGGTCATTACTCTGTACTAGCGTGGTAACCCCCTGGAGGGTATCAGGCCACACCATATCCTAACTCGGCGTGAAGTTGCTGAAAGTAGACGTCATGTTTAAATACAGCGTAGACATATGTATTTTTGTAATCAACATAAAGACATTTATAAGCATGTTTTTGAATTTAGGTACAAGTAATACATCATTATGTAACCTCTTGTAAGATATACCGCCAACTGACGCCACACCGACAATTTTAAGCCAATGTAAATTTATTCTTGCTGTGAAGCCATAGACCGAAGGGAACTCTTGCTTTTAATCTCCTCTGTGTTTGCTGTTTTAGGTCAGGAAGTCTATCAGTTGATGCAGTGATTTCCTCCAGACCTACCAATAACATGGCCGCCGCCAATATACAGTGAAATGTCGATGATTACGGCGTAAAATGCAACACTGGACAAAGTGTTATGTCGGTGATATAGAAATACCACGACGCAGATAATATATCGACGAAGAGCTTATCTGTACCGTGTTTGCAGAAGGAAGATGATATTGGCATGTACATGCAATAAATCAGGAATTAGGTGGCCCTGACTGCGCATTTTCTTACCATCTGCCCTTGACTCAGAATATGCAAACTGTCTTTAATTTTGACGATGTGGCATTGTCATCGAGTCTTAAACTAGCATTTTAGACTATCAATATATAGCAACGTAGTACGTGTATACTTAAACCAGTTGTAGAAATATAAGATTGAATGAAACAAAATCATTTTGAAATGCATCAAATTTTGGATAAACTGTTTTGGCACATGTAGAATTAATTCGAAACTTTACTCTTGGCTTACTCAGTAATAGCTATAGCAAGTAACAAGATTTCTAATGATCACATGGCATTTTCATCATTCGACATGAACCAATTGGTTCACTTGCCAACCATATCTCAAATTTGTTGATGTGGAATAACGTAATAGACCACCAGTACATGTGTGATATTTGAAGTTACTTATTGATCTGATTAATGTTTTACGCCGTACTCAATAATATTTCACTTATACGACGGTGGCCAGCATTATGGTGGGAGGAAAGCGCGCAGAGCCCAATGGAAACCCACGATCATGCGCTGGTACTTGGTAGACAATGCCACGTAGCCTACGACAGGCCCGAAAGGAAGTTACCTTGAGCTGGACTTGGTATTATGTTATGTTTGAATGTGTGATATAGCTCTCAAGAATTTGCCACTTTCGCGATGCCGGTCAGTATTATGTTTGCGGGGAACCTGACTGCCCGGCGTAAATGTAACCGGCGAACCATCCCATGCGTGAAACACAATTGTACACATTATGGTGGTCAAAGACAAGAGGCCTTCAGCAAATGGCCTTACAAGGGTCGTCGGCCACTTATCACCAAAGTGTCATGAGCAGTTGGGGCGGTGGAGGGTGCTAATTCCTTGTCCAAAGCCGAGATTGAGCCCATAACTCGGTTATCCTTCTCGCGGAAAGACAAGCACCGTTAACCACTCAGTCGCGAGCCGCTCCTTCCCTGAATTTACTGTCACGAGTTGATCTTCCTCCTATTGCAATTTCTTTTTCCATGCCATTCTATACCATCATCCATCCTGATAATTCATCTCTCACCCATGTTAATAGATTTTGACTAATGCTCACGAAAAGGTCTAGCTGCGATTTTGCGGCGTAATACATTGAGTCTTTGGGTACAGGAAGCAACAGTTTTGTGCCATATTACATGGAGAGTCTTTTATATGCATTTTGACAGACACTGGACTTTTGAATCTTGATGCTGATTAGTTGTGTAGATTTGCAGTGTCTAGCTAGGGTGTAAAAGCCTAGTCCTGAGGGATGATCAGCGCAGACACTCGTTATGACCTGGCTGCTTAAGCTTTGTTTTCTGCCCCCTCCGGTGTCGTATTCCGTCGTATAGATTAGCGTATTTCATTTGACATATTTACTATTTGGCAATAGTCTTTTTTGTTTTTGGAAAACACTTGTTACTTGGCTGTATAAGCTTTGTTTTCTGCCATCTCAGGTCATTCTGTCCTGAATACAACACACAGAAGACCGGGAATAAAAGAGTTCCAGTCATCGCAGCCAGTCGTTCATTGTTTTATTTCCCAGTCAAAGTGAGGCACGGTTCATTACGAAGGCGTTTTGTTTGCAAAATAGTGCTGTTACTGTTCTTTTTCTCTTCTTTTTTTTTTACTGTGGTCGTACGTGGGACGGCCTGCCAGGAACCTCAGCGGATGGTCGTGTGCTTCCCCGGGTTTCGTTCAACTGTAGCATGTTTCACTTGTTTTAAATTACCTAAAAGGTAACGTCATTAAATATTGCTTTTGATCTTGAAATTTTCATTTTCCCAATAGGACATCATCCCAATTTCCAAATAAAACCTGAAAAACACCTTCCCAAAATCAGTAGAACTTTCGGAATCACGAAAAAGGAGCAACTTAATGAGGACGAAATTTGAGGTTATTTAGGGTAAATGAGGTCAAGGGACAGCAGTTCTCATTTAAAATGTGCTGGATGCGAAACTGTAGTCGGTTCAAAGAAATGAACTAATCAGCGAGAGACGCTGCATGATCAGCACTTTGTTTATTTACTTGTTTATTTATTTATTTCATTGTTTTACACTGGAACATGTCTTTCTTATGGATATACAACTTCTTGGTTTATTATCACGACGTTTCGATGTAGATACTAACATCGTTATCAAGTGAGTTATCGGTAATATTTCACTTATACGACGGCGGTCAGCATTATGGTGGGAGGAAACCTACGACCGGAGGAAACCTACGACCATCTGCACGTTGCTGATGGACCTTCCCACGTACGGAAGGAGTGGAAGCCAGCATGAGCTTGAACTCCCATGGATCGCATTGCTGAGAGGCACCTGGGTGGTAACGCTGAACTAATGAGCTAATCCCCTCGGCCACAGAGACTCTCACAGCACATTGTCAGCGAGGTTCTGATATTTTAATGAAGACATGAACCCGTCATCCTCAGGTCAACACCTATACTGGATTTGAATCCGGAATATGCCGATCTTTCCCGAACTGGCCACAATGACTTTTGCTGTCACTCCATGGCACCATTGGGAATCGATGGTGGTGCAGCGCGTGCCCCCATGGGACTATTCCCAGTCCCATGATCTGTTGAGCTGTTAGGCTGGGGTGACATCTGCTTTAACACAATGACATACATCACATGGGGCGATTGGAACTGACTGATCAACCGATGTGGAAACCATAATGGCTTCAGAGTTAACTGGCTGTTTCTTGTTACGTCCAGAATTCGTCTGTCTATAATTTGCCCTCTTTTGTCTCCATATACAGAAAATGGGCATGAGCAGATTGCAATATGCTACATCGGCTTACATTTTAATGGTGTAAATTAAAGTGATATTTGAAATGAATTCACGTAAAGTTATTGATATAAAATACATTGAACAATTGTACTGACATGTGACAATAATATTTCTATTATTTCGTATGAAGACGGGCATAAGTTTCATTTATGTATTTATTTATTTATTTTCTTTAAAATGTTATTGCGTTAAACTAATAGGGGGTTAAAGCTTAAAGTAATGACTTGAGTACTACATCAGCAAACATCAAGAGCATTTCTCTACTCTACAATTTACACTTCTTGAAAATTCCACAATTTACTCTACCCCCTCCCCCCTCCACTCCACTCCCCCTCCACTCCACTGCCCCCCCCCCATCACTACACAGGCCACCACCTCCTTAGCTGTAGCCCCCTCGTTAATTCTACTAATAGAGAATGTGATTATTGGCCTAATCCAATGAAGGACATAGTCAGGATTCTGTAAGCACGCTCGCCTCTGCTTTAGAGTGGATTAAAGATCAAACTTCCCATATGTACAGGCTATCCTAATTAATGATTTGGATGTTCACTGAGCAGCAAAATATAAGCTCATGGAACTTTATGCTTTCGCTAATTAATTGTACCTTTAAGCCGAAGTTATGTATTAATTCAGTGGGTTTCCAGGATAAGACAATGTCATGCGTGTAATCAGACAGATTCACATTTGCTACGTAGCTAAAAACCAGACGAATGGAATGGTTTTCGGAAGGTGCGGTAGCCCACAAAATGTTTTTTAGTTTAGACTCCGAAGAGAACAAGAATGAAGAGAGTATGAAAATAATTAAATTTACTGAAAGTGAAACACACTGCGAATGTAATTATATTTGAAATGAGAACGTATACAATTAAACGGACATCCAGTTAGTTTCGCAAAATTGTGCATTTTTACCACCACAAATTAACAGTACAGTTTTCCAACTGAGCAGTCGAAACTGTATATTTCTGTACGTCATTAGAATATCACGGTTATAATATAAATGGTAATTATACATAACAGTTCATTTTATAAGAACAATCCCGATCGATGTATTGCTAGCCCAGTGAAATTATGAAAACTTGCAAAAACAGTTTATATAAGGCAGTTATCCAACTCTACCCTCTGTGACATTTGGTTATTAGGTCGACCGTTCATAAAGCACGCGGGAAACAATGATTACCTATGTCCACTTTGTGTTAAACGAGATCAAACGACCCGACGGGTGGGAGGCTGGTTAATTGTTAACTGAATCAATAAGCCGAACACTTCGATGGCCAGCTCAGCGGGTTTTTCGGCGGCTGTCTCATGAACAGCCCGTGTTAGTTAGATAAAACACTTGTAAATCACCCAACTGACCAATCAGCGAACAGCACGAGCGGTGGGATGACGGGAAGGTCGCCAAGATCACCCTGATGAGCCAATCAGAGGACGGGCACATGTCTGCTGGTTGATCGTCAGTGCAAACAATACAGGAACATGTGTTATAGTTTATGTAAAACTGTACCCGATAAGCTTATGTCACACAATTTGTATAAAAAGAGCAACCGATTTTCTGGCCAGTTTGTCTCTGACCGCCTTCGGGTGCACAGTTTATAGTGTCATTGTTTGATCTGATACTGTAGAATTGTGCATACAGTTTTGCAAATTGGAGAGAGGTTTTCCAATTGCTACATCTCAGTGAGACTATGGGCTCTTCTGCCCGCGAATTATATGGACTGATAACATGGATACTGATATTTGGAACAGTCTTTCAGGCTCAAGGACAAGAAAGGTAGTAAAATATGATATATGAATATACATGTGTGTATATATATATATTCTTTTTTTTCTAAATTTAAAGAACAAAAAAATTATATTTTTTGATTTTCTTTCGGGTTGTTGTAGTAAAAAATAGTTTTAATTTCCAGAGAACCTAAAAAAAAATCAACGAAACAAAATTTAGTTTATCCTTGGACGTCAACCATAACATACTATTATCAGCTTTGATGACGAATCGACAGTGTTAAACACCAAATAAATAAATAAATAAATGAAATGTCTCCTACCTTTCTGAAACAGATATATACATTTCCGTGAAATGTTCTTGACAAAGTTCATTGTACTTTAACGTATAATTTGCCATCACCATACGTATTTTCCCATGCTTTTTGTTATTTCTTTTGAAATAGTGGTCACTTCTGTAACAACACAGAGACATCTACACAAACCGTCTCCAGGACGGAGAAATGTTCGGAGTACATGATTAACACCTTCAATGGGTTTACCCTGAACCGAACAGCGTCCGGTTTTGGCGGCTGGACGAACCTCGAACTTCAGGCGAAGATCAGTTACTGGTCGAAACACCCGGACACCAGTCCACAGTGTACCTTCAGCAAGTGAGTTCAAAGTCTGTAATGACATTATATATACGTGCTTTTGAATTGACTTTGATCTGTCTGATTGGTTATCGATTACGTGTATACACATGGCAATGTACAAGGAAAGGTGTATTTCTCCATCAGATAAATGAAAAATTAATGATTTTGCCATAAACAGCATTAATTGTATCAATATTATTAAAGTCAAATAGCTTATGGTTTTGCTAACTTTAGGTGGCAGGACCTTTGTGTCCTCAGCCTAATTGTTTTTATCGATTCTAAACTGATCGAACAATTTCATTCATCAATCATTTTCCGTCATCAGACAAGTGACGACCACAGAGGTTGTACTGGGATGTTGTCCTGGGTGGCGAGGAGAGCAGTGTGACAACGGTAAGTCGGCTGTCTACGCATTTATGTAAGGGTTTTTTTATTTAATTACTTTATATCTTTATTTATTTATTTATTTATTTATTTCCTTTAAAATGCTGTTATGTTATCACAATTCACACCCATATCATAAATGTTATTTTTTTTATTTCATATGTCTTTTTAAAGCCGTCTAAAACTGTTCACCTATATAATAAACCACGATTATTTTTGTAAAAATTTAAAACAGACCAAATTCAAAAGTTCAAAATTACCATAACTGTACTGGACTGTGCTTTCCAAATGAGTTTAATTGGTCCGTTAAGACCGTCATGTATCTGTTCGGTTGCCTATGTTTACTGCTGAGAATGTGTTGACCTTGTATGCTTATTGCCGTGTGTGGCTATTGCTGTGTATTGCTATTGCTGTGTATAGTTATTTTTGTGTATGGTTATTGTTATGTATGGTTATTGCTGTGTATGCTGTGTACAGCTGAGAATGTAGGCTCACTAATGCCAATTTCATCCTGTGATGCATGTAGCGGTACCCATGACTTGGAAAGTTTGAATGCAAAATTTGTCGGTTTAGTTCCAGAAGCAGTCCATTTAGTGTTTCAATAAATTAATGTATTAAATTTTATTAACAACAATTATTTATTTATTTATTTATTTATTTATTCATTCATTCATTCATTCATTCATTACATCTTTATTTGTTCATTTTTTTAACCTTGCAGCAATCTGCGACCCTCCCTGTGCTTATGGCGGAGTCTGTACATCTCCCGGTACTTGTACCTGCGCTGAAGGTTTTGGCGGCTACCGATGTGAAGATAACCTTGCCGGTATGTTGCGCAGCATCTCGACTGTTCCCGCAATGCCAGTGTAGGACAGTCACACTTTGTTTGTTTGTTTCTTCCCCATAAAATTAGATGACAAAAGAGAGGTTTGGTTTTACCTCAGTATCAAGATGGCAGAAATAAAGCACAATGAACTTGTTATATCCCATTGGAATTGTATCTCACAACCTATCAGTCCTTTGTGGAGTCCATAGTTTTGCAAGACGTGTAATAGTTAACAATTTCTATTGGTTTCACATCTATTCCAGATACCTCGGAGACTTTGCGTTACTGTTTCAATGGCAAAAACTGTTTCGGAAGCAAACTGGAAGGGTTTGAAGGGCGCGTATCCACGTACGAGGAGTGTTGTCTTGACGCAGAGGGCGGAAGTTGGGGAGTACCTGGAATTTCGTGCACGTCTTGTCCCAAGCGTGAACTTGAGTCAACCGGAACAGGTGAGTTTTATCCATCAACCACTTAAGTTGGCAGTCGACATTTCCTAACTCTGGCAATGAATTCGAATCCAACATGTCCGGATCTTGTCAGTGTCACTGCTGTTACTTTATAGAAGTTCCCCATGTTATTTTGAGTGTCTCTTTGTTTTAGCACGTAACAAAATCATGCAGTGTTCTTCCATTTATCTTTCTATTAAGTCAAGGAATAAAGCCTTTTGCAAAGTCAGGTGGACATTTCCCTAACATACCATCTATAAAGTCGAATACAAATTATGAATCATCAAAGAGTTAAATGTAACTTGCTTCCTTTTGTCACCGACAGGCACAAAACCTGTACAGCACTAACATATAATTTAAACTTTTCACTTTTTATTAGCCAACGAAACAAACATAGTGACCCAGAAGCAGGACCTAGGCTATGCCACATGCCTGAACTTCGGTCCCAGCTACTACCGCACTTTCGATGGTTTGGAGTATGTGTTTGGGGGACGCTGTGCGTACCTGTTGGCCCGACAGGAAGGAATCTGGTCTGTGGAGATGGAAGTGAAAAACTGCGACAATTTCGACACATGTCGCAAGGTTTGCGTCTCATTGTCTCATGTAGCTATGTTGAATGATGCATTCTAGGACTGCTTTGTTTTAGTTATGTTGTAGACTGCATTCTACGACTGCTTTGCTGTAGTTATGTTGTAAAAGGCATTCTAGGACTGCTTTGCTGTAGTTATGTTGTACAAGGCATTCTAGGATTGCTTTCTTTTAGTTATGTTGAAGAATGCATTCTAGGATTGTTTTGCTGTAGTTATGTTGTAGAATGCCCTCTAGGACTGCTTTGCTGTAGTTATGCTGTGTAATGCATTCTAGGACTAATTTGGTGTAGTTATATTTTAGAAGGCATTCTAGGACTGCTTTGCTGTAGTTATGTTGAAGAATGCATTCTAGGACTACTTTGTTGTAGTTATGTTGTAGAATTATAACTGCACTGTTTTGCTGTTTCAACAAAAGCAGCCTGAATCGTATTTTTTTTTCATTTTATTTTATTAAAATCATTTCATTTCATCTGAATAGACGCATCTCCTATAAATACGGCAATAATATGTCTTGATATATAATATTTGACCGGATGAATGGCTGCGATAATTGACCAAGTGCATGTTAAACCTTGAAAGTTTCTTTTACCCTGGTAAACACAAGTGAAACATAATTTGTAGACTAAACATGATTTAAAATGAAATGTTTTAGAAACTGAAAATGATGTTCAGCTCAAGCATAACGATCGAGGCGGAAGGTTTTGATGTCAGTGTGAATGAGCAGACAGTGGACCTCAAGACGGGATACGCCGGAAACGGTAGGGTCATCCTAAAACAAAAACAAAATGTATGTATGAAGGTTCATGGCAATAAAAACAGTGCTTATCACAAATGAACCAATGCTCGCAATTTATCTCTACCTCGGCGATATTTAAATTTGATGTGAGGGGTGCTCTAGTTAACTATTGTTCTCGTCGCCGCTGATCAGTGAGTTTACGTGTTTATATCAAGCTCTACTGGTTTGGTTGAACATCGTGCCCTAAGGCTTAATATTTACCAAAGTTCATACGCACAACTGTCAAGCTGTGCTGTATGTTAAAAGTTTGAAACCTTAATTGAAATGTAGGCATGCCTTATAACGTATAACACAAAACGTATGAGGATTTACAATATTGTGTAGCTAGGCAACTCACTTTCCCAACATTATGACGTTTTCCCTGCATTATTTGTAAATTCGTAGAAATATAGGTTTTTGTTCGGTGAAACTATATTCTAAGTGGTTACACCATCTGTTTAATTATTCTCCTTTTTCTGTCCGATTCAGGTGTAACCATTTCCAAGACCGGAGATTTTGTTTTCGTTTCGAGCTCTCGTGGAATTCGCATGAAATTTGATGATAAATCCTCTGTCTTCTTGACTCTGGATGACAATTTCAGGACAATCCCTATCCAGGGTTTGTGCGGAGATTTCAACGGTGAAACCGACGGTACGTCACAGCTACGTCACGCTGACATCAGAACTACGTCATGCCTACGTCATGATTACGTATATCTGACATAGTCGACGTTGTATGACTTTTCTTATCCTTGTTTAAATTCATAACTTTCAAATCGGGCATGGAGCACAGAGTACGTTTTAGTATTTTCTTAACAGGATCGCATTGTTTGAAATACTGTTCCCTTCAAGTTTCAAAGGATCACAAGAAAATTCTGTGCTCCGGCCGTAAGTGGGAAGGTCCGCCAACAACCTGCGGATGGTCGTGGGTTTACTCCCACCATAACGCTGGCTTCCTGTCCTGCCTTACGTGGGGAAGATCTGCCAGCAATCTGCGCATGGTCGTAGATTTCCCGCAGACTCTCCCCCGGTTCTTCTCACTATATAAGTGAAAGATATATATATATATCAGTACGGCGTAAAAACACGAATCAAGTAAATAAATAAATCAATCAAATTCTGTGTTATTTCACACCTGTAAAGATTAAGTGTCCGGTAGTTTGCACTGTACTATGTGCTGTTGTCATTCACAGACGAGTTCACCACTCTACAGGGAACCATCGTGACAAACGCTGGGGCTTTTGGCAACTCATTCGCTGTTCTGGATCCGTTGAAAAAGGTACGTTAGAAAAACAAAAACATAAAGCAAAATAACTTCGAAGAAATGCATTTTGACGATCTGACTTTTTCAACTTTAACCAATTCATCGTGTGCAGAAATATGTTGAATAAGACAGATACATAAACGATAAGCAAACGGTCAACAGTCACGTGGTATGTTAAGCATACGATTTGTACATAGATAGTGAACCACTCACGAATTCATTTTTCAGTCGTTAATCATTCAGGTAATCAGTCATTTACTTATTCAGACATTTGTGATATGTGAAGTAATCAATGGCCTTCTCACCGTGACTGGCCCGTGTTACAGTGCATCCCTGCGGGCAATGTGGACAACGAATGCCGGTCATCAGCAATGGAGAATGAAGCGAACAGAGCTTGTAGCGAGCTCCGCGGGAAGCTGTTCAGTGAATGCCATCCATTCGTAAGTACACGCTAGATGTGTTATACAGAGAAACTGTAACCTTGCTTAAGGTGGTCATTCAAAGAGATATTCTGTCGCTTTAGGTTAATATATCGCACTGTCATACACAAGGTACGATTTGTCCATAACGTCTCAATCTTCAAAAGGTTGGACACAAGAAATATGGCATATTTCCATTACATTAGAAAATACGAGAAACATTTAATAGCTCTCACTACACCAGAGGGACCTAAATTGCAACTTGACTTAGGGTTTCCTGTTGTCACTGAAATAGCTTCCAAAATATACCATTTTTTATTACAAAAGCTTACAAAAATTAAGTCTTTATTGACTGCAATAACCATTCCTTTGAAACTGAATGAATGGGTAAACTCAGTTAAGAGTAATTAAAGACTGAAATAAGCATTCAGTTGGAACTGAGTGAATCAGTGTACTCAAAGAGACGTAAACCAGTGACCTTTTCACAAATACAAGTTTACCATTGTATAAGACATGCGCACTTCCACCCTTCCAGATTAACGTTGAAACTTGGTTCCACCGATGTGTAAGCGACTATTGCGCCGCCTCTGATAAGGGCGAGATGGCCAAGGACGAAGTCATCTGTCAGTATTTTGCCGCTTACGCCCGAGCATGCTCTGACGAAGGGATTGTCCTCCAGTGGAGATCAGAAGCGCTATGCCGTAAGTCACCGCCGTACTAATTATGCTTGTCTTTGTATCTGTAAGGTACCACTGTACTAACTGCACTTGTGTTTGTTTTTGTAAACATATACCACTCTCCTACCTGTGCTTGTCTTCTTTTCTGTAAGTTACCACTGTACTGACTGTTCTTGTCTTAGTTTGTGTAAGTTAGTATTATTATATTTCCGATCTGTGCTTGCATTCTTACCACTGGCCGAACTGTGTTTGAAGAGTACACTACATTTGAATACGATAAATTTTGCTTGACCAGCTGCATTGTCTGACTTCGCTGTATCAGTGTTTTGGCTTTGTCCATTTTGGCCGATCCAACTGTCTTCTCAGGCGCTTATATTTGTGCCTCACTGCGTCCACCTATTCTCTTTCCAGCCAAGCAGTGTCCAGCCAACATGGTGTACTCGGAATGTACCTCGATATGCCCACAGACCTGTTCATCCCTGAACACCATAATGCCTCAACAGTGTCTGACAGAGTGTGTGTCCGGGTGTCACTGCGCCCCAGGGACCTTCCTGGATAACGGTGTCTGTATCCCGGCCGATGACTGTCCCTGCTACTACCAGAGAAGGCGTTACAACAACACCGATGAGGTCGATATGGGATGTCAGAGATGGTAAGTTCACGTGTCTGTTCTAATGAAACTGGACTTTGATTTGAGGTACGAGACTGTTTCCCTTGGATATTCAATTTAATAATTGAGCGAATAAATGATTCAATTGCGCTGAAGCCGGATCGCATCCATATTGTGACAAGACCATGGTTAAACCCGGAGAAAGTTTAAGGCAGGAGTTTAAATTATGCGCACATTGTAGTTGTTGCAGCTTGCACTTTGAAAACCAAACTTAAAGGAAACAATGAGTTATGTTGCAGTTCTGGCTTAATTAAAAGAAATGGCTTATAGGAATTGACCCCTTTTATAACGTAGTAGCTGTCACAGAAAGTTGTCTGCTCTTCGCCTCCGTCCGAAAGTGATACAGTTAAAGACCAGTAATTGGATTGAAGTAATATTCCGTTTCCGTTCAGCAAATGTAACAGAGGTCACTGGGTTTGCGAAGACGATCCGTGCTCTGCATCTTGTTCCGTTATTGGCTACTCCCACATCCAGACCTTTGATGGTGAGAGATACGAATTCCAACCAGCAGCTTGCGAATACACTCTCATTGAGGTAAGCCATGGGTTCTCTCTGAGGTAGACAATGCACCCTCACTGAGGTAGAAAATGCATTCTCCCTGAGGTAGGCAGTATACCTTCATTGGTGTAAGTAATCCATTCTCTCTGAGGAAGGAAATGCATTTTCTGTCCCCAGAATACATGATTGAGCTAACGATTGAATTTGATACACCTGATATTTAATGTACATTTAACATTATAACCCAGACACCTTTGCGAGAAACGTTTCGAGAAATAGGACTTTCGCAGTTTTGTGAAAGTGATCCCAGGTCACAAGTGGAATTTCGTCTCAACATTTGGTACCCACACAATATATGAATTATAGAAACAGATAAACAATATGCACTGTATAAAATGCTCTTTCCCATGCTTACAGCCGGACCGTGGCCAGGCTGAGGACGATCCACGGGCAAACCTTAACGTGAAGCTCCTGTACGAGCAGTGTAATGCCGCCCGTCAGTTTAGCTGCGTCAAGGGACTCGTCGTCCAAGCCCGTGGTGCCACCATTGTCATCGAGAAGGACGTCAGCGTCACTATTAACGGACGGGACATGTCCAACTCCCTTCCCTACTCCTCCAGGAGCATCTACGTCAAACAAGTGACGTCACTGTTCAAGATGGTGAGCGGGTTCGGCTTCCGAATACTGTATGATGGAGACAGTCGAGTGTACGTCAAAGTCGAGCCGTTCTTTAAGAACAAGGTAAGACGGACAAGACCGGGCATAGAAGCTGCTGGGTCTGCTCTCAAGAATCTTTTAGACCTTTTTTTGACTGAGTTGAAGTAAGCAGGTTAAGTAACATCTTCACTATGCGCATTAGACATTTATGCAGGAGGTTTCGCGAGGGACGCTTAAAGAATGGGAGATATTGATCTTTGTAAAATAATCTTCACCTTTCATTGCAAAGTTACTTAACTCAGGCTAAATCAGTTTGATTTTATTTGTACAAAACTATCAGAGAGAAGTTGTTGCTTTTAAAACTTAAGCTGCATATTTGCTATTGACAAGACTCATTTTCTCACGAACTGTGTTTTACATTTATGCATGTAGAGGTAACACATTAACATCACAATGACTATTCCTCTCACCAGATCCGAGGTCTCTGTGGTAAGTTCAACTACCATAAAGATGACGACTTCACCGCTCCATCTGGTATCGTCGAGTATCAGTTTAAAGATTTCGCCATGCATTACATGGAGGCTTCGTGCACTGCGCAGGCACCAAACGTGGAGGACCCCTGCATTTCTGAATCGGTAAGCTTATATCCGACCATCATTGCCAAGACGCCAGGATTTAAAGATGCGCCAAGGGATGCAATTGTATTTTTATATTTTTTTCTTTTCTTTTTTCTTTAATCTATTATCCCGCACAATCAGCGTGAGCAGCAATTTGTAAGCTAGGATTTTAAGGTGAATAAAACAAAGTATTATAGTTTAAACATTCATAAGAACAACTATTTCGTCATGATTGTAAATTAGATTGCAATCTACAGATGCCATTGCATGGTTTCCCTTCAAAACATTTAATCAGCATGGTTTAGGAAATATATACGTTGTTTATGGCTTGGTCTTCGTTAAATGATTTCACAGCGTCTGTCTGCTTGGTGTTTCACAGTACCGCGCCTTAGCAAAGACTGAGTGTCGCTACATCAAGGATTCGGACATCTTCAAGGACTGCTACTCTGCTGTGGATGCCGAGGTGTTCATGAAAATGTGCGTCTATGACGTCTGCTCACGAGAAAATGCCCAAGATTTCACTCCAATGTGCACAATCATGGCGGCCATGGCGAGGGAATGTGCACTCCAGGGAATTCTCGTGGACTGGAGAGGACACGAAGACCTCCGTGTGCAATGCCGTAAGTATATACGTAAATTGTCATATTGATAGCCAGTTAATTAAAAAAAACCAGCAACATGATCGACCTTCTGTCTTTCTGTTGTCGCCATTTTTTCAAATTTATGACAACTCCAATGCAATCAAAGACTATTCTGCTTCAACAAGATAGGCCTAGCAACAATACTGAACAATATTCTGAGAACTACAGCTTAAAATAACGAGAAATTACAGTATGTTTTACTACAGAACAATCACAAGATATGTAAATTATGAACGTTAACAAAATCTATTTTTGGACATATGACGCCATGAAGCAGAGTTTCCTATTAACTTGCATGTTACTTTGACAATGTTTTAACGGCCGTGTCTGCGCAAGCAAAGCGTGTTGGCGCGAGTAAAACCGCTAATGCGCGGATGTCCGCGGTCTCAAATAATCAGGAAATGAGCATGTTAAATACACGTAATGTGTCAGTAAGTGACTTAATGAAAAATTAATTTATTAATTAGTTTATTAATTAATTTATTAATTTATTTATTTATTTACTCATTTATTTATTTATTATTATTTTAGTGTCTATATTTAGATATAGATATATACGTTTAAATAACAATTGCTGAAATGACCGTTTCCGTTTCAGCCACAAATTGCCCGGCTGCCGGCCAACACTACACGGAATGCTCCCCGGCCTGTCGTGGTTCCTGCCGTGACTTGGAGTTGGGAGACTCGGACTGTGAGGACGAGTGTATCGCTGGATGTATGTGCAGTGACGGACAGTACATGGACGACTTCGGTCAGTGCGTTGCCCCGGAGGACTGTACCTGTTATGACAAATACAATCCGGCCCAGCAGATCTACAAGCCTGACGCCGTCATTCGGAGGAAGTGTACAGACTGGTCAGTGTTTAGAAAATATAGTCCCGTAGAATACATGAACGTAAGCAGTATCTTCAGAAGTTTTAAAGACGGTGAGGAGAATAGAGTGCATTTTACTTGTGATCCAGTAATATTTTGTTCCCTATATTTCATCACTTTGTTCAGTGTTCATTATCCCAACACAACCTGTCCAGCTCCGTGTATTTGTTACGTAATCTTCACAAAATATTAAGTGCATGAATGTAAGCAGATTGGAAGTTTTGAAAACTACATAGAGCCGATTTTAATTTATGCCTATCGCATTATATCCCTTTAAGTTATGCCTTCAATATTTTTCATCATCTTTGTCAGCTTATGTTGACTCATTCATTTTGTTCAGTATCCAAACATGATCCTCCCCTTCGTCGTATTAATCATTTGATCTGGAGTGCGGTTCATTGTTTATAATAAACAATCATCATTTTGTCTCTTCAGCCAATGTACAAACGGCACCTGGGCTTGTGGTAAAGAGTCTTGCAAGGAAGAAGTCGTCTGCCCAAAGAACCAGGTGTGGCTAGAGGACGTGTCACCATGTCAACCGACATGCGCAACCATGGATCACCCGCCCAAGTGCTTGGCTGACGCCTCCTACGAGGGATGTGGTTGCCCCAGAAACATGACCCTTTCACCTGACGTAAGTGTTGATGACGTCAGTAATACGGATTAGCCTGTGACAAAATGCGATCGGTCAGAGTCAACATCTTGGAACCTTACTGACTCATCACAATGCTTCGTGAATTCATAAATTATACATTATACATATGAGTTTTAAATTTATCTGGGTACTGTTGGAACAGAGTACAGTCGATTTTAATCTTATAGCATCATATTAATTTAATAACTTTTGCAAATTTACACAACCTTACGGCGTGATCGGTGTCTAATTACCTGGACCTAAGACATGTAAAAGAGAATTTGCACTCACAATAAAAGGGGTGATTGTAATAATTCATTTGTTCACTTGTAAGTCTCATAAACGATGATAGCTGTGGAATAAATCAATCAATCGTTCTGTTGAATTCTCTCCCCAGGGAAACTGCGTTACCCCCGAGCAGTGCCCGTGTCTGTACGGCGGTAAATGGTACAAACCTGGCGAACAAGTCAGGGTCGGCTGCAAAGATCTGTAAGTGTCACGAAATGCAATACAATGACAACATGCAAAAGAAACACTTAAAATAGGTCAAAACATAATGACGCCTGTTTGTAAACATTCTATAATACCACCTGTCCCTGAATATGTTTTGTAACCTGATTTAAAATTTTATTTCAGAGATCAGTTTTGTTTTGCATTTCTTTTAAAACCATCTCGTTAGCGGTTCATCACCAAAATCGTGAAATATTTTGGCTTCAATTAATGATCCGCTAAACGTTAATGTCTTGTTTTAACGATAATGCATTGCTAAACGTTAATGTATTACTTACAGGATTTGTCGCAACCGCGTCTGGATTAAAGAAAGGGAATATGACTGTCCAGGTAAATACAGTTTAGTTATTTAAATAACTTCTGTAGACAGACTCACTCTTTCGCTGGCCTAGTGGTTAGAGCGTCCGTCTCGAGACCAGGAGATCCATGCTCAACCCAGGGACGAGTCATACCAAAGGCTTAAAAAATGGTACTTGTTGCTGCCTCGCTTGACGCTCAGCATTGAGAGGTTAGAGCAGGGAAACAGGACTTGTCCGCCCGGTGTCAGTGTAATGTGACTGGGTGGGGTGTCATGTCTGGTGTCTTCGGTATGATGTTCCAGTGGCGGCAGCACTTTGGCGGTATGGACTCGCCCTGCCACAAGAAGACACACTATAAGTACACACCAGAAGGACTCCTCGTCGTCATATGACTGAAACATTGTTAAGTTCAACGTTAAACCCCAAGCATTCACTCGCACTGACTCTTTCAAGTGCAAGCTTCTTTGAGCACAAAGAAAGACTGTTGAATTGAATCAAGTCCTTACATGTAAAAGGGTCTTTAGCTGCAAAATTTCTGACTATGAAGGAAGGACAGAGTCAATCCAAGTTCCATTTTGAATGACTGAAATCCATTGTCAGCAGTTTTATCCGGTTTTCATAAGCCTTTAGAAACAACTTTGATACCTATGTCATTATTTCCTTTCAACTGTTGTGTATTGTTGAGGAAAGGAATAAAAACATTATGCTAAAGTTGTCGTGAGCATTGACCTTGTCTTTTACAGCCACTTGCTGGGCGTCTGGCGACCCTCACTACACCACCTTTGACGGCTTACATTACTCCTTCATGGGAGCCTGTTCTTACATCCTGGCCCGGGATTCCAGTCCGGACAACTATTTCGAGGTGACGGCTGAGAACATGCCATGTGGTTCCACAGGGGTGACCTGCACCAAGTCCGTGTATGTTCGCATCAACGAGGCCACGATCCACCTGGTGAGGGGCAAGGACACCACACTTAACAACATCACGCTGGCTGATAACGCCTACAACGTGAAGGGGCTGAAGATCGTACAAGCTGGCTTCTTTACCAACATCATCACAGACAAAGGCGTTACCATTCAATGGGATTCCGGTAAGAACTTCCACGCCTTGTATGTTTATTTGCCGGGGTTTATTTGTTTGTCTGTTCGTTTGTCGGCAACTTTACGGAAATGGGTATATAGGGATTTTGAATGCCACTCTGTGAAGATAATGACTTTAGGCTAAGGAGAGTTCCATTGCCGTTTGGTGGTGATGCGGTTCGGACTCCGAATACGGGATTTTTTCTTATACCTTGTAATAGTGTCCAGCGGAGTAATGTCCCGAGTATTCCTTGTAATTTTTCCTTGTAAGGTTTAGCGCCTCATAGTGCCGTCCAGATATTAATTTCATCATTCTTTACATTCATTCCTCATGTAATCAGTTTACGTGTAAAATCATAACCTGATGGATGAGCCTGTGTTAGGCAATATATGTTAACAGCAAAATCAGATTTAAGGAAAGTAGAAATTCGTGTACGATATAATGTAAAGCAAGAGGCCATGCTCTTTTGTAGACATGATGCTTTACACAGGTTTCTCGTTTCTCTACAGGTACTCGTGTGTTCATTCAGTTGTCTAAGGAATGGCAGAACAAAGTTGAGGGAATGTGTGGTAACTTTGATGGCAACTCGGAGAATGACTTCAAAACCAAGGAGGGGGCCATCGAGAAACGGCCAAGCGTGTTTGGAGACAGCTGGAAAGTGGCCACATCCTGTTCAAATGTTGCCCAAGACGCACCAACAGACGACGTGGAAGCTTGTGCTGTGAGTTGAAGTGATATACTGATAAAGCTGGCTTTAGCACCCACAAAGAAACATGACGTTGCAATGTTTCAGCTGTGTTTCTTCAAGAACTCTTATCCATAGCATAGCCCCGAGGTTTTGCAATCCTTCCTTCGTTCACATTTTGTCACACCAAAAAAATCCCGGTTTGAGTACGTTTTACAATGCCTTGAAGGAAGTTAACTATCACTATATAAACATTAGTATTTTGACGTAGCCGCACAAATAACGGTTATATCACTCACTGGTGACGCCACGAAATACGAGAGCCATTCATAACCTATGTAATATCTTCATGTCAACTCCATTCATACCTGTATATCTCACATTCCAAAGCTCCCATGTCTCTTTAGGGAGATCTAAAGCAAAGGACAGTCTGAAGTCATATCTCTGTATCTCACACTCGTATCTCTTTACTATCTCTCCATCTCTCCAATCAATGACTCATTCATGCCCATATCTCTCTAGGGAGATCTAAAGCACAGGAGCACGTGGGCCACGGAATCCTGTAACATCATCAGAACAGGGAGTGTATTCAACGAATGTCGTAAGAAAATGTCACAAACTGTCGTCAACGATTTCTTTGATGACTGTAAATTCGACGCCTGCAGGTAAGAACCGCTTCAGGCTTTTATCACTTACCTATTTCCAAACAGCCTGTCGACTTGAAAAAGCACAATAACAGTGAGCGATGTATCTAAATCACAGTTGAGATCGTCAACCGATAAAGCAATATCCGAAGTGAAGTTCCCCCAAACCATTGTCATTAAAAAAATTAGCTTCACGGCCTCTTAAAATATATTGACATATATTCAAACGGAAGATCATTACCTGGAGGTAGGAGTAATCACTTCGCTCACCTGAATTATTGCCTAGGCCTAAACACTCCACCATTCTCTGGCAATTGTTCCTTCCAGGTGTGACTCCGGCGGGGACTGTGAGTGTCTGTGTACCGCCATCGCTAACTTCGCCGAGGAGTGTAACAGTAAAGGTGTCCCCGTCAAGTGGCGCCACCAGAGACTCTGTCGTAAGTAGTCCTGACGTAACCATGACGCACTCTGAACTCGCATTTGTGGCCATAGTTTTGAACAAGATTTCATTGAAAGTTTTCATTTTGTAATAGATTCAGTACTTTTGATGGGGCTTTTCTGTCTGATTTGGAGCAATTCTCTTCTAAAGACTGCTTTGTCGCCATAATTTCAAACAAGTTATTAAGACCAGGATTCCTTTTATAGAAACCCCAGTGGTTACATGCTTTTTTTCTTGAATATTCTCCATTGTCCTTTTTTTATAACTGTTAGTTCAAATTTATCCATTGTGTGAGTACCATTTGGACAAGTAATCTTTGTCTGTTATTTTCTCTTCCACACACTCACCTATATACTGTACTAAACAGTAAACTCATAAACGTTTTGTCTTTGTTCGTGCCCAGCTATCCAGTGTGAGAACAATTTCGTGTACAAGCCGTGCGGCTCCCCATGTGTGCAGACGTGTCAGAATGTAGGCGACGAGCCCGAGCCTTACTGTGACGCCACGCACTGTGTCGAGGGCTGCTTTTGCCCCGAGGGTTACGTCCAGGAGGGTGATCACTGTATCCCCGCCGAGCAGTGTCCCTGTATCCACGGAGGTATCGAGTATCCAGCGGGATCGTCCCTCATAGAGGACTGTATGAACTGGTAGGTTTGTCGGCTTAAAACTTGTCTCGTTATAGCCTGATTTAGTTTCAGAAGTTAAAACTTGACCCCGTACAATCTTGCTTCAGAAGTCAGTATCTTCCTCTTCCCTGTGCACATCATTCTTGTATGGTTGTAGACATATTTCTTGTCACAGATCAGGAATGCCTTTTGCATCGGAATAAGTGAAGCGTAGAAATGCCTCTACGCAAGCATGCATAAGGGGTGCTCAGCACATACACACATACAAATACACCTTTATTCAATTTTGATTAAAGCTCAGTTGAGCCTTACACAAATCATGAATGAAGAACTCCATGACTTTTACATGACTTTACACACTCTTGATTAAAGAGTGTCATTAGAATTATGTACATGGCTAATTGTAGCTGAGCTGTAGAAAACATTGTTTTATTTCTCTGAAAACCTTGCCTCCTAATCTCTAAACTCTTTTTTTCCAACATTAGAGAAAAGCTCCGGCCTAGAAACCAGTATTATACTCGTCTTAATTTATTTTCATTTTCAGCACATGTACTTCCGGGAAATTCGTCTGTGAGGGAGACAAGTGTACCCAGTCATGCGCACCTGACGACTTCACGTGCGACA
Organism: Acanthopleura granulata; assembly: GCA_016165875.1. Lineage (NCBI taxonomy): Eukaryota > Metazoa > Mollusca > Polyplacophora > Chitonida > Chitonidae > Acanthopleura > Acanthopleura granulata. The sequence goes on along the minus strand of JABBOT010000018.1, from coordinate 7,327,443 downwards.
ATGGAGACTGTGTGGAACAGCGATACGTCTGCGACGGCCATATCGACTGCCATGATGGATCGGATGAACGTGATAACTGCAGTAAGTAACAGTTTACCTCCTGTACTTGCAAATGGATTTATGTGAAACGTTTCGATGCTTTATAACGACCGTACATACCCGCCTCACATGCACTAATACATGACGGCCTACTAGTTGGTAGTTCTAAAACAAGTGAATATTATAATATGTTAACTTGAAATATCTCTTGGGGATTTCCTTTTAAATTTTCCATGCACATACGCTATGCATTTCCAACAATCACATGTTTACATCGCGCCTTCGAAAAGTCGCCTGTATTTGTGAATGTGTTTTATTTTCACAGCTTACACCTGCAGCACTAATGAGTTTACGTGCGCTTCCGATGGACACTGTATTGATGTAAACTACAGGTGCGATGGGGTTATGGATTGTATTGACAACAGCGATGAGGTCGACTGCCGTAAGTGTGTCATTGTTTTGCCCTTCGTTTGCCTATTCATAGCTAGGAAACTACTCGGTAGGCTCCTGATGAGCACTAACTTCAGGCATTAATCCAACCCGTAAGACCTTGTTTCGAGCTTGGTTACGAAATCAGACAATGAATATTTCTCCTGGTTTGTTTTAGCTCCACCTACTTGCGGCAAGAATGAATTCACTTGTGACAACTCAAGGTGTATTCCTTCCTCCTTCTACTGTGACGGTGAAGGAGACTGCGGAATGGGAGACAACTCCGACGAAGCTAAGTGCAACAGTAAGACACGCTTTCCATCACATAGTAGTTATTAGATTTGCCTCATGAAACGCATTCACATATAAATGCTTGTGTAACTTGAAATAATGGTAGAACTCTACATTTTGTCTTCTGTCGATTGAAAATTCATTCATATTAATTCCTGTTAATATAAATTTTCTTCAAACTAAAAATCAGCATAGGCCTATAATTGATTTCACATGGTTTCAAAAATGTATCAATAAATATTTTAACCAACAGAAACTGAGAAGTGTCCACTTGTACGTCACTTCCGGTGTCAGACCGGAAACTGCCTGCCGAAAACTCTTCAGTGTGACGGCCATGACGATTGCGGTGACGGAAGTGATGAGATTGGCTGTGGTACGTTTTTAGTTTACGCGATTGCGTTGATTTTCCTTCCCATTTATATCATACATTAAATTCATAAAGAACGTTAAAGTTCTATCCTTGATGTCAATTTGTCTTTTGCATAGGCATTATACTAACCGTTTCTGAGTGGTCTGTGTTTCATTTAAAAGCAGTACTATTTCTCACCTGGAAAGTCAAGTGTTCAGGTCTCGATTTTACTTGATACTTCTTCAATATTCTTCATACGCTTTTGTCTTCACGCTGACCCTGTGGCAAACATGTTATCCCATATGCCGGTAATGGTGGTTTACCCTTAACTCTTGTTCCGCTTCCCAGAATGCACTTGCCCACCTGACACCTTCACCTGTGAGAACTGTGAGTGTATTCCGGCCAACCAGGAGTGCGATGGCTTCGACAACTGTGGAGATGGATCAGACGAAACTTGTCGTAAGTCTATGTGGCCAACTGAGAGTGTCCCCATGGTGTGGTTATTATATTCATGTCTAGCCATGTGATCAACCCAGATGATCATAAAGTACATTTCTCTCTTATATCTGCTAATAAATGGTCCAAAGTTAGAGATTTCATCATCATCAACATCGAAATCAACATCATCATCAGCAACAACAACATCAGCAGCAACCGCTTGTTTCTATTTCAGATTTATACAAATTAATCGTCAAAGGACAAAGAGATGATCATTATGGCAGCCACCACCATCTTCGTCGTCTTCATCACCATTAACATTGTTATTATTATAATTATTTACTTCTTGCAGCCTGCAACGAGTTCCAGTTCACGTGTGACGATGGCACGTGTGTGAACTCTACCCAGCGGTGCGATGGTGTCAAGGACTGTGCTGATGCCTCCGACGAGGACGAATGTGAGACGACAACAACAACACAGGCTCCCTCTTCAACTACAGGTAACAAAAAACAGATTTTCATAAAAGTTTCCTTTCAGCAATTTTCCATCATCACCGAGCTTTGAACAAATGTCTGACATAAGAAAAAATTAATATTTCCTTCCTGTTGAAACTATAATTGTCCAGCTTGGGATGGTTGGAAACTCATCTGATGTTAATTTCTTTTGGTAAATTTACTGTTGATAATTTACTGATGTCAATCGTTGACAGGTACACATTTTTATAAATTGTGACTCTCTAACGTTTCGTGTTTTGTAGCTTTGGTTTGTGATAAGAAGTTAATCAACTTGAACAACACCAATGTTGCTACTCTGACCGCATCCAGCCTCCAGAGTCACGTGGGCAGCGTTTGGTTGGGCACGGATGATATGTGGATAGCCTCTCTTGAGGACAATATGCCCACCATTCTGATCAAGATTTCATCACGTGGCCCAGCCACAATCACGAAAATCTCCTTCGCAGTCACATTCAGCACCGAGGTCCAAATCTTGTATGAAGACGAGGAAAACGTTGTTGTTGATATGAAGGTATACATATATATATACATTATTGTTTAAGCCCCTTTCCGTCGAAACAGCCTCCTTGAAATGCTATTGATTGTTAAAAATGTTACCTGAAAACAAAAAGACACCGTGTGGTTAATCTACGTATTTTTCAACTTATAGCTTTATTGTTATAAAAACATGTTGCGAACATCGATGTTGAACTGACATTACCCTCTGGATGAATACACGTTTAACATCAACTAATTCTGAAGTGAGGAGTCATACTCTATTCCCATTTCCCCGGCTGGGTGCACAATTGTTTTCATGTTTGCACACAGACGTACATTCCTACCACTGCCAGTAACTTGGCCCTGATAACGAGCCCTGCTGGCATCGAGGCTTCCTTCATTAGACTGCGACTTGTGCCTTTGCTCAACGGCGTTGAACCAGTGCAGATTGGTAATCTTGAGATCGAGGCATGTTACGAAGAAATGGGTAAGTGTTGCTAATTCTGCACATTTTCTATCTGTATTTATTTATTGGACTGGTATTTTACGCCGTATTCAAGAATATTTCCTTTATACCACGGCGGCCAGGATCATGGTGGGAGAAAACCGAGCAGAGCCTGGGGAACCCCACGGTCATCCGCAGGTTGCTGGCAGATCTTCCCACGTACGGCCGGAGAGGAAGTCAGCACGAGCTGGACTTGAACTCACAGCGACCGTATTGGTGGGAGGCTTTTGGGCTGTGATAGCGCGCTAACCGACTTAGCCACGGAGGCCTCTTTCTATCTTTAGCCTCAAGTGACCCTTAATATATTTATCAGAGTGTGAGCTCAAGATTCGCTTGACTTTATTTTTGTCTTATGTGAATGATAATGATCATTATAATGAAATTACGAATAATGAGTTTTTTAATGGACGGTTTTTTATAACAATTATTTTTCAGTTCCAACAACAACTGCAATACCATCCAGTAAGTGTATCTTAATATTGTTGTCATTGTAACCAGCGATACCTTTAAGGCAAGTGCTTGCAATGTTATCACACGGATCACGTAAAGTATTAATTTACATCGATGCTTATCGGCGAAAATACACAAAACCAAATATGAAATATTTTCATGTTTACTGGAGAAGTACCCCAGGTTATAAAACACAGGTATTTCTTTGTTTCAGTTTATTCTTGTTATTGGCGTTTGTTTCCACACAAAAGAATATTTCACTTATACACCAGCGGTCAAGTTTCTTGAAGACGACAGAACACCAGAACCAATCGCATATTGTTCCAGCTTCTTATTCAGGAACAGGGTTCTAACCTCTGGTTTTATTGTAAAACACAACGTGTGATCTGATTTCTAACACAAATATCGATGAGTGGAATGTCAACCCGACGGTAGTGACATCCATCGTTCTTGGCATCCTATATAATGGTCTACATTCTCTCTTCCAGCCACAACCGGATGTACAGTGAACGAGTTCCAGTGTGACAATGGCAATTGTGTTTGGGCAAGGGGAGACAACAGCACCATCTGCAATGGAGTCAACGACTGCGGCGACGCCAGTGACGAGGATCATTGTGGTAGTATTCAATGGTGGCAATTGGCTTCATTACAACCTAAAGTCCCTGGCCTGAAGGCCATGCCTAGAAATACCAGTCGATATGATGGCAAAAATGATACTTCAGCATAAGGTGGAAAAGGCAATGTTTGGTGTCCTCGGCATGGCGATTCAGTGAGGTAGCATCATAAGTATGTCGGCATTGGTACCGTGGTGAAAGGACTCAAATAATGTTAACGGTGACCCAAAGCCTCATGAAAAATTAATTACTTGACTGGTTGACATAATTGATTTTTACAAAAATTCCTTCTAGTATACATGTACCCGTTGTGAGAACCATATCCATTTATTAAGGCTGTTTACTATTAAGCATGTTCGCTCTTTTAACTTTCCTACGTTCTGTTTTACGGTCTTAATATCAACAATGTTACGAATGTTTTGCTGTTCCCTTCGTACAGGTACCTCAACAACAAACGCTCCCACCACACCGGGCTGTAAAGTTGGTGAATTTTCATGCATGAGCAGCGGTGTCTGTGTGAACAAGACACAGCTCTGCGATGGCGTGGAGGACTGTGATGATAAATCAGACGAGATTGGCTGTACCACGACCATTACATTCTCACCCAGCTCCCCCTCAGGTGCGTATACTTCTGATAAACACGGACGATTCCACAGGGTCAGTTTTTATCTCTTTGATTAAAGTCTGAAACTCGACTTCCACGTATTTTTTGGATCCCTCCAAACTTGTGAACACCTTACCGCCGCTGTAACAGGCAAATAACCATTACTTCTTATTTCCGACAGTAACACCTAGCACGATGCCACCACCACGCACACCAAGCGTCATGCCACCACCAGGTACACCTAGTGTAGTACCTCCGCCGGGCACACCAAACGTACAACCACCACCAGGCACACCAAGCGTAGTACCAGCACCAAGCACACCAACGGTTGTACCACCACCAGGCTCACCAAGCGTCATGCCACCACCAGGTACACCAGGTGTTGTACCACCGCCAGGCACCACAACAACACATGTTTGCGTAGATATTGAAGGTATGGCATCGGAGACGATATCCACATCTGACATCATGGTGTCCAGTAATGCTGCAAACTCCGAGGACCTGCGACCTGGCGGCGAGCCTTGGGTTTCCGGAGAGGAGGACACGGCACCGTTTGTGGTGATATCACTGAGCGAGAATCCCGTGCCCCTCACCAGCATCACCATTCCTGAAGACAGCGCTGATAACCTCGATCTCTTCTTCGTCATTTTGATGACGGGTGATGGTAAATTGACCCCATACATGCCTCAGAGCCGACCATCAGGGGTGAGTGTCAGAGCCATCTAGTCCCTGTAAAGATCTGTGTAATAGGATACTGAACAGTAATAATAATATAAATATCTGTGTAATGGAATATTGAACAACTCAATAGTAATAATACAACAACGACAATAGTAATAATAATTATTATTATTATCATTATTGTACATCTTTATTTGTAATTTATATGAAATTTTATCTACATCACGTTAAGACTACATACACCTATACTAGCGTACGAGAGATTAGTTTTAATCTGTGATGACATAGCTGTCCTTACGTTAACTTACCTGACCGCGATAAACGTCCTGAAACGAAAGCCAAGACCAGTCATACTTTTGTTGTCATTAGATCTGTATCTCATGTCTCGTTGGGGGTGTCTTGTATGGTGACCTTAACTTTGCCTTCAAGTGAGACAGCACCATTCGTTTCTTGGCATTGGGACTGATGAACATATATGACCGAAAAATCGTGCAACCACCAACAAAAGGAATACATTCCAACAGACAACTGCTGTTTATCGCATAGTCGTTTCTTCAATTTTCTCCTTTTCTTCCCATGTATGAAAGAAAGTCATTAGAAATCAGCAACAAAAGAAAGGGGAAAGTACGAAAACGCTTAGCACCGTCTGATTTGTTACCTTTTTCGTTTCTTTACCGTTATAAACCATATGTTTCCTTCACCCACAGACTTATACACCTGGCGAGGAAATCATCTTCCCTGACAACACTATGGTGGAGAAAATCAAGATTGTCTTCGCCAAAAAAGACATGTCCTCTCGTTTAAAGGCGGAGCTTTTGGTCAAGGCTTGCTTCCCTAAAATACCGGGTAAGATTTCGGACTGTTGGATCAACATTTCTAATATACGCAACATGACTAACAATGTCCTTGAGGAAACTTGATCAACACTGGGTCATTATTTTTGTCAGCACGTCCGAATAGCAGGAACTTCTACTTGTCGCCGTGTAATATATTTTCTTCTGTACAAATTAAACGTATTCAATGTAGTATACCTGGTAGTTTCATTGCAAGAAAGGTAGATTTATAAAAGAAAGATTTTACAATTTTATGCACTGTAGGTACAACACCACCAGGCACACCAAGCGTAGTACCACCAGCAGGCACACCAAGTGTAATACCACCACCAGGAACACCAAGTGTTGTACCACCAGCAGGCACACCAAGCGTTGTACCACCACCAGGCACACCAAGCGTAGAAGTACCACCAGGCACACCAAGCGTTGTACCTCCACCAGGCACACCAAGTCTTGTACCACCACCAAGCACACCAAGTCTTGTACCACCACCAGGCACACCAAGCGTTGTACCACCACCGGGCACACCAAGCGTTGTACCACCACCGGGCACACCAAGCGTTGTACCACCACCAGGCACACCAAGCGTTGTACCACCACCAGGCATACCTAGTGTCGTACCGCCACCAGGCACACCAAGTCTGGTACCACCACCAGGCACACCAAGCGTTGTATCACCACCAGGCACACCAAGTCTTGTACCACCACCAGGCACACCAAACGTTGTATCACCACCTGGCACACCAAGTCTTGTACCACCACCAGGCACACCAAGCGTTGTATCACCACCAGGCACACCAAGTTTTGTGCCACCACCTGGCACACCAAGTCTTGTACCTCCACCAGGCACACCAAGCGTTGTATCACCACCAGGCACACCAAGTCTTGTACCACCACCAGGCACCCCAAGCGTTGTACCACCACCAGGCACACCAAGCGTCGTACCACCACCAGGCACACCAAGCGTTGTACCACCACCAGGTACACCAAGCATCCTTCCACCTTTTATCACACCAACGGTACCAAGTACACCAAGCGTAGTACCACCAGCAGGTACACCAAGTCTAATCGCACCACCAGGTGTACCGAGCATTGTACCGCCACCAGGCGTACCCAGTTCTACACCTGGTACAACCAGTGTTGCCCCTCCAGGTACACCTAATGTGGTTCCTTCCTTCCCACCTGGCAGTATCATCCCACCTGCTAGTCTAGTCCCACCCAATAGTATGATACCTCCTGCGGGAACGCCTAGTGTTGTCCCACCGCCCATTACTGGGAGTCTGATCCCGTCCCAGCCTACTCCCAGCCGAGCCCCACCGCCAGCCACTACTGGAATGCCAAGTGTAGCTCCTCCCACGGGCACCCTGTCTGTGGTAGAACCTCCGGTGACTCTCACCGTAGTACCACCACCAGGCACACCCAGCCTAATACCACCACCAGGTAATACTCATTTCTGTCCTTTTCATGGTTGAATACAGTTGTGATATGCATAGATAAAGTTGAGATATTTTCTGTGCCAAGGGTCAAATTCATGGAGTGTACTTTGTGTTAAGTGGGTTTAATCTACTGTCAGTGCTAGTCATATCTCTACAAAATACATGGCAATGTTAGACTTGGTGAAGGTTCTTGTGGAAAATCTTGAGGTAGTATCAAGTTTGACTTCGATTTATGTGCGGGTGTCTCGTGTAATTGTCACGATATTATAACTGCGCGCCAGTCGTGTCCAAAGTAACCAGCCAAGACAGAATTTGACGTTATGCTGACCTTTGTTATTCCTAAGATGTAAACAGAATTAGTAATATTTGATGCTTAAGTTCATTTCAAGTTTAACATGAAACAATTTGTGGACGATTTTCGAATATACAGGAAACGCTTTAAAATAACGAATCACTTGTACCATGTGGACTAAAGTTTTTCTAAAAGAAGAACAGGCAACTGCCATCTCCATTTATGGATGAGTCGTACGTTCTCGTATAAGAAGATGTACTTGGTAATAGTAAACGGAAAAGTTAAAGTGAAACCTCTACCTTTTTGACACCACAAAATAAATAAGACTGTTTTCCTAGCTGACACATGGATCTATCTCTGGTATTCATTCAGCATGGACACCCGGAGGCTTTTCACCCAGTATAGCACCTCCACCCACAACGCCCAGTTTAGTAATGCCCCCTGGGATAACCAGTTTATTGCCACCCACTGGAACGATATCTGTTGTCCCTCCTCCAGGCACACCAAGAGTCGGACCGACCACAGCGCCCCCTGTCTGCGAGGAAGAAGGCATGGAAAATCCGGCCACAATCACGGACGAGATGATTGAAACATCCAGCAATCCACAGATCGCTGGGAACCTTCGCCCCGGTGGCGATCCATGGCGGTCTGCTCTTAACGACCCCATCCCGTCTGTCGTGATCACATTACACCCAGAGTCAGATATCCCACTGGGATCCATCAATGTCCCAGAAGGCACTGCGGATAACATTGACCTCTTCAGCATCCGGCTGATCTCTAAAGACGGCTCCGTTCTGCCATACCTACCAAACGACAGGCCAAGCGGGGTAACTATTTATCTTCCTTCTTCGATAAAGACAATCATATTTCATCAAATTTCCCTTTTGAACAAAATATAGAAACCTTATAGAAGGCAAAAAAATGTCATCGGGTAAATAGTACATTTGAATATATATATATATATATATATATATATATATATATATATATATATATATATATATATATATATATATATATATATATATATATAAATGCATCAACTATAATAAATGTGTTGTGTTTAACTCCTTCATCAGACTTTCAAGCCTGGCGAGACTGTGGTTTTCCCATCGGAAACAACTGCCTACAAAGTCGAGATAATCTTCATTCCGAGCAACAGATTACAAATGGTGACTGCTGAATTATCAGTCAAAGCCTGTTTTCATTCACAAGGTAAAATGGCGCATCCAAACTCGTGTTCTCGATTTAATTTGTAAAAAATTAGATAAGTATTTAATAAGTCATAGGAGTTAAGTATAATTTAAATTTCGAACATTTAAATCCAGAAAGGCAAACTGAAAATTGCAAATGACAATTTATCGGGATTTCTTCAGGAACACCTAGCGTCGTACCACCACCAGCTACACCAAGCTTTCTCCCACCACCAGGCACACCAAGCGTCGTACCACCACCAGGCACACCAAGCGTAGTACCACCACCAGACACGCCAAGTGTTGCACCACCACCAGGCACACCAAGTGTGGTACCACCACCAGGCACACCAAGTGTAGTACCGCCACCCGGGACCACAGAAGCCCCAGTGTGCTTAGAATTGGAAGGAATGGGCAATCCGGCTTTCTTACCAGACGGAAGCATCACCACCAATGACGCAACCCAAGACACATCCAGTCTTCGCCCATCTGCCAACCAGCCGTGGGTCAGTTCTGAAGAGACACCGGAAATCAATCTGAAACTGTCTAAAGACAAAGATATCCAGCTCGGATACTTTAAAATCACACCGACGTCCGATGAGTCGAATGTTAAAACCTTCACGCTTGAAATCAAAACCAAGGACAGCGATGAATTCACAAAATTTACATTGCCAGGAAATCCTGATGGGGTGAGTTTTCTTTTTGCCATTTAATTCTCAACAGTCTTGAGATTCTATCAACCAAACCTATATCCATCGTCATCGGTTTTGTGCGTTAAAACGGAGAGATGATAGTATGCTTACCTCACAAATGAAGAACACTGCCCGCCTGAGACAAATAGGTCTAAGCGGGTGAATAAGTTTGTGTCATTTTTTGTATTACCTTACAGTTTCTATATATATATATATTCACCTCTCAATAAGAAAAGACGCTGTTCATAAGCAGTGTTTTTATAGAGCTTGAAACCCGCTTGTCTGTGCGGAAAATAATACACATTGACAAAATACCGTACGTAAACAACGGACACATGCAATATAAGATTACATGAAACATGATATTGTTTTCTGACATATTGTGTTCACTGCCGTTATTTTCTTACAGATTATTTATAAAAAAAATTTTGAGTATAATGTTTGGATTGTTTTCTGTACACATTTTGTACACTTGTACATACTGTCTGTACGTACATCGTACAGGCACGCGTTCATGTTATAACCGGGTTCTTTTCTCACATATTTTACATTTAAAATGTTCATGAAGTCTACACTGTGTAAGAAAACAAATTCATTCATTCATTCAATCAGTCACATTTTTATATATACAGGTATTTACTGGGGATGAAGTTATAACCTTCCCGGCTGGGACATTTGCTCAAGAGCTTAGGGTAACAATTATCGACCGAGTTGATTCTGCTACACCAGTGACCTTGCAAATGGAACTGCGCGCATGCTTCAGTCCAGGTAAGAGAAGTGAGCCGTGCAAACCAAACCTCAACTGCTTATTTTGTGCATTGCTGCTGATTAAACTGGAGTTCTATGTCGAACTCAAGCAAATGTTTTTGTCTGACCGGTGGTCAATCTTATAAGCCAAGGAGACCAACATACCGCTCCATAGAAAAACAGACATGTTTTTTTTTGTTTGTTTTTTTTTTTGTAGTTTTTTTTTGGACCGCTTGTTGGGCCTACCTTGCCCTGATCGCTCCTCTGCCCCAAAGCTTGTTGGGCCTTGCTGGCCCTGACTGGATAGCTTCCCTGGTCCAACGCTTGATGGTGGTTTCCTCCAACCCCAAGCCTGACCCCCCTTCATTCAAGTGCAAAATCCTCTACCACGGCTTACCAGAAGTAAGTTACTTCGCTTTCTTGGCACAGATCGCCTCTCACCCATTTACAGCTTAGATATGTTCACTTTTCAGTCACCCAAAGCACCCCAAGCGTAAAACCACCACCAAGCACACCAAGTGTCGTACCACCACCAGGCACACCAAGCATTGTACCACCACCAGGCACACCAAGCGTCGTACCACCTCCAGGCACACCAAGCCTAGTACCACCACCAGGCACACCAAGCGTCGTACCACCTCCAGGCACAACGAGCGTTGTCCCTCCACCAGGCACACCAATCGTTGTACCACCTTCAGCCACACCAAGCGTTGTACCACCACCAGGCACAACGAGCGTTGTCCCTCCACCAGGCACACCAATCGCTGTACCACCTTCAGCCACACCAAGCGTTGTACCACCACCAGGCACACCAAGTGTTGTACCACCACCAGGCACACCAAGCGTCCAGCCACCCGGTAGCGTATATAAAACAGTTTCTTTCTTCAGAATAACACCTACTTTTAATTCTTCCAAAACTTTTCTTTTATTGTATTGTGTGATATAGAAACCTAGCCGATATTGTGATATGCCTCGTTGTTACCTTCAAATCTATATGGTTGTGCTACTTTGTACTTGCAGGGTCGACAACCACAATCACAGTGGTTATCACCACGACTGGCTACACTCCGACGACGTGCGTGCCTGGCTCCTTCGTCTGCACAGACGGAGAATGCGTCAACGCATCTGCTCGCTGCGATGGCCAACCACAGTGTGGCGACACTTCGGATGAAATCGGCTGTGGTAAGTGACAATGAAGTGTGCTTGAAAAAAGGATATGTTCATAACATTCGATTTTTTGGCGAAAGCTATATATTCCAGAATATTATTGTAATATATTTTAGTCAACCGTTTTTGAAGCATTTAGGTCAGTAGATTAGTATGATATGTTCTTATTTTTTTGGTCGTCTCCTGATGCTGATGTATGGCCTACACTTCTGTTTGTGTATAGTCATATTTTGTCCTTGTTTCTCTCATGTTCTTTCTGATGGGAGTACCCAAAACCTAAGTCTTTAAATATCACTGAATTGAACTGTATTAAGTTAATAGGGGAATTCAAAATGCATTAAAACAATACTTCCAAACTATATCAGACCACGCAACTTTTGCCAAAGATCTGGGGAGAGGCGTGGGGATGTTGCGGGGGGGGGTGGAAGGGTGCATTTTTAGAGAGATAGAGAGACCATGAATTGCTTTGCTTTTTTTATAATAACTTGTAAGAAGAATGTTTCGGGTTTACCCTCCTTAATGGATGGATCACATGATTGCACTGATCTCAAACTCTGCTATTTATTCCGTATTTTACAGGAACAACCGTCACTCGTAAGTGTCAAAAGTGTTTTTATTTCTACTCAAAATCAGATATCTGTATGAATTTGATTATACCCCAGTTTTCCGTGTAATCGTCAGCATGCATAGATGTTTCATTCAGTGTCACAATTAATTTTGCCAATCAGTAAATAAGTCAATCCATGCAAGTCTTTCAATCAACGCATAAATTGCCCACTTTCTGTTTACCGTTTGTTAATTAAAGACGTAATGGTGTCTCCCTATGAATAAAAAAAAACTTTGTTGTCTTTTAATGACCATAATGAACATAGTTTAACATCTTCTGATAAATCATTTTTCTTTATCACAGAAATGCCTCCCACGACTATTGGTAAGTGGATCATTCTGTTTTTAATTGTTGTTCTTAAAAAATTTAAGTTTTCCCCAAAGTGTCGTGTATGAGTAGTTATATGAAAAAATTTGATGAAAGGTGGTGTCAGGGATCCATGTTTGAAAATTATAATTCATAAGAAGATCGGCTTAGCGTTGTCATTTCGTACATGATCCATTTAGACAGTAACGACCACATAGGTTTTGTACCTTTGGAATAAGCTGATGTTGTTTAAAGCCTTTCACAGTGGAATCTCCACGGCTCAGTTGCTTGCAGAGTAATTTTTGTGGCAGACAGTTGGCCGTAGGTGGTTGTTCAGAATCTGGCTACCGCTGATACCACATATTAAAGTCAGGAGTTTTGCCAGATACCTGACACAGAGCGGTGGTTTAATTAAACGATAATGTGTTTTTGAGTATAGTCTTAAATACTAACACTCAAGCATGGAGTGTAAACTACAGGAGGGACAACAGTGTGATAGCTGGCAAGTGGTCAAGCCGAACTGGTGAAATCCTGTCACTGAAGGCCATTGTAGACCTGAAATTCATGTAAGCAGAAATCACACATTACAACGATATTTATAGGAGCGGGATTTCGTATTACATAAACTGTATCGCCCATTTGACCGCAGGGTTTATCTTAGTGTTGACGTAAACGCTAAAACCCCATGTATTTTTCAGGATCTTGCGTAGACAAGCTTGGCATGGAGACGGGAGAGATCTCTGATGATAGAATCAAGGCATCTGGATCAGGGCCACAGAGCGGACTTGGCCGTCTCAATGGAAAACCCTGGCTTGCCAGTAAACCTTCCGAAGCTGTACTTGAGATCAACTTTGACTCAGAAGTCCTTCTCAAGCAGATCTTAACACAGGGTGGCGGCAGCTTTGGCGGTTTCGTCAAGGCTTTTACCGTGCAATATCGCAAGGAAGGCTCAGATTGGACCAGTTTGCTAGACGACAGCAGCGACGAAAAGGTACGAGCACGATTTATTCCTGTTCTTACATGCTGACAGTTAAAGCGGACCGACTCGATGGCCTGGGGGTTAAAACGTCGCCTCGGGGTTGGGAGTAAATCCCGGGTCGGGTCGTACCAAAAGCTTTGAAAATTGTACTCGCTTGGCGCTCAGCACTGAGAGGTTAGAGCAAGGAAACAGAACTGGTCGGGTGAGGTGTCAGTACAATGTCGCTAAGTGGGGTGTCTTGTCTCGTAATATTCCAGTGACGGCAGAACTTTGGCGGCATAAACTCTCCCACAAGAAGACACATAATGTATACATCGTCGTCATATAACTCAAAAACTCTTGAGTATGACGTAAAACCCATGCAGTCACACATACGTACAATTAAAGTGCACGGCTTGCTCATATCGTTACATGATGACAAGCCATGAGTACATTTTGCCCATGATCCCAGACAGCACGTCGTTTATGCCCAGAAATTCTCGTCATACCAGAGGTCGACCGCACAGGAATCTTTAACTCTGGCATCTTTGATGGGCAATTCTGGTTCAGTTCGAATATACGTAGTTTGTTTTGACCAATAGGGTATCAGGGCCAAGTAGTGGCTGTGACCAGTCAGAACATTTTAAGTGTGTAGGGCACCTTTGAGGTAACATGGTCACCAAATGCAACCAAAGTAGGACGCGTTGAGAGATTTCTTAGACAAGACTGTGACTGACGAGCTGATTGTTGTTTTGGAAGACGGACTTCTGTGGCCATAGTGAAGATATGTCAACTGTGGCCCAAGGAATAGACACCATGACATAGCGAACATGTGTCAACTGTGGCACAAGGAATAGAAAACATAACATAGTGAACATGTGTCAACTCTGGCACAAGAAATAGAAACCATGGCATTGTGAAGATGTATCAAGGAATAGAAACCAGGACATCTTGAAGATGTGTTAACTCTGGCTCAACGGTATGAGGTCTTAATTTGACAGGCAACTTAAAAACAAAAGCTGGGGATAAAATGCAATCTAACAAACAAACAAACGTAGGGCACTCATGCACTTTAATAGTCCATCTGTATTAAGACAAATCCGTAATTTTCAGTGGTTTAGAACATATATAAATCTGTTATTAGGACTAATAACCATGCAAAATTACATTTGTTTCCAAATCCGAAAAAAATAGTGGACACCCTGTTCACAATATTCAAACCGCCGCAAGCATATGAAAAACACTTTAAGTTGTCTAAAAATTTTCTTTTTATTTCAGATATTTCCCGGCAACACAGACACTACATCCATTGTTACTACAAAGCTACGTCTACCTCTGACTATCAACGGAATTCGCATTAAACCTGTGGATTATCAACCATCCACTCAAGGCCGATCCCTATCACTGCGTGTCGACTTTGTTGGGTGCTCTATCCGTAAGTACAACACATGTCAAAGCATATATTAAAACTACAAAACCACTTTATTCATTAACTAATAACTTGGGCACTCGTACAACAGTTCTGCATATTCTTAAACTGTCTATTAGGACAAAAAAATCCATATGTAAATTCAAACTTCTAAGAAACCTATTCACTTTTATATCGACCAGATAATTTTTTTAAGAATTTAGCCCTTCTAACACTTCTCTTTTCAATCCTAAAAGACAAGACAACGCCAACCCAAACAGGCACCCCAAGTGTGCTCCCACAACCAGGAACACCAAGCGTTCTACCACCACCAGGCACCCCAAGTGTGCTCCCACAACCAGGAACACCAAGCGTTGTACCTCCACCAGGCACACCTAGTGTGGTCTCACCACCAGCCACACCAAGCGTTGTTCCACCACCAGGCACACCAAGTGTGGTCTCACCACCAGGCACACCAAGCGTCGTGCCACCACCGGGAACACCAAGCGTTGTACCACCACCGGGAACACCAAGCGTCGTGCCACCACCAGGAACACCAAGCGTTGTACCACCACCAGGAACACCAAGCGTTGTTCCGCCACCAGGCACACCAAGCGTAGTACCTCCACCTGGCACACCAAGCATCGTTCCACCACCAGGAACACCAGGTGTTGTACCACCACTAGCCACACCAAGCCTTGTGCCACCACCACTCACACCAAGCGTTGTACCACCACCAGGAACACCAAATGTTCTACCACCACCTGGCACACCAAGTGTAGTACCACCACCAGGCACACCAAGTGTGGTCTCACCACCAGGCACACCAAGCGTCGCTCCGCCAAAAGCAACACCAAGCGTTGTTCCGCCACCAGGAACACCAAGCGTTGTACCACCACCTGGCACAACAAGCGCTGTTCCAGCAGCAAGCACACCAAGCGTTGTACCACCACCAGCCACACCAAGCATTCTACTGCCACCAGGAACACCAAGTGTTGTACCACCACCTGGCACTCAAAGTGTGCTCCCACCACCTGGCACACAGAGCGTAGTACCTCCACCAGGCACACCAAGCATCGTCCCACCACCAGGAACACCAAGCCTTGTGCCACCACCTGGAACTCCAAGCCTTGTACCACCACCAGGAACACCAAATGTTCTACCACCACCAGGCACACCACGTGTAGTACCACCACCAGGCACACCAAGCGTCGTCCCACCACCAGGAACACCAGGCGTTGTACCACCACGTGGCACACCAAGTGTTGTAACACCACCTGGCACCCCGAGTGTGGTCCCACCACCAGGCACACCGAGCGTAGTACCTCCACCAGGCACACCAAGCGTCGTTCCACCACCAGGCACACCAAGCCTTGTGCCACCACCACTCACACCCAGCGTTGTACCACCACCAGGAACACCAAGCGGCCTACCACCGCCACTCACTCCAAGCGTCGTTCCACCAGCAAGCACACCAAGCGTTGTACCACCACCAGCCACACCAAGCATTCTACCCCCACCAGGAACACCAAGTGTTGTACCACCACCTAGCACTCCAAGTGTGTCAGCACCACCTGGCACACCGAGCGTAGTACCTCCACCAGGCACACCAAGCATCGTTCCACCACCAGGCACCCCAAGTGTGGTCCTGCCACCTGGCACACCAAGTGTAGTACCTCCACCAGGCACACCAAGCATCGTCCCACCACCAGGAACACCAGGTGTTGTACCACCACCAGGCACACCAAGCCTTGTGCCACCACCTGGAACTCCAAGCCTTGTACCACCACCAGGAACACCAAATGTTCTACCACCACCAATCACACCAAGCGTCGTTCCACCACCAGGCACACCAAACGTGGTCTCACCACCAGGAACACCAAGCGTCTTACCACCACCTGGCACGCCGACTGTGGTCCCACCACCAGGCACACCGAGCGTAGTACCTCCACCAGGCACACCAAGCGTCGTTCCACCACCAGGAACACCCGGTGTTGTACCACCACCAGGCACACCAAGCCTTGTGCCACCACCAGGAACACCAAGTGTGGTCTCACCACCAGGCACACCAAGCGTTCTACCACCTCCAGGCACACCAAGTGTTGTACCACCACCTGGCACACCAAGCGTTCTACCACCACCAGGCACACCAAGCATCGTCCCACCACCAGGAACACCAGGTGTTGTACCACCACCAGGCACACCAAGCGTTATGCCACCACCTGGAACTCCAAGCCTTGTACCACCACCAGGAACACCAAATGTTCTACCACCACCAGGCACACCACATGTAGTACCACCACCAGGCACACCAAGCGTCGTTCCACCACCAGGCACACCAAACGTGGTCTCACCACCAGGCACACCAAGCGTCGTTCCACCACCAGGAACACCAAGCGTTGTACCACCACCAGGCACACCAAGTGTTGTAACACCACCTGGCACACCAAGCGTTGTACCACCACCAGGCACACCAAGTGTGGTCCCATCACCTGGCACACCGAGCGTAGTACCTCCACCAGGCACACCAAGCATCGTTCCACCACCAGGAACACCAAGTGTTGTACCACCACTTGGCACCCCAAGTCTGGTCCCACCACCTGGCACACCGAGCGTAGTACCACCACCAGGAACACCAAGCATCGTTCCACCACCAGGAACACCAGGTGTTCTACCACCACCAGGCACACCAAGCCTTGTACCACCACCAGGAACACCAAGTGTGGTCCCACCACCAGGAACACCAGGTGTTGTACCACCACCAGGCACACCAAGCCTTGTGCCACCACCTGGAACTCCAAGCCTTGTACCACCACCAGGAACACCAAATGTTCTACCACCACCAATCACACAAACCGTCGTTCCACCACCAGGCACACCAAACGTGGTCTCACCACCAGGAACACCA
This sequence comes from Acanthopleura granulata, assembly GCA_016165875.1. Lineage (NCBI taxonomy): Eukaryota > Metazoa > Mollusca > Polyplacophora > Chitonida > Chitonidae > Acanthopleura > Acanthopleura granulata. The sequence continues at coordinate 7,309,504 of JABBOT010000018.1, read as the reverse complement.
AGCGTCTTACCACCACCTGGCACCCCGACTGTGGTCCCACCACCAGGCACACCGAGCGTAGTACCTCCACCAGGCACACCAAGCATCGTTCCACCACCAGGCACACCAGGTGTTGTACCACCACCAGGCACACCAAGCCTTGTGCCACCACCAGGAACACCAAGTGTGGTCTCACCACCAGGCACACCAAGCGTTCTACCACCTCCAGGCACAACAAGTGTTGTACCACCACCTGGCACACCAAGCGTTCTACCACCACCAGGCACCCCAAGTGTGGTCCCGCCACCTAGCACACCAAGCGTAGTACCTCCACCAGGCACACCAGGTGTTGTACCACCACCAGGCACACCAAGCCTTGTGCCACCACCAGGAACACCAAGTGTGGTCTCACCACCAGGCACACCAAGCGTTCTACCACCACCAGGCACCCCAAGTGTGGTCCCGCCACCTAGCACACCAAGCGTAGTACCTCCACCAGGCACACCAAGCATCGTCCCACCACCAGGAACACCAGGTGTTGTACCACCACCAGGCACACCAAGCGTTGTACCACCACCAGGAACACCAAATGTTCTACCACCACCAGGCACACCACGTGTAGTACCACCACCAGGCACACCAAGCGTCGTTCCACCACCAGGCACACCAAGTGTTGTAACACCACCTGGCACACCAAGCGTTGTACCACCACCAGGCACACCAAGTGTGGTCCCATCACCTGGCACACCGAGCGTAGTACCTCCACCAGGCACACCAAGCCTTGTGCCACCACCAGGAACACCAAGTGTGGTCTCACCACCAGGCACACCAAGCGTTCTACCACCATCAGGAACACCAGGTGTTGTACCACCACCAGGTACACCAAGCCTTGTGCCACCACCTGGAACTCCAAGCCTTGTACCACCACCAGGAACACCAAATGTTCTACCACCACCAATCACATCAAGCGTCATTCCACCACCAGGCACACCAAACGTGGTCTCACCACCAGGAACACCAAGCGTCTTACCACCACCTGCCACCCCGACTGTGGTCCCACCACCAGGCACACCGAGCGTAGTACCTCCACCAGGCACACCAAGCATCGTTCCACAACCAGGAACACCAGGTGTGGTCTCACCACCAGGAACCCCAAGTGTGGTTTCACCACCAGGCACACCAAGCGTTGTACCACCTCCAGGCACACCAAGTGTTGTACCACCACCTGGCACACCAAGCGTTCTACCACCACCACGCACCCCAAGTGTGGTCCCGCCACCTAGCACACCAAGCGTATTACCTCCACCAGGCACACCAAGCATCGTCCCACCACCAGGAACACCAGGTGTTGTACCACCACCAGGCACACCAAGCGTTATGCCACCACCTGGAACTCCAGGCCTTGTACCACCACCAGGAACACCAAATGTTCTACCACCACCAGGCACACCACGTGTAGTACCACCACCAGGCACACCAAGCGTCGTTCCACCACCAGGCACACCAAACGTGGTCTCACCACCAGGCACACCAAGCGTCGTTCCACCACCAGGAACACCAAGCGTTGTACCACCACCAGGCACACCAAGTGTTGTAACACCAACTGGCACACCAAGCGTTGTACCACCACCAGGCACACCAAGTGTGGTCCCATCACCTGGCACACCGAGCGTAGTACCTCCACCAGGCACACCAAGCATCGTTCCACCACCAGGAACACCCGGTGTTGTACCACCACCAGGCACACCAAGCCTTGTGCCACCACCAGGAACACCAAGTGTGGTCTCACCACCAGGCACACAAAGCGTTCTTCCACCTCCAGGCACACCAAGTGTTGTACCACCACCTGGCACACCAAGCGTTCTACCACCACCAGGCACCCCAAGTGTGGTCCCGCCACCTAGCACACCAAGCATAGTACCTCCACCAGGCACACCAAGCATCGTCCCACCACCAGGAACACCAGGTGTTGTACCACCACCAGGCACACCAAGCGTTATGCCACCACCTGGAACTCCAAGCCTTGTACCACCACCAGGAACACCAAATGTTCTACCACCACCAGGCACACCACGTGTAGTACCACCACCAGGCACACCAAGCGTCGTTCCACCACCAGGCACACCAAACGTGGTCTCACCACCAGGCACACCAAGCGTTGTACCACCACCAGGCACACCAAGTGTTGTAACACCACCTGGCACACCAAGCGTTGTACCACCACCAGGCACACCAAGTGTGGTCCCATCACCTGGCACACCGAGCGTAGTACCTCCACCAGGCACACCAAGCATTGTTCCACCACCAGGAACACCAACTGTTGTACCACCACTTGGCACCCCAAGTCTGGTCCCACCACCTGGCACACCGAGCGTAGTACCACCACCAGGAACACCAAGCATCGCTCCACCACCAGGAACACCAGGTGTTCTACCACCACCAGGCACACCAAGCCTTGTACCACCACCAGGAACACCAAGTGTGGTCCCACCACCAGGAACACCAGGTGTTGTACCACCACCAGGCACACCAAGCCTTGTGCCACCACCTGGAACTCCAAGCCTTGTACCACCACCAGGAACACCAAATGTTCTACCACCACCAATCACACCAAGCGTCGTTCCACCACCAGGCACAGCAAACGTGGTCTCACCACCAGGAACACCAAGCGTCTTACCACCACCTGGCATCCCGACTGTGGTCCCACCACCGGGCACACCGAGCGTAGTACCTCCACCAGGCACACCAAACATCGTTCCACCACCAGGCACACCACGTGTAGTACCACCACCAGGCACACCGAGCGAAGTACCTCCACCAGGCACACCAAGCATCGTTCCACCACCAGGCACCCCAAGTGTGGTCCCGCCACCTGGCACACCAAGTGTAGTACCTCCACCAGGCACACCAAGCATCGTCCCACCACCAGGAACACCAGGTGTTGTACCACCACCAGGCACACCAAGCCTTGTGCCACCACCTGGAACTCCAAGCCTTGTACCACCACCAGGAACACCAAATGTTCTACCACCACCAATCACACCAAGCGTCGTTCCACCACCAGGCACACCAAACGTGGTCTCACCACCAGGAACACCAAGCGTCTTACCACCACCTGGCACGCCGACTGTGGTCCCACCACCAGGCACACCGAGCGTAGTACCTCCACCAGGCACACCAAGCATCGTTCCACCACCAGGAACACCCGGTGTTGTACCATCACCAGGCACACCAAGCCTTGTGCCACCACCAGGAACACCAAGTGTGGTCTCACCACCAGGCACACAAAGCGTTCTACCACCTCCAGGCACACCAACTGTTGTACCACCATCTGGCACACCAAGCGTTCTACCACCACCAGGCACCCCAAGTGTGGTCCCGCCACCTAGCACACCAAGGGTAGTACCTCCACCAGGCACACCAAGCATCGTCCCACCACCAGGAACACCAGGTGTTGTACCACCACCAGGCACACCAAGCGTTATGCCACCACCTGGAACTCCAAGCCTTGTACCACCACCAGGAACACCAAATGTTCTACCACCACCAGGCACACCAAGCGTCGTTCCACCACCAGGCACACCAAACGTGGTCTCACCACCAGGCACACCAAGCGTCGTTCCACCACCAGGAACACCAAGCGTTGTACCACCACCAGGCACACCAAGTGTTGTAACACCACCTGGCACACCAAGCGTTGTACCACCACCAGGCACACCAAGTGTGGTCCCATCACCTGGCACACCGAGCGTAGTACCTCCACCAGGCACACCAAGCATCGTTCCACCACCAGGAACACCAAGTGTTGTACCACCACTTGGCACCCCAAGTGTGGTCCCACCACCTGGCACACCGAGCGTAGTACCACCACCAGGAACACCAAGCATCGTTCCACCACCAGGAACACCAGGTGTTGTACCACCACCAGGCACACCAAGCCTTGTACCACCACCAGGAACACCAAGTGTGCTCCCACCACCAGGAACACCCGGTGTTGTACCACCACCAGGCACACCAAGCCTTGTGCCACCACCAGGAACACCAAGTGTGGTCTCACCACCAGGCACACAAAGCGTTCTACCACCTCCAGGCACACCAAGTGTTGTACCACCACCTGGCACACCAAGCGTTCTACCACCACCAGGCACCCCAAGTGTGGTCCCGCCACCTAGCACACCAAGCATAGTACCTCCACCAGGCACACCAAGCATCGTCCCACCACCAGGAACACCAGGTGTTGTACCACCACCAGGCACACCAAGCGTTATGCCACCACCTGGAACTCCAAGCCTTGTACCACCACCAGGAACACCAAATGTTCTACCACCACCAGGCACACCACGTGTAGTACCACCACCAGGCACACCAAGCGTCGTTCCACCACCAGGCACACCAAACGTGGTCTCACCACCAGGCACACCAAGCGTCGTTCCACCAGCAGGAACACCAAGCGTTGTACCACCACCAGGCACACCAAGTGTTGTAACACCACCTGGCACACCAAGCGTTGTACCACCACCAGGCACACCAAGTGTGGTCCCATCACCTGGCACACCGAGCGTAGTACCTCCACCAGGAACACCAAGCATCGTTCCACCACCAGGAACACCAAGTGTTGTACCACCACTTGGCACCCCAAGTCTGGTCCCACCACCTGGCACACCGAGCGTAGTACCACCACCAGGAACACCAAGCATCGTTCCACCACCAGGAACACCAGGTGTTCTACCACCACCAGGCACACCAAGCCTTGTACCACCACCAGGAACACCAAGTGTGGTCCCACCACCAGGAACACCAGGTGTTGTACCACCACCAGGCACACCAAGCCTTGTGCCACCACCTGGAACTCCAAGCCTTGTACCACCACCAGGAACACCAAATGTTCTACCACCACCAATCACACCAAGCGTCGTTCCACCACCAGGCACACCAAACGTGGTCTCACCACCAGGAACACCAAGCGTCTTACCACCACCTGGCACCCCGACTGTGGTCCCACCACCGGGCACACCGAGCGTAGTACCTCCACCAGGCACACCAAGCATCGTTCCACCACCAGGCACACCACGTGTAGTACCACCACCAGGCACACCGAGCGAAGTACCTCCACCAGGCACACCAAGCATCGTTCCACCACCAGGCACCCCAAGTGTGGTCCCGCCACCTGGCACACCAAGTGTAGTACCTCCACCAGGCACACCAAGCATCGTCCCACCACCAGGAACACCAGGTGTTGTACCACCACCAGGCACACCAAGCCTTGTGCCACCACCTGGAACTCCAAGCCTTGTACCACCACCAGGAACACCAAATGTTCTACCACCACCAATCACACCAAGCGTCGTTCCACCACCAGGCACACCAAACGTGGTCTCACCACCAGGAACACCAAGCGTCTTACCACCACCTGGCACGGCGACTGTGGTCCCACCACCAGGCACACCGAGCGTAGTACCTCCACCAGGCACACCAAGCATCGTTCCACCACCAGGAACACCCGGTGTTGTACCACCACCAGGCACACCAAGCCTTGTGCCACCACCTGGAACACCAAGTGTGGTCTCACCACCAGGCACACAAAGCGTTCTACCACCTCCAGGCACACCAACTGTTGTACCACCATCTGGCACACCAAGCGTTCTACCACCACCAGGCACCCCAAGTGTGGTCCCGCCACCTAGCACACCAAGCGTAGTACCTCCACCAGGCACACCAAGCATCGTCCCACCACCAGGAACACCAGGTGTTGTACCACCACCAGGCACACCAAGCGTTATGCCACCACCTGGAACTCCAAGCCTTGTACCACCACCAGGAACACCAAATGTTCTACCACCACCAGGCACACCAAGCGTCGTTCCACCACCAGGCACACCAAACGTGGTCTCACCACCAGGCACACCAAGCGTCGTTCCACCACCAGGAACACCAAGCGTTGTACCACCACCAGGCACACCAAGTGTTGTAACACCACCTGGCACACCAAGCGTTGTACCACCACCAGGCACACCAAGTGTGGTCCCATCACCTGGCACACTGAGCGTAGTACCTCCACCAGGCACACCAAGCATCGTTCCACCACCAGGAACACCAAGTGTTGTACCACCACTTGACACCCCAAGTGTGGTCCCACCACCTGGCACACCGAGCGTAGTACGACCACCAGGAACACCAAGCATCGTTCCACCACCAGGAACACCAGGTGTTGTACCACCACCAGGCACACCAAGCCTTGTTCCACCACCAGGAACACCAAGTGTGCTCCCACCACCGGGAACACCAGGTGTTGTACCACCACCAGGCACACCAAGCCTTGTGCCACCACCTGGAACTCCAAGCCTTGTACCACCACCACGAACACCAAATGTTCTACCACCACCAATCACACCAAGCGTTGTTCCACCACCAGGCACACCAAACGTGGTCTCACCACCAGGAACACCAAGCGTCTTACCACCACCTGGCACCCCGACTGTGGTCCCACCACCAGGCACACCGAGCGTAGTACCTCCACCAGGCACACCAAGCATCGTTCCACCACCAGGCACACCAGGTGTTGTACCACCACCAGGCACACCAAGCCTTGTGCCACCACCAGGAACACCAAGTGTGGTCTCACCACCAGGCACACCAACCGTTCTACCACCTCCAGGCACAACAAGTGTTGTACCACCACCTGGCACACCAAGCGTTCTACCACCACCAGGCACCCCAAGTGTGGTCCCGCCACCTAGCACACCAAGCGTCGTCCCACCACCAGGAACACCAGGTGTTGTACCACCACCAGGCACACCAAGCGTTATGCCACCACCTGGAACTCCAAGCCTTGTACCACCACCAGGAACACCAAATGTTCTACCACCACCAGGCACATCACGTGTAGTACCACCGCCAGGCACACCAAGCGTAGTACCTCCACCAGGCACACCAAGCATCCTTCCACCACCAGGAACACCAAGTGTTGTACCACCAATTGGCACCCCAAGTGTGGTCCCACCACCTGGCACACCGAGCGTAGTACCACCACCAGGAACACCAAGCATCGTTCCACCACCAGGAACACCAGGTGTTGTACCACCACTAGGCACACCAAGCCTTGTACCACCACCAGGAACACCAAGTGTGGTCCCACCACCAGGAACACCAGGTGTTGTACCACCACCAGGCACACCAAGCCTTGTGCCACCACCTGGAACTCCAAGCCTTGTACCACCACCAGGAACACCAAATGTTCTACCACCACCAATCACACCAAGCGTCGTTCCACCACCAGGCACACCAAACGTGGTCTCACCACCAGGAACACCAAGTGTCTTACCACCACCAGGCACACCGAGCGTAGTACCTCCACCAGGCACACCAAGCATCGTTCCACCACCAGGCACACCACGTGTAGTACCACCACCAGGCACACCGAGCGTAGTACCTCCACCAGGCACACCAAGCATCGTTCCACCACCAGGCACCCCAAGTGTGGTCCCGCCACCTGGCACACCAAGTGTAGTACCTCCACCAGGCACACCAAGCATCGTCCCACCACCAGGAACACCAGGTGTTGTACCACCACCAGGCACACCAAGCCTTGTGCCACCACCTGGAACTCCAAGCCTTGTACCACCACCAGGAACACCAAATGTTCTACCACCACCAATCACACCAAGCGTCGTTCCACCACCAGGCACACCAAACGTGGTCTCACCACCAGGAACACCAAGCGTCTTACCACCACCTGGCACGCCGACTGTGGTCCCACCACCAGGCACACCGAGCGTAGTACCTCCACCAGGCACACCAAGCATCGTTCCACCACCAGGAACACCCGGTGTTGTACCACCACCAGGCACACCAACTGTTGTACCACCATCTGGCACACCAAGCGTTCTACCACCACCAGGCACCCCAAGTGTGGTCCCGCCACCTAGCACACCAAGCCTAGTACCTCCACCAGGCACACCAAGCATTGTCCCACCACCAGGAACACCAGGTGTTGTACCACCACCAGGCACACCAAGCGTTATGCCACCACCTGGAACTCCAAGCCTTGTACCACCACCAGGAACACCAAATGTTCTACCACCACCAGGCACACCAAGCGTCGTTCCACCACCAGGCACACCAAACGTGGTCTCACCACCAGGCACACCAAGCGTCGTTCCACCACCAGGAACACCAAGCGTTGTACCACCACCAGGCACACCAAGCGTCGTTCCACCACCAGGAACACCAAGCGTTGTACCACCACCAGGCACACCAAGTGTTGTAACACCACCTGGCACACCAAGCGTTGTACCACCACCAGGCACACCAAGTGTGGTCCCATCACCTGGCACACCGAGCGTAGTACCTCCACCAGGCACACCAAGCATTGTTCCACCACCAGGAACACCAAGTGTTGTACCACCACTTGGCACCCCAAGCATCGTTCCACCACCAGGAACACCAGGTGTTGTACCACCACCAGGCACACCAAGCCTTGTACCACCACCAGGAACACCAAGTGTGCTCCCACCACCAGGAACACCCGGTGTTGTACCACCACCAGGCACACCAAGCCTTGTGCCACCACCAGGCACACCAAGCGTTATGCCACCACCTGGAACTCCAAGCCTTGTACCACCACCAGGAACACCAAATGTTCTACCACCACCAGGCACACCACGTGTAGTACCACCACCAGGCACACCAAGCGTCGTTCCACCACCAGGCACACCAAACGTGGTCTCACCACCAGGCACACCAAGCGTCGTTCCACCACCAGCAACACCAAACGTTGTACCACCACCAGGCACACCAAGTGTTGTAACACCACCTGGCACACCAAGCGTTGTACCACCACCAGGCACACCAAGTGTGGTGCCATCACCTGGCACACCGAGCGTAGTACCTCCACCAGGCACACCAAGCATCGTTCCACCACCAGGAACACCAAGTGTTGTACCACCACTTGGCACCCCAAGTGTGGTCCCACCACCTGGCACACCGAGCGTAGTACCACCACCAGGAACACCAAGCATCGTTCCACCACCAGGAACACCAGGTTTTGTACCACCACCAGGCACACCAAGCCTTGTACCACCACCAGGAACACCAAGTGTGGTACCACCACCAGGAACACCAGGTGTTGTACCACCACCAGGCACACCAAGCCTTGTGCCACCACCTGGAACTCCAAGCCTTGTACCACCACCAGGAACACCAAATGTTCTACCACCACCAATCACACCAAGCGTCGTTTCACCACCAGGCACACCAAACGTGGTCTCACCACCAGGAACACCAAGCGTCTTACCACCACCTGGCACCCCGACTGTGGTCCCACCACCAGGCACACCGAGCGTAGTACCTCCACCAGGCACACCAAACGTGGTCTCACCACCAGGAACACCAAGCGTCTTACCACCACCTGGCACCCCAAGTGTGGTCCCACCACCAGGCACACCAGGTGTTGTACCACCACCAGGCACACCAAGCCTTGTGCCACCACCAGGAACACCAAGTGTGGTCTCACCACCAGGCACACCAACCGTTCTACCACCTCCAGGCACAACAAGTGTTGTACCACCACCTGGCACACCAAGCGTTCTACCACCACCAGGCACCCCAAGTGTGGTCCCGCCACCTAGCACACCAAGCGTCGTCCCACCACCAGGAACACCAGGTGTTGTACCACCACCAGGCACACCAAGCGTTATGCCACCACCTGGAACTCCAAGCCTTGTACCACCACCAGGAACACCAAATGTTCTACCACCACCAGGCACATCACGTGTAGTACCACCGCCAGGCACACCAAGCGTAGTACCTCCACCAGGCACACCAAGCATCCTTCCACCACCAGGAACACCAAGTGTTGTACCACCAATTGGCACCCCAAGTGTGGTCCCACCACCTGGCACACCGAGCGTAGTACCACCACCAGGAACACCAAGCATCGTTCCACCACCAGGAACACCAGGTGTTGTACCACCACTAGGCACACCAAGCCTTGTACCACCACCAGGAACACCAAGTGTGGTCCCACCACCAGGAACACCAGGTGTTGTACCACCACCAGGCACACCAAGCCTTGTGCCACCACCTGGAACTCCAAGCCTTGTACCACCACCAGGAACACCAAATGTTCTACCACCACCAATCACACCAAGCGTCGTTCCACCACCAGGCACACCAAACGTGGTCTCACCACCAGGAACACCAAGTGTCTTACCACCACCTGGCACCCCGACTGTGGTCCCACCACCAGGCACACCGAGCGTAGTACCTCCACCAGGCACACCAAGCATCGTTCCACCACCAGGCACACCACGTGTAGTACCACCACCAGGCACACCGAGCGTAGTACCTCCACCAGGCACACCAAGCATCGTTCCACCACCAGGCACCCCAAGTGTGGTCCCGCCACCTGGCACACCAAGTGTAGTACCTCCACCAGGCACACCAAGCATCGTCCCACCACCAGGAACACCAGGTGTTGTACCACCACCAGGCACACCAAGCCTTGTGCCACCACCTGGAACTCCAAGCCTTGTACCACCACCAGGAACACCAAATGTTCTACCACCACCAATCACACCAAGCGTCGTTCCACCACCAGGCACACCAAACGTGGTCTCACCACCAGGAACACCAAGCGTCTTACCACCACCTGGCACGCCGACTGTGGTCCCACCACCAGGCACACCGAGCGTAGTACCTCCACCAGGCACACCAAGCATCGTTCCACCACCAGGAACACCCGGTGTTGTACCACCACCAGGCACACCAACTGTTGTACCACCATCTGGCACACCAAGCGTTCTACCACCACCAGGCACCCCAAGTGTGGTCCCGCCACCAAGCACACCAAGCCTAGTACCTCCACCAGGCACACCAAGCATTGTCCCACCACCAGGAACACCAGGTGTTGTACCACCACCAGGCACACCAAGCGTTATGCCACCACCTGGAACTCCAAGCCTTGTACCACCACCAGGAACACCAAATGTTCTACCACCACCAGGCACACCAAGCGTCGTTCCACCACCAGGCACACCAAACGTGGTCTCACCACCAGGCACACCAAGCGTCGTTCCACCACCAGGAACACCAAGCGTTGTACCACCACCAGGCACACCAAGTGTTGTAACACCACCTGGCACACCAAGCGTTGTACCACCACCAGGCACACCAAGTGTGGTCCCATCACCTGGCACACCGAGCGTAGTACCTCCACCAGGCACACCAAGCATTGTTCCACCACCAGGAACACCAAGTGTTGTACCACCACTTGGCACCCCAAGTGTGGTCCCACCACCTGGCACACCGAGCGTAGTACCACCACCAGGAACACCAAGCATCGTTCCACCACCAGGAACACCAGGTGTTGTACCACCACCAGGCACACCAAGCCTTGTACCACCACCAGGAACACCAAGTGTGCTCCCACCACCAGGAACACCCGGTGTTGTACCACCACCAGGCACACCAAGCCTTGTGCCACCACCAGGCACACCAAGCGTTATGCCACCACCTGGAACTCCAAGCCTTGTACCACCACCAGGAACACCAAGCGTCGTTCCACCACCAGGCACACCAAACGTGGTCTCACCACCAGGCACACCAAGCGTCGTTCCACCACCAGCAACACCAAACGTTGTACCACCACCAGGCACACCAAGTGTTGTAACACCACCTGGCACACCAAGCGTTGTACCACCACCAGGCACACCAAGTGTTGTAACACCACCTGGCACACCAAGCGTTGTACCACCACCAGGCACACCAAGTGTGGTGCCATCACCTGGCACACCGAGCGTAGTACCTCCACCAGGCACACCAAGCATCGTTCCACCACCAGGAACACCAAGTGTTGTACCACCACTTGGCACCCCAAGTGTGGTCCCACCACCTGGCACACCGAGCGTAGTACCACCACCAGGAACACCAAGCATCGTTCCACCACCAGGAACACCAGGTTTTGTACCACCACCAGGCACACCAAGCCTTGTACCACCACCAGGAACACCAAGTGTGGTACCACCACCAGGAACACCAGGTGTTGTACCACCACCAGGCACACCAAGCCTTGTGCCACCACCTGGAACTCCAAGCCTTGTACCACCACCAGGAACACCAAATGTTCTACCACCACCAATCACACCAAGCGTCGTTCCACCACCAGGCACACCAAACGTGGTCTCACCACCAGGAACACCAAGCGTCTTACCACCACCTGGCACCCCGACTGTGGTCCCACCACCAGGCACACCGAGCGTAGTACCTCCACCAGGCACACCAAACGTGGTCTCACCACCAGGAACACCAAGCGTCTTACCACCACCTGGCACCCCAAGTGTGGTCCCACCACCAGGCACACCAAGCGTAGTACCTCCACCAGGCACACCAAGCATCGTTCCACCACCAGGCACCCCAAATGTGGTCCCGCCACCTGGCACACCAAGTGTAGTACCTCCACCAGGCACACCAAGCATCGTCCCACCACCAGGAACACCAGGTGTTGTACCACCACCAGGCACACCAAGCCTTGTGCCACCACCTGGAACTCCAAGCCTTGTACCACCACCAGGAACACCAAATGTTCTACCACCACCAATCACACCAAGCGTCGTTCCACCACCAGGCACACCAAACGTGGTCTCACCACCAGGAACACCAAGCGTCTTACCACCACCTGGCACCCCGACTGTGGTCCCACCACCAGGCACACCGAGCGTAGTACCTCCACCAGGCACACCAAGCATCGTTCCACCACCAGGAACACCCGGTGTTGTACCACCACCAGGCACACCAAGCCTTGTGCCACCACCAGGAACACCAAGTGTGGTCTCACCACCAGGCACACAAAGCGTTCTACCACCTCCAGGCACACCAAGTGTTGTACCACCACCTGGCACACCAAGCGTTCTACCACCACCAGGCACCCCAAGCATCGTCCCACCACCAGGAACACCAGGTGTTGTACCACCACCAGGCACACCAAGCGTTATGCCACCACCTGGAACTCCAAGCCTTGTACCACCGCCAGGAACACCAAATGTTCTACCACCACCAGGCACACCAAGCGTCGTTCCACCATCAGGCACACCAAACGTGGTCTCACCACCAGGCACACCAAGCGTCGTTCCACCACCAGGAACACCAAGCGTTGTACCACCACCAGGCACACCAAGTGTTGTAACACCGCCTGGCACACCAAGCGTTGTACCACCACCAGGCACACCAAGTGTGGTCCCACCACCTGGCACACCGAGCGTAGTACCACCACCAGGAACACCAAGCATCGTTCCACCACCAGGAACACCAAGTGTTGTAACACCGCCTGGCACACCAAGCGTTGTACCACCACTTGGCACCCCAAGTGTGGTCCCACCACCTGGCACACCGAGCGTAGTACCACCACCAGGAACACCAAGCATCGTTCCACCACCAGGAACACCAGGTGTTGTACCACCACCAGGCACACCAAGCCTTGTACCACCACCAGGAACACCAAGTGTGGTCCCACCACCAGGAACACCAGGTGTTGTACCATCACCAGGCACACCAAGCCTTGTGCCACCACCTGGAACTCCAAGCCTTGTACCACCACCAGGAACACCAAATGTTCTACCACCACCAATCACACCAAGCGTCGTTCCACCACCAGGCACACCAAACGTGGTCTCACCACCAGGAACACCAAGCGTCTTACCACCACCTGGCACCCCGACTGTGGTCCCACCACCAGGCACACCGAGCGTAGTACCTCCACCAGGCACACCAAGCATCGTTCCACCACCAGGCACACCAGGTGTTGTACCACCACCTGGCACACCAAGCGTAGTACCTCCACCAGGCACACCAAGCATTGTTCCACCACCAGGCACACCAAACGTTCTACCACCACCAGGCACACCAAACGTTCTACCACCACCTGGCACACCACGCGTAGTTCCACCACCAGGCACACCAAGCCTTGTTCCACCACCAGGCACACCTGGCGTTGTACCTCCACCAGCCACACCAGTTGTAGTATCACCACCAGGCACACCTAGTGTTGTACCACCACCAGGTACACCAAGTGTCGTCCCACCACCAGGAACACCAAGCGTTGTACCACCACCAGGCACACCAAGTGTTGTAACACCACCTGGCACACCAAGCGTTGTATCTCCACCAGGCACATCAAGTGTGGTCCCACCACCTGGCACACCAAGCGTTGTTCCTCCACCAGGCACACCAAGCGTTGTCCCTCCACCAGGCTGTGTTGATGAAGTCATGGATAACCCCGAACTGGTTCCAGATTCTGCTCTTTCTACATCAGATCCAAATGGGGATGTGTCTAATCTGCGCCCCTCCAGCATATCTGCATTCCGCAGCAGTGAGGATAACTTATTTGTGACAGTGGTGTTGTCCCCAAGACTTCCAGTTGCACTTGAACGATTGTCACTGACAAACTTGGATGATAACAATGTGAAATCGTTTATTCTGGATATTAAGACAGACAAAGACAGTGGTTTTAAGCCCTATAAAGATGACGAGGTAAGTCTTGCCTTAGACTCTTTGCTAAGGCCTTTGTGCCACAAGGTGGCAAGTATATGACCTAATACAAACTAAATTGTGACAAATGGCATTGGAACACCGTAATGGAGACAATATGTTCTGAAATTTAACGTCATGTTTTAACGTTTTGTAAAATTGTATGTAATGTTTTAAAATTTCCAGAAATTGAATGTTAATGTTTTCTGTAACTGATTGTCAAGTTTTTATCTTCACTTAAACTGAATGACGAGTTTTTAATGTTTTCTGAAAATGAGGGCCTCAGATAGTCACAATTATTTAATTTATAAACTTATCATGTCGCTTGCTGGACGCCGGATACCAGCTGCAGCTAATTCAAGAGATAAAAGATACAACTCATACATTTTTGAAAACAAAAACAAGTATATAAAAGTGAAGATGCTTATCTAATTCTTGACTTACGGTGCAGCATCGCCATATCAACACTTAAATCTTACAAGAAAGGCAAATGATTACCTTTCCAAGAATTCCTTGAAACTTGCACATATATAATGTGATATTTTACTATTTTTCAGGTATACAGTGGCAGTGAAACCCTTATTCTGGATCCTGACACAAAACTTGTGGCATTTAGAATTACCATTCTAAGCAAGACTGTCCTCTCGCTGCCTGTCATTTTCCGCTTGGAAGTTACAGCCTGTTACACTGCTGAACCAACCACAGGTAGGAAGCGATTAGTGGTACTGTTTCAGTTAAGATACAGAAAACACCAAGTTTCATATACTTATAAATCCCCCTGTGTTTTTTCAGAATTCTGAAGGATCATACAACTGAATTGCAAACATTTACCTAGAGATTATTAATGGAGACGAAAGCTATTTTATCACCACCTTTGGAATATAATTGCAATGTGACATCACTAACATATAAAAATTAAGTACATTCAAGGACTTATCCCCCCAGAATAAAATGTCTTCAAATATTTTCCAAAAGCTTTTTAAAAAATTCACGAGCCTATAAGGGTTTAAAGGAGCAGTAGGAACCCTAATGAACTCATAAAGTGCGTTTGGATATATATATATATATATATATATATATATATATATATATATGTATATATTTTTTGGTCATTACAGTTACTGTATCTTCGACAACAATCACGGCTGCGCCAACCACTACCAATGGCGGTAAGGTTTTATAATATATTATCGCAGCACAGTGACTCAGGGATTTCTCCCCACTGTTGCAGTCACTGTGAGTTCAATTTCAGCACAGGTTGACTTCCTCATCAGCACTAGGTGGACAACCTAGTGGATGTTTCCTCAGTTTCCTGTCACCATGATGACAGCTGCCGTTGTATAAGTGAAATATCCTTGAGTGCGGCGTACGGCTCATGCGGAATAAAGAAGTAAACATTACAACACATTACTGCAGACAACTAACTTTCAACACTGAACCCATTGATGCTTTGCTGATATGGTAACAAATCCCTCTAACGAAGTGTTCTGGCACATAACGATATAGGATATGGTGTTTATGTTTGTTTATGTTTTGACTGGTGTTTTACGCCGTACTCAAGAATATTTCACTCATTCGACGGCGGCCAGCATTATGGTGGGAGGAAATCTGGCAGAGTCCGGCTGAAACTCAGGCGGGTTGCTGGCAGACCTTCCCACGTACGGCCGGAGAGGAAGCCAGCATGAGCTGGATGATGTTTACGTTACCATTCTAGCAGTTTATCCAGAGTGCCGCGTGAATGACACTAGGGGGAAAGGTCATATTAGGAAGTGGGTGTAAGGCAACTATAATTGTGTCTACATTCTTATTATCAGACAATTAAACCTTTCCATTCAAGAGGATGTGATGGAGACCAAATGGGCCTTTCATTTAGGCTTAATTTGAGATTCTGTACTTTTTTTCTGCCTTCAAGATTTCTGCGTTGACCCAATGGGCATGGCTGACAAGCGTATCACCGACGAACAAATCTCCCTGTCTTCGGCGTCGCCCGAAAGTGGCAAAGGGCGCCTTGGAGGAAAGCCTTGGATACCCGAGCTATCAGCTGATGGCAACTATCCTGGAGACGGTCCACTTGACTTGCCTTACATCGAAGTGGACTTCCAGAGCCTGATTATGATAACAGCATTAGAGACAATGGGCGGGGGCTCCAGTGGGGGCTTTGTCAAATCGTTCTATGTCGAATACAAACAGGACAACCAGTGGTCGTATATTTCTTCAAATGGTGCTGCTAAGGTACTGTCTCCAGATTTGTAGTCTCTTCATTGCTTGTGCCACTTTGCATTCATTAAGAAAAGTGGAAAGGTAAATTTATGACTATGCTGTTTGGCTTTTTCTTAAATTGGTTGGCCAGTTTTTGTACCGGTTCTTTTACACCACCAAGCTATGATACTTTCAAAATAAAACCAAAGAAACAGGCAACATAAAGTACATGTTTGGCTTTAAAAGAGATTTTTGTGCAGAATGTACGAGCGTATATCAAGAACTGAAAACAAGATCAGGGTGTCTAATATTCTGTTCTTACTATGATCTCAGAATACCTTAAACCATCTCACAACTTCACCCCATAACAGATAAACTGTAATTAATGCAAAACTCAACTTTTGTAATCACTTAAATAAGTATTCTTCTCGTTTCCTACCACCTACGACCAGTTCACACACGTCTGTAAACATGTGTGCCCCAGAAAACAACTTGTATGCATGTTCCTTACTGTACCATACTCTGTTCTTTTCAACTGATGTATTCTTTCTGATAACTCCACAGCTTTTCGGGGCAAATGTTAACAGCAACGAGGTCAAAGTCACAAAATTTGCTGAGTACTTGGAATCTATTAGTGCCATCCGAATCTATCCAAATACCTATGACGAAGTGGGCGGCATCTCTCTCAGTCTGGAAATTCTTGGATGCGGACAAGGTGGGAATTTTCACCAAAGTTATCTGTCTCTGTGTCCGTGCTGAATGTTGAACATCATTTTTAACAAAAGAGAATTAGTCCTATCACAGCCTTATAACAGAAGGGTTTTAACTATTCAATGATCTAAACGTTGACTCCCGACATATAAAGGTCAGGTTTTCGTATGCCGATTTACCAAAGCAGGATTGTCAAAGTAGTCTAGAAAGGCAGGGGGATACTATGCTTCCTTTACACATAACAAACCCATCAATCCAAACTGTGCAATTCTGTAACTGAAGTCATCAGTCCCTTACTCTAGCACACTGACATCAAAGTAAAGATTTAAAAAAACTTCAAACCTTTTCCGAATGGCGCTCTTCGACATGATTTTTACTCAATTATTCAAGTTCTCTTTAAACCATATAAAATTCATGTCTAACTTTCTCTTCCACGCTCAGGTACACCAAGCATTATACCTCCACCAGCCACAACAAGCGTTGTACCACCACCAGCTACACCAAGCGTTGTAGTTCCACCAGGCACACCAAGTGTTGTAGCTCCACCAGGAACATCAAGCATTGTACCACCACCGGGCACACCAGGCGTTGTACCTCCACAAGCAACACCTAGCGTTATACCACCACCAGGCACACCAAACGTTATGCCACCATCAGGGACACCAAGCATTCTAACGCCACAAGGTACACCCAGTGTTGTACCACCACCAGGCACACCAAGTCCTGTAACACCACCAGTCACACCAAGTCCTGTAAAACCACCAGGGACACCAACCGTTTTACCACCACCAGCAGGCACACCAAGCGTTGCACCACCACTAGGCACACCAAGCGTTGTACCTCCGCCGGGCACACCAAGTCTTGTACCACCAACAGGAACACCTAGCGTTGTACCACCACCAGGCACACCAAGTGTTGTAGCGCCAACAGGCACACCAAGTCTTATACCACCAGCAGGGACACCAAGCGTTGTACCACCACCAGGCACACCAAGCGTTGTACCACCACCAGCCACACCAAGCGTTCTATCACCACCAGGCACACCAAGTGTTCTACCTCCACCAGGAACACCTAGCGTTGTACCACCACCAGCAGGCACACCAAGCGTTATACTACCACCAGCAGGTACACCAATTGTTGTACCACCACCAGGAACACCAAGCGTTGTATCTCCACCAGGCACACCAAATGTTTCACCACCACTAGGCACACCAAGCCTTGTACCACCACCAGGCACACCAAGCGTTGTATCTCCACCAGGAACACCAAGCGTTGTACCACCACCAGGCACACCAAACGTTGTACCGCCACCAGCAGGCACACCAAGCGTTGTACCACCAACATCAGGAACACCAAGCGTTATACTACCACCAGGAGGTACACCAAGTGTTGTACCACCACCAGGAACACCTAACGTTCTACCACCACCAGGCACACCAAGTGTTGTACCTCCACCAGAAACACCTAGCGTCGTACCACCACCAGCGGGAACACCAAGCGTTATCCTACCACCACCAGGTACACCAAGTGTTCTACCACCACCAGGAACACCAAGCGTTGTACCACCACCAGCAGGCACATCAAGCGTTATAATACCACCAGCAGAAACACCAGGTGTTGTACCACCACCAGGAACACCAAGCATTGTATCTCCACCAGGCACTCCAAATGTTTCACCACCACTAGGCACACCAAGCGTTGTACCACCACCAGGCACACCAAGCGTTGTATCTCCATCAGGAACACCAAGCGTTGTACCACCACCAGACACACCAAGCGTTGTACCGCCACCAACAGGCACACCAAGCGTTGTACCACCACCAGCAGGCACACCAAGTGTTATACTACCACCTGGAAGTTCACCCAGTGTTGTACCACCACCACGAACACCTAGCATTGTACCACCACCAGGCACACCAAGTCTTGTACCTCCACCAGGAACACCTAGCATTCTACCACCACCAGCAGGCACACCAAGCGTTATACTACCACCAGCAGGTACACCAAGTGTTGTAGCACCACCAGGAACACCAAGCGTTGTACCACCAACAGGCACACCAAGCGTTGTACCACCACCAGCAGGCACACCAAGCCTTACACCACCACCATCAGGTACACCAAGTGTTTCACCACCACTAGGAACACCAAGCATTGTACCACCACCAAGCACACCAAGTGTTGTACCTCCAAGAGGAACACCTAGCCTTGTACCACCACCAGCAGGCACACCAAGTGTTACAATACCACCAGCAGGTACACCAAGTGTTGTACCACCACCAAGAACACCAAGCGTTCTATCACCACCAGGCACACCAAGTGTTGTACCTCCACCAGGAACACCTAGCCTTGTACCACCACCAGCAGGCACACCAAGCGTTATACTACCACCAGCAGGTACACCAAGTGTTGTACCACCAACAGGAACACCAAGCGCTGTATCTCCACCAGGGACACCAAAGGTAGTACCACCACCAGCAGGCACACCGAGCGTTATATTACCACCAGCAGGTACACCAAGTATTGTATCACCACCAGGAACACCAAGCGTTGTACCTCCACCAGGCACTCCATATGTTTCACCACCACTAGGCACACCAAGCGTTGTACCACCACCATCAGCCACACCAAGCATTGTACCACCACCAGGCACACCAAGTGTTGTACCACCACCAGGCACACCAAATCTTTTACCACCATTAGGCACACCAAGCGTTGTACCACCACCAGGCACACCAAGCGTTGTATCTCCACCAGGAACACCAAGCATTGTACCACCACCAGGCACACCAAGCGTTGTACCGCCACCAACAGGCACACCAAGCGTTGTACCACCACCAGCAG
The DNA here is from genome assembly GCA_016165875.1 of Acanthopleura granulata. Lineage (NCBI taxonomy): Eukaryota > Metazoa > Mollusca > Polyplacophora > Chitonida > Chitonidae > Acanthopleura > Acanthopleura granulata. The sequence continues at coordinate 7,289,254 of JABBOT010000018.1, read as the reverse complement.
GCACACCAAGTGTTATACTACCACCTGGAAGTTCACCCAGTGTTGTACCACCACCACGAACACCTAGCGTTGTACCACCACCAGGCACACCAAGTCTTGTACCTCCACCAGGAACACCTAGCGTTGTTCCACCACCAGCAGGCACACCCAGCGTTATACTACCACCAGCAGGTACACCAAGTGTTGTACCACCACCAGGAACACCAAGCGTTCTACCACCACCAGGCACACCAAGCATTGTACCACCACCAGCAGGCACACCAAGCCTTATACCACCACCATCAGGTACACCAAGTGTTGTACCACCACCAGGAACACCAAGCGTTGTACCACCACCAGGCACACCAAGTGTTGTACCACCACCAGGAACACCAAGTGTTGTATCTCCACCAGCCACTCCAAATGTTTCACCACCACTAGGCACACCAACTCTTGTACCACCACCAGGCACACCAAGCCTTATACCACCACCATCAGGTACACCAAGTGTTGTACCACCACCAGGAACACCAAGCATTGTACCACCACCAGCAGGCACACCAAGCCTTATACCACCACCATCAGGTACACCAAGTGTTGTACCACCACCAGGAACACCAAGCGTTGTACCACCACCAGGCACACCAAGTGTTGTACCACCACCAGGAACACCAAGCGTTGTACCACCACCAGGCACACCAAGGGTAGTACCACCACCAGCGGGCACACCAAGCGTTATACTACCACCAGCAGGAACACCAAGCGTTGTATCTCCACCAGGCACACCAAATGTTTCACCACCACTAGGCACACCAAGCGTTGTACCACCACCATCAGCCACACCAAGTGTTATACCACCACCAGCAGGTACACCAGGTGTTGTACCACCACCAGGAACACCAAGCGTTGTATCTCCACCAGGCACACCAAATGTTTCACCACCACCAGGCACACCAAGCGTTGTACCACCACCAGGCACACGTACCGTTGTATCACCACCAGCAGGCACACCAAGCGTTATACTACCACCTGCAGGTACACCAACCGTTGTACCACCAAAAGGAACACCAAGCCCTGTATCTCCACCAGGCACACCAAATGTTTCTCCACCACTAGGCACACCAAGCGTTCTACCACCACCAGCAGGCACACCAAGCGTTATACTACCACCAGCAAGTACACCAAGTGTTGTATCTCCACCAGGAACACCAAGCGCTGTATCTCCACCAGGCACACCAAATGTTTTACCACCATTAGGCACAACAAGCGTTCTATCACCACCAGGCACACCAAGTGTTGTACCTCCACCAGGAACACCTAGCGTTGTACCACCATCAGCAGGCACACCAAGCGTAATACTACCACCAGCAGGTACACCAAGTGTTGTACCTCCACCAGGAACACCTAGCCTTGTACCACCACCAGCAGGTACACCAAGTGTTATACTACCACCAGCAGGTACACCAAGTGTTGTACCACCACCACGAACACCAAGCGTTCTACCACCACCAGGCACATCAAGTGTTGTCCCTCCACCAGGAACACCTAGCGTTGTACCACCACCAGCAGGTACACCAAGTGTTCTCCCACCACCAGGAACACCAAGCGTTGTACCACCACCAGGCACACCAAGCGTTGTATCTCCACCAGGAACACCAAGCGTTGTACCACCAACAGGCACACCAAGCATTGTACCACCACCAGCAGGCACACCAAGTGTTATACTACCACCAGGAAGTTCACCCAGTGTTGTACCACCACCACGAACACCTAGCGTTGTACCACCACCAGGCACACCAAGTCTTGTACCTCCACCAGGAACACCTAGCATTGTACCACCACCAGCAGGCACACCAAGCGTTATACTACCACCAGCAGGTACACCAAGTGTTGTACCACCACCAGGCACACCAAGTGTTATACTACCACCAGGAAGTTCACCCAGTGTTGTACCACCACCACGAACACCAAGTGTTGTACCACCACCAGGCACACCAAGCGCTGTACCACCACCAGCAGGCACACCAAGCCTTATACCACCAGCATCAGGTACACCAAGTGTTGTACCACCACTAGGAACACCAAGCGTTGTACCACCACCAGGCACACCAAGTGTTGTACCTCCAAGAGGAACACCTAGCGTTGTACCACCACCAGGCACACCAAGTGTTGTACCACTACCAGGCACACCAAGTGTTCTACCTCCAAGAGGAACACCTACCGTTGTACCACCACCAGCAGGCACACCAAGTGTTATACTACCACCAGCAGGTACAACAAGTGTTGTACCACCACCAGCCACACCAAGCGTTCTACCACCACCAGGCACACCAAGCGTTGTATCTCCACCAGGCACACCAAGTGTTTCACCACCACAAGGCACACCAAGCGTTATACTACCACCAGCAGGTACACCAGGTGTTGTACCACCACCAGGAACACCAAGCGTTGTATCTCCACCAGGCACTCCAAATGTTTTACCACCACTAGGGACACCAAGCGTTGTACCACCACCAGGCACACCAAGCTTTGTCCCACCACCAACAGGCACACCAAGCGTTATACTACCACCTGCAGGTACACCAAGCGTTGTACCACCAAAAGGAACACCAAGCCCTGTATCTCCACCAGGCACACCAAATGTTTCACCACCACTAGGCACACCAAGCGTTGTACCACCACCAGCAGGCACACCAAGCGTTACACTACCACCAGCAAGTACACCAAGTGTTGTATCTCCACCAGGAACACCAAGCGCTGTATCTCCACCAGGCACACCAAATGTTTCACCACCATTAGGCACACCAAGCTTTCTATCACCACCAGGCACACCAAGTGTTGTACCTCCACCAGGAACACCTAGCGTTGTACCACCACCAGCAGGCACACCAAGCGTTATACTACCACCAGCAAGTACACCAAGTGTTGTCCCCCCACCAGGAACACCAAGCGCTGTATCTCCACCAGGCACACCAAATGTTTCACCACCACTAGGCACACCAAGCGTTGTATCTCCACCAGGCACACCAAGCGTTGTGCCGACACCAGGCACACCAAGCGTTGTGCCGCCACCAACAGGCACACCAAGCGTTGTACCACCACCAGCAGGCACACCAAGTGTTATACTACCACCAGGAAGTACACCAAGTACTGTACCACCACTAGGAACACCAAGTGTTGTACCACCACCAGGCACACCAAGTGTTGTACCTCCACCAGGCACATCAAGTATTGTACCTCCACCAGGAACACCTAGCATTGTACCACCACAAGCAGGCACACCAAGTGTTGTAGCTCCACCAGGAACACCAAGCGCTGTATCTCCACCAGGCACAACAAATGTTTCACCACCATTAGGCACACCAAGTGTTGTACCACCACCAGGCACACCAAGCGTTGTACCACCACCAGGCACACCAAGGGTAGTATCACCACCAGCAGGCACACCAAGCGTGATACTACCACCAGCAGGTACGCCAAGTGTTGTACCACCACCAGGCACACCAAGCGTTATACTACCACCAGCAGGTACACCAAGTGTTGTACCACCACCAGGCACACCAAGTGTTATACTACCACCAGCAGGTACACCAAGTGTTGTACCACCACCAGGAACACCAAGCGTTCTACCACCACCAGGCACATCAAGTGTTGTACCTCCACCAGGAACACCTAGCGTTGTACCACCACCAGCAGGCACACCAAGTGTTGTACCACCACCAGGAACACCAAGCGCTGTATCTCCACCAGGCACACCAAATGTTTCACCACCACAAGGCACACCAAGTGTTGTACCACCACCAGGCACACCAAGCGTTGTACCACCACCAGGCACACCAAGGGTAGTATCACCACCAGCAGGCACACCAAGCGTGATACTACCACCAGCAGGTACGCCAAGTGTTGTACCTCCACCAGGAACACCTAGCGTTGTACCACCACAGGCAGGCACACCAAGTGTTGTACCACCACCAGGAACACCAAGCGCTGTATCTCCACCAGGCACACCAAATGTTTCACCAACACTAGGCACACCAAGTGTTGTACCACCACCAGGCACACCAAGCGTTATACCACCACCAGCCACACCAAGGGTAGTACCACCACCAGCAGGCACACCAAGCGTGATACTACCACCAGCAGGTACGCCAAGTGTTGTACCACCACCAGGAACACCAAGCGTTGTATCTCCACCAGGCACTCCAAATGTTTCACCACCACTAGGCACACCAAGCGTTGTACCACCACCAGGCACACCAAGCTTTATACCACCACCAGTCGGCACACCAAGTGTTATACTACCACCTGCAGGTACACCAAGCGCTGTACCACCAAAAGGAACACCAAGCCCTGTATCTCCACCAGGCACCCCAAATGTTTCACCACCAGCAGGCACACCAAGCGTTCTATCACCACCAGGCACACCAAGTGTTGTACCTCCACCAGGAACACCTAGCGTTGTACCACCACCAGCAGGCACACCAAGCGTTATAATACCACCAGCAGGTACACCAAGTCTTGTCCCACCACCAGGAACACCAAGCGCTGTATCTCCACCAGCCACACCAAATGTTTCACCACCACTAGGCACACCGAGCGTTGTATCTCCACCAGGCACACCAAGAGTTGTACCGCCACCAACAGGCACACCAAGCGTTGTACCACCACCAGCAGGCACACCAAGTGTTATACTACCACCAGGAGGTACACCAAGTGTTGTACCACCACTAGGAACACCAAGCCTTGTACCACCACCAGGCACACCAAGTCTTGTACCTCCACCAGGAACACCTAGCGTTCTACCACCACCAGCAGGCACACCAAGCGTTATACTACCACCAGCAGGTACACCAAGTGTTGTAGCACCACCAGGCACACCAAGCGTTGTACCACCACCAGGAACACCAAGCGTTGTACCACCACCAGGAACACCAAGCGCTGTATCTCCACCAGGCACACCAAATGTTTCACCACCACTAGGCACACCAAGCGTTGTACCACCACCAGGCACACCAAGCGTTGTATCTCCACCAGGCACACCAAGCGTTGTACCGCCACCAACAGGCACACCAAGCATTGTACCACCACCAGCAGGCACACCAAGTGTTGTACCACCACCACGAACACCTAGCGTTGAACCACCACCAGGCACACCAAGTCTTGTACCTCCACCACGAACACCTAGCGTTCTACCACCACCAGCAGGCACACCAAGCGTTATACTACCACCAGCAGGTACACCAAGTGTTGTACCACCACCAGGAACACCAAGCGTTCTACCACCACAAGGCACACCAAGTGCTGTACCTCCACCAGGAACACCTAGCCTTGTACCACCACCAGCAGGCACACCAAGCGTTGAACTACCACCAGCAGGTACACCAAGTGTTGTACCACCACCAGCAGGCACACCAAGTGTTATACTACCACCAGGAAGTTCACCCAGTGTTGTACCACCACCACGAACACCTAGCGTTGTACCACCACCAGGCACACCAAGTCTTCTACCTCCACCAGGAACACCTAGCATTCTTCTACCACCAGCAGCAGGCACACCAAGCGTAATACTACCACCAGCAGGTACACCAAGTGTTGTACCACCACCAGGAACACCAAGCGTTGTACCACCACCAGGCACACCAAGCCTTATGCCACCACCATCAGGTACATCAAGTTTTGTGCCTCCAAGAGGAACACCTAGCGTTGTACCAGCACCAGCAGGCACACCAAGTGTTATACTACCACCAGCAGGTACACCAAGTGTTGTACCACCACCAGGAACACCAAGCGTTCTACCACCACCAGGCACACCAAGTGCTGTACCTCCACCAGGAACACCTAGCCTTGTACCACCACCAGCAGGCACACCAAGCGTTATACTTCCACCAGCAGGTACACCAAGTGTTATACTACCACCAGGAGGTACACCAAGTGCTGTACCACCACTAGGAACACCAAGTGTTGTACCACCACCAGGCACACCAAGTGTTGTACCTCCACTAGGAACACCTAGCCTTGTACCACCACCAGCAGGCACACCAAGTGTTATACTACCACCAGCAGGTACACCAAGTGTTGTACCACCACCAGGAACACCAAGCGTTCTACCACCACCAGGCACATCAAGTGTTGTACCTCCACCAGGAACACCTAGCGTTGTACCACCACCAGCACGCACACCAAGTGTTGTACCACCACCAGGAACACCAAGCGCTGTATCTCCACCAGGCACACCAAATGTTTCACCACCACTAGGCACACCAAGTGTTGTACCACCACCAGGCACACCAAGCGTTGTACCACCACCAGGCACACCCAGGGTAGTACCACCACCAGCAGGCACACCAAGCGTGATACTACCACCAGCAGGTACACCAAGTGTTGTCTCACCACCAGGAACACCAAGCGCTGTATCTCCACCAGCCACACCAAATGTTTCACCACCACTAGGCACACCAAGCGTTGTATCTCCACCAGGAACACCAAGCGTTGTACCGCCACCAACAGCCACACCAAGCGTTGTACCACCACCAGCAGGCACACCAAGTGTTATACTACCACCAGGAGGTACACCAAGTGTTGTACCACCACTAGGAACACCAATCGCTGTACCACCACCAGGCACACCAAGTGTTGTACCTCCACCAGGAACACCTAGCCTTGTACCACCACCAGCAGGCACACCAAGTGTTATATTACCACCAGCAGGCACACCAAGTGTTGTACCACCACCAGGCACACCAAGCGTTGTACCACCACCAGGCACACCAAGGGTAGTACCACCACCAGCAGGCACACCAAGCGTGGTACTACCACCAGCAGGTACGCCAAGTATTGTACCACCACCAGGAACACCAAGCGTTGTATCTCCACCAGGCACTCCAAATGTTTCACCACCACTAGGCACACCAAGCGTTGTACCACCACCAGGCACACCAAGCTTTGTACCACCACCAGCAGGCACACCAAGCGTTATACTACCACCTGCAGGTACACCAAGCGCTGTACCACCAAAAGGAACACCAAGCCCTGTATCTCCACCAGGCACCCCGAATGTTTCACCACCACTAGGCACACCAAGCGTTGTACCACCACCAGGAGGCACACCAAGCGTTCTATCACCACCAGGCACACCAAGTGTTGTACCTCCACCAGGAACACCTAGCGTTGTACCACCACCAGCAGGCACACCAAGCGTTATACTACCACCAGCAGGTACACCAAGTGTTGTCCCTCCACCAGGAACACCAAGCGCTGTATCTCCACCAGCCACACCAAATGTTTCACCACCACTAGGCACACCAAGCGTTGTATCTCCACCAGGCACACCAAGAGTTGTACCGCCACCATCAGGCACACCAAGCGTTGTACCACCACCAGCCGGCACACCAAGTGTTATACTACCACCAGCAGGTACACCAAGTGTTGTACCACCACTAGGAACACCAAGCGTTGTACCACCACCAGGCACACCAAGTGTTGTACCTCCACCAGGAACACCTAGCCTTGTACCACCACCAGCAGGCACACCAAGTGTTATACTACCACCAGCAGGTACACCAAGTGTTGTAGCACCACCAGGCACACCAAGCGTTGTACCACCACCAGGAACACCAAGCGTTGTACCACCACCAGGAACACCAAGCGCTGTATCTCCACCAGGCACACCAAATGTTTCACCACCACTAGGGACACCAAGCGTTGTACCACCACCAGGCACACCAAGCGTTGTATCTCCACCAGGAACACCAAGCGTTGTACCACCACCAGGCACACCAAGCGTTGTACCGCCACCAACAGGCACACCAAGCTTTGTACCACCACCAGCAGGCACACCAAGTGTTATACTACCACCAGGAAGTTCACCCAGTGTTGTACCTCCACCACGAACACCTAGCGTTGTACCACCACCACGCACACCAAGTCTTGTACCTCCACCACGAACACCAAGCGTTCTATCACCACCAGGCACACCAAGTGTTGTACCTCCACCAGGAACACCTAGCGTTGTACCACCACCAGCAGGCACACCAAGCGTTATACTACCACCAGCCGGTACACCAAGTGTTGTCCCTCCACCAGGAACACCAAGCGCTGTATCTCCACCAGCCACACCAAATGTTTCACCACCACTAGGCACACCAAGCGTTGTATCTCCACCAGGCACACCAAGAGTTGTACCGCCACCAACAGGCACACCAAGTGTTGTACCACCACCAGCAGGCACACCAAGTGTTATACTACCACCAGCAGGTACACCAAGTGTTGTACCACCACTAGGAACACCAAGCGTTGTACCACCACCAGGCACACCAAGTGTTGTACCTCCACCAGGAACACCTAGCCTTGTACCACCACCAGCAGGCACACCAAGTGTTATACTACCACCAGCAGGTACACCAAGTGTTGTAGCACCACCAGTCACACCAAGCGTTGTACCACCACCAGGAACACCAAGCGTTGTACCACCACCAGGAACACCAAGCGCTGTATCTCCACCAGGCACACCAAATGTTTCACCACCACTAGGCACACCAAGCGTTGTACCACCACCAGGCACACCAAGCGTTGTATCTCCACCAGGAACACCAAGCGTTGTACCACCACCAGGCACACCAAGCGTTGTACCACCACCAACAGGCACACCAAGCGTTGTACCACCACCAGCAGGCACACCAAGTGTTATACTACCACCAGGAAGTTCACCCAGTGTTGTACCTCCACCACGAACACCTAGCGTTGTACCACCACCAGGCACACCAAGTCTTGTACCTCCACCACGAACACCTAGCGTTCTACCACCACCAGCAGGCACACCAAGCATTATACTACCACCAGCAGGTACACCAAGTGTTGTACCACCACCAGGAACATCAAGCGTTCTACCACCACAAGGCACATCAAGTGCTGTACCTCCACCAGGAACACCTAGCCTTGTACCACCACCAGCAGGCACACCAAGCGTTGAACTACCACCAGCAGGTACACCAAGTGTTGTACCACCACCAGCAGGCACACCAAGTGTTATACTACCACCAGGAAGTTCACCCAGTGTTGTACCACCACCACGAACACCTAGCGTTGTACCACCACCAGGCACAACAAGTCTTCTACCTCCACCAGGAACACCTAGCGTTCTTCTACCACCAGCAGCAGGCACACCAAGCGTAATACTACCACCAGCAGGTACACCAAGTGTTGTACCACCACCAGGAACACCAAGCGTTGTACCACCACCAGGCACACCAAGCCTTATGCCACCGCCATCAGGTACATCAAGTGTTGTACCACCACTAGGAACACCAAGCGTTGTACCACCACCAGGCACACCAAGTGTTGTGCCTCCAAGAGGAACACCTAGCGTTGTACCACCACCAGCAGGCACACCAAGTGTTATACTACCACCAGCAGGTACACCAAGTGTTGTACCACCACCAGGAACACCAAGCGTTCTACCACCACCAGGCACACCAAGTGCTGTACCTCCACCAGGAACACCTAGCCTAGTACCACCACCAGCAGGCACACCAAGCGTTATACTACCACCAGCAGGTACACCAAGTGTTGTACCTCCACCAGGAACACCTAGCCTTGTACCACCACCAGCAGGCACACCAAGTGTTATACTACCACCAGCAGGTACACCAAGTGTTGTACCACCACCAGGCACACCAAGCGTTGTACCACCACCAGGAACACCAAGCGTTGTACCACCACCAGGAACACCAAGCGCTGTATCTCCACCAGGCACACCAAATGTTTCACCACCACTAGGCACACCAAGCGTTGTACCACCACCAGGCACACCAAGCGTTGTATCTCCACCAGGAACACCAAGCGTTGTACCACCACCAGGCACACCAAGCGTTGTACCGCCACCAACAGGCACACCAAGCGTTGTACCACCACCAGCAGGCACACCAAGTGTTATACTACCACCAGGAAGTTCACCCAGTGTTGTACCTCCACCACGAACACCTAGCGTTGTACCACCACCAGGCACACCAAGTCTTGTACCTCCACCACGAACACCAAGCGTTCTATCACCACCAGGCACACCAAGTGTTGTACCTCCACCAGGAACACCTAGCGTTGTACCACCACCAGCAGGCACACCAAGCGTTATACTACCACCAGCAGGTACACCAAGTGTTGTACCACCACCAGGAACACCTAGCCTTGTACCACCACCAGCAGGCACACCAAGTGTTATACTACCACCAGCAGGTACACCAAGTGTTGTAGCACCACCAGGCACCCCAAGCGTTGTACCACCACCAGGAACACCAAGCGTGGTACCACCACCAGGAACACCAAGCGCTGTATCTCCACCAGCCACACCAAATGTTTCACCACCACTAGGCACACCAAGCGTTGTATCTCCACCAGGCACACCAAGAGTTGTACCGCCACCAACAGGCACACCAAGTGTTGTACCACCACCAGCAGGTACACCAAGTGTTATACTACCACCAGCAGGTACACCAAGTGTTGTACCACCACTAGGAACACCAAGCGTTGTACCACCACCAGGCACACCAAGTGTTGTACCTCCACCAGGAACACCTAGCCTTGTACCACCACCAGCAGGCACACCAAGTGTTATACTACCACCAGCAGGTACACCAAGTGTTGTAGCACCACCAGGCACACCAAGCGTTGTACCACCACCAGGAACACCAAGCGTTGTACCACCACCAGGAACACCAAGCGCTGTATCTCCACCAGGCACACCAAATGTTTCACCACCACTAGGCACACCAAGCGTTGTACCACCACCAGGCACACCAAGCGTTGTATCTCCACCAGGAACACCAAGCGTTGTACCACCACCAGGCACACCAAGCGTTGTACCACCACCAACAGGCACACCAAGCGTTGTACCACCACCAGCAGGCACACCAAGTGTTATACTACCACCAGGAAGTTCACCCAGTGTTGTACCTCCACCACGAACACCTAGCGTTGTACCACCACCAGGCACACCAAGTCTTGTACCTCCACCACGAACACCTAGCGTTCTACCACCACCAGCAGGCACACCAAGCGTTATACTACCACCAGCAGGTACACCAAGTGTTGTACCACCACCAGGAACATCAAGCGTTCTACCACCACAAGGCACATCAAGTGCTGTACCTCCACCAGGAACACCTAGCCTTGTACCACCACCAGCAGGCACACCAAGCGTTGAACTACCACCAGCAGGTACACCAAGTGTTGTACCACCACCAGCAGGCACACCAAGTGTTATACTACCACCAGGAAGTTCACCCAGTGTTGTACCACCACCACGAACACCTAGCGTTGTACCACCACCAGGCACACCAAGTCTTCTACCTCCACCAGGAACACCTAGCGTTCTTCTACCACCAGCAGCAGGCACACCAAGCGTAATACTACCACCAGCAGGTACACCAAGTGTTGTACCACCACCAGGAACACCAAGCGTTGTACCACCACCAGGCACACCAAGCCTTATGCCACCGCCATCAGGTACATCAAGTGTTGTACCACCACTAGGAACACCAAGCGTTGTACCACCACCAGGCACACCAAGTGTTGTGCCTCCAAGAGGAACACCTAGCGTTGTACCACCACCAGCAGGCACACCAAGTGTTATACTACCACCAGCAGGTACACCAAGTGTTGTACCACCACCAGGAACACCAAGCGTTCTACCACCACCAGGCACACCAAGTGCTGTACCTCCACCAGGAACACCTAGCCTAGTACCACCACCAGCAGGCACACCAAGCGTTATACTACCACCAGCAGGTACACCAAGTGTTGTACCTCCACCAGGAACACCTAGCCTTGTACCACCACCAGCAGGCACACCAAGTGTTATACTACCACCAGGAGGTACACCAAGTGCTGTACCACCACTAGGAACACCAAGTGTTGTACCACCACCAGGCACACCAAGTGTTGTACCTCCACCAGGAACACCTAGCCTTGTATCTCCACCAGGCACACCAAGAGTTGTACCGCCACCAACAGGCACACCAAGCGTTGTACCACCACCAGCAGGCACACCAAGTGTTATACTACCACCAGCAGGTACACCAAGTGTTGTACCACCACCAGGCATACCAAGCGTTCTACCACCACCAGCAGGCACACCAAGCGTTGTAGCTCCACCAGGAACACCAAGTGTTGTACCTCCACCAGGAACACCTAGCGTTGCAACACCAGCAGGCACACCAAGTGTTGTAGCTCCACCAGGTACACCAAGCGTTGTACCACCACCACACACACCTAGCGTTGTACCTCCACCAAGCACACCAAGAGGTACGCTAACTGACTGTTTCATTTAATTTGCATGTACATATGTATGGCATTTTCCTTAATGTGTGTTCTTGTGAGTGATTCTCACGGTTGATTAATCTGAGTATTTTGTCTGTTTTTAGCTCCTGCTTGTGAGTATAAGGTAATAGATATTGCAAGCCATGACTTTGTTGTGACGGCGTCCTCATCTGACACGGGGAAGCCTGAGCAAGCTTTGACCGGCTCGGCAGACTACTGGTCCCCAACAGATCAAGATGTGCAGGATACACCTTACTGGTTGCTGGAAATCCTGAGTTCTGAGGGTGATGCTGAAGTGGTGGATGTGGAATTTAACATCAAGTACTCTTCAGCTGTCACTGTTACCTTTATGAATGAGGCTAACAAAGTTATTGCCACCAAGGTGAGTTTGTGAAGAAACCCCAGTTTACAGTTATCTTCATATATTTCTTTTTAAACTTCAGGTCAGGAAATAATCCCCCATTTTCTTGATACGTTTCACTGGTATTTAACAAAGATTTTTCCCTTCTATGATTGGTGTCCTGAAGATCAAAGACTAGAGAAAACCATTGAAATTCCTCTGAGAAACCCTCATTTGACCCTTGGCAAATACTCACCATTAAATGTCCCAGCTGAAATAGCCAAAACAAAATAACTATAACAGTCACTTGAGCAACAACAACTTGTATAGAATTACGAGGGTGAAGGAGGATGGAGGGGCTGATTGGGGCCGGAGGTGCTGAAGGGAGGCTGGAGGGGCTGGGAATGGATGCTGGACCTGTGTAGGCCAACATCAGACCGCAGTGGAGGGTATGTCAGTTCAGCTCACTGAAGAATCTGCTTTATACAGTGAGCGTCTGGAAAGCGGGTCAGCGACAAACAATGGACAGTAAACTCAGATTTACAACTCCAGAAGTATGTAAAATGCTGTATCAAAATTGAGGACTTGAACACTAACGAAAAGTGCATGAACATAGATCACTATGTGCCCGATTGCTAATTCATTATATGCTAATTATATACCTTCTACTGGTCGGTTTTGGGATGCCTGCACATGTGTTTTGTTTTCTTACTTCAGGAAGATAAACTGGAAACAGAAGCTCTCAACAGGGTGTCTTTCAGGGGCATGCGCGTGAAAGCTCGTTATGTGAAGATCTACACCCCAATCGTTGATGGGTTGCCACTTCCTCAAGTCGGAGATATCGTCGTCAGAGCTTGTTACACCACACAAGGTAACTGTTATGGTCTGTGAACGCTACGGAAGCGAAAGAGGAAATGTACGAGTCAGGAGAGGCAGTCGAGTACCCTGCTAAAACCCGACTTTAAGGTGTCATATTACGAGTGCTTTTCAGCAGTAATAATAATAATAATAAAAGCCAGAGGCATTCACGGGAACGTTTGTGTGATTGACTGTACCCCGGCTACAACGAGGAAGATGTATATACGTGTTCCACTGTTAGTAAGCCTGGCAAAGGTGTATAAGAAGACCACAGTAGGTTAATTATCCTTGTTGCAAATGCTGGGAGAAATTCTTTTTTATTGCACCTTATTTTTATAGACAGTTGTGAATTAAGTGTTTAAATACTTGACAATTGGTTGTTTGTTTATTTATTTATTTATTTATTTATTTATTTATTTATTTGATAAGTGTTTTACGCCGTACTCAAGAATATTTCACTTATATGACGAAGTCCAGCATTATGATGGGAGGAAACCGGGCAGAGCCCGGGGGAAACCCTCGACCATGCGCAGGTTGCTGGTAGACCTTCCCACGTACGGCCGGAGAGGAAGCCAGCATGTGCTGAGAACATGAACCCCCAGCCACCGCGTTGGTCGGAGGCTATCTGGGCCATTGCGCTGCGCTCTAACGGACTCAGCCACGGGTGTCCCTTACGACTGGTTAGGGTATCTGCTGGCCACTTTCAATCCTGGAGGGACCCGAATATCTTTGATCCCCCCCCCCCCCACTCCACACACACACATGCACACACATGGGCATAGTTTTTGTACACGAATGCCAGAATTATCCTGTAAAGTAGGCCTTTCAGTGTGAAATAAATCCAAATAAGTTCATATTAATTGCCTTTTGTCTAAAATCTATTCATTTGTTTTCTAATGTTAATCCTTTTCTAAAACTGTTAAAATGGTTCACAACGCGTCTGAAACGTTTCAGAGCACCCAGAACTTCCGGGGCGTAGTCGGGCCTTGGAACCTCGCCGCATTTGCTAGGATAGTCGAGTCTCCCAGCTTAAACATGCTACTGGGTTACTACACAGTGAGTTGGTATAAATGCTACTTTCGTTTCCATTTCCACAGGGATGACAACAACCCCCCACGTGTCCACTTCCACCAGAAGCGCATGCTTGCCAGACCAGTTTACCTGTCACAACGGAATGTGTGTCAACAGAACACAGGTAACCATGAACACCTTCAAATTTTGTTGTACCTTTACATCTGTAAGTACAGTTTTATGTCTCGTTAATATTTAAGAGACCGTAATATTTGTAGGCCTGCTCATTTGAAATGGCCGGTCATGGTGGGGGGCGGAATTTACAGTTGCCAATATTACTATTACTAAATTACAGTTGCCAATATTACTATTACTAAATTAGTAAAGCAAAATGTTAATCAAACATCCATTTATTTGCTATCCAGATCTGTGACGGAACCTTTAACTGTGCTGACGGTAGCGACGAAGAGAAGTGTACAAGTAAGTATGCGAGAGAACAGTTCATGTTTTAGAGCACCGGTCCTATAGAAACACCAACATTTACATGTACACGTACCGTAACTGTTTTGCGGGTCAGGGGCCAGTTTTACGAAGATGGAGTAACGTTTCGTCAAACGTAACTACCATCGCGACGTCTGTCTGCGCTATGTGTCATGATGGCAATTACGTTTGCTATAGCTGACATAGTTTGTTTGTAAAACGGGCAGAAGATCGGAACACGCACGTGTTTGGCAAAGGATTGCTGGGTTCAAAATACCGACGATGTTAACACTTCACACTGTAAACAAAAATGATGTGGCGATTCGTGCTCTTGCAGCTCGATCCTCGGCACACTAAACTGCCTGGCTTATTTAGACTAGGGTGTATATTTGGGTGGGTGAGTGTTTGGGTGGTTGTTTTGATGAAGGGATGATATCACATAGGTAGTGTCCTGATAAGTTCATTTGCATGTCGCAAAGTTACAAACTTTTATCGTAATTTATATCTTTCTGTCTTTTATAGCCCTGACGCCTATCATTACCACAACAGGTAAGTTTACAAAATATAGAATTTCACCTTTTGTTTTCAAAATCTCTGTTGTTCAGCGGTGGATAATTAATTTAATACCCTATCATTTTCAGTCGATTTACACAATGACAAAGTCAGACTGTCACAAATATTGAAGTACCGGTAAGCAACTATATCTTATTCACCCTTGGACGCTTACTGTGGACCTTGGTGATGTCTAGCCTCACCAATTTGTTCCAACTGTGCGTTTCTTGCTTTTCGGGGAGTACATTTATTATGCCTCTAGTGGTAATGGTTATTAACTCTAGTGTAATATAGGAGACAACCATTAATGCCCAACGAGATCAAACCTCGACAGGACTCAACAGAAAACAAAAAACAATTTTCAGGGGAGGGACTTTTATTTTTTTAAGTTTTGTTCCTCGACTTGCATACCGGTTCCTAAACACGCTAGTTTCGGAAGTACCCAAAAATGACTGACCATGCGATTTGCCTCTAACTCGAATCTTTTCATGTTATGTTCAGCTCCTACAGGATGGTCCTCCTGGACTCCGTGGTCTGAATGCTCAGTCGACTGTGGGGAAGGTGTTCGCACACGCGAAAGGTATGTACTGCTTTTTTTTTTGAAAGCTTTCAGGCGTAAGGGCACATGACCTATGGGATCTAATCCCAGTTCTTGACGTTTTGTAGACTGCCCCGCTTTCAATGTTTGGCTGGACATGAGTGAAAATAAGCGGTAAGCTGTCCACAATGATCCTGGGGCCGTTTGTGGCATCTAACGGTCATTGAAGACCACTTGTCTTCCACCCAATACGGCGCGTATGTTTGTGCCTCACATGTGGGAAGGATTGTCAGTAGCTTACCGAAGGTCGGTGATTTTCGCCAGGCACTGACGGCCCGCATATATCGTGAAACATTCTTCAGGATGGTGTTAAGCAACAATCAATGTAAAGAAATAAACAAATTTCACGCGTTTTTGTCCTGTAACAATAAAAGAACATAAGAAAAAACAGCAACACCTGGAAACCAAGTGACGCTGGGTTAACCACTACTGCCACGGCGATGATGCGGCAAGAACAAATATCAAAGACTTAATTGTTCTCACTCTTACGTTTAACCGATTCTTTTCTCCCTCCCTTCCCCAACAGAGTGTGCCAGGGTGAGCCTTGCAGAGGCAAGAGCGTGGAAGAAGAACCGTGTACCGAGGCTCCATGTGCATGTTACTTCACCCAAGAAGAATTCCAGAAGAATTTCGGCTTCCAGGGTTCCAACCCCATCGGCTGGATTGAGAAGGATGGTGAACTGGGACTGACCTCCGATGACGAGAGAGTCGAGATTGATGATGAAATCGAAGATGGTGTCATCGTACATGTAGAGTGTAACAACTGGTAGGTTGGCATTTCAACCAATCTAAGTTCCTTGTGAATGTTCATATATTAACATTAACGATGAGCCGACGTGTTTTAATGGCTTTTGTCACTCTGGATAGTGAATTTGACTGACCAAGCACAATCTGCGAGAGATAACAGATTTTTAACTGGACGCAATTAATAATTAAAAAGAAATATATTATTAAAGAGATTAAAGAACATTATCTTTCATGTGTTTTTTACTTCACTTTGTGGTAGAAGCAGATTTTCTTTGAAATTTGGTTCTAATGTTAAGTGCGACATTCGTCTGCCACTCGTAGGCCATAAAGGGCCATTTCAAGTCGATATTCGCAATACAAATGTATGCTATATAATTTAATATCGTTTGTTTCTACCTTGCAGTACTTGTGACAACGGCTTCATGGACTGTAGTAACACACCTTGCAAGAAAGACTGCCATTACACCGAGTGGTCTTCCTGGTCTACTTGCTCTAAGACATGCGACGTAGGTCAAAGGTCAAGGTCACGAAATGCCATCGCAGGCTCCCTGTCTGGAAAACCATGCGTTGAACCAACACAACAAGTAGAAGATTGCAACACCGAGAACTGCCCAGGTAAGTCAGACTAAAAATAATATAATGACCTAATGATAATATAAGGTTTAGTGTTCCTGCACAAAATCATATTCTTTGGTTATCACTGTCAGTCAGTTTTCAACTTCGTTCTTATTGTTGTTGTTCCAACAGAGCCACCTGAATGGTCCACATGGTCTTCATGGGGCACGTGCTCAGCCACGTGCAACGGAGGTGTCACTACCAGAACCAGGACTTGCAACACACCCGGGAAATCCGACCAGGACAAAGCTTGCGAAGGCGAACCATTGGAGTCGGCTGCCTGTAACACCGATCCTTGTACCACAGGTAAAACTCCAGCATCACTTCTATTCTATTCTTATCTATTCCTCTGCGCACAGCTGATTTTTGACGGTCATAATGACATCTGCTGACAACCTGTTTTATATAGCTGTACTGTTTTCGACGTCTTATGTTTTGGGAATCACGTTTGATGCATACCTTTTGCTGACCAATATTACGCGATCGCCTAACCTGAAACGCTGCTAAATACATAGCTTACAATGGCGGTATTATCGTTCACAGAAGGCCCACCATCATGTGAAGGAGGGAAGGTCTACAAGAACTGCTCAGAGAGCTGTCCACGCACCTGCCAGGAACTGCGCATGTCCGCCATCTGCATCGAACCCGAGGCTTGCGAACCCGGATGTGGTTGTAAGGATGGAGAAGTGGAGTACCGCGGCCAGTGTATCCTCGAAACTAACTGTCCTTGTTATGACGACAAGGGTAACGAGGTGCCCGAGGGCATGGAGGTTACAGATTCACCATGCGAAGTCTGGTAAGTCTCCTGGCTCATCATCGTTATAAACTTGATGAAAGAATTATAGACACGTCGTATGAAGCTAAATTTGAACCAGTCAGCTTCCATTAATGCTCAGTTTCACCTATGCTTTTAATTACCTGACGGTCAGGTGGTATGTACATACTGGGCACCTAAGAGTGTCAGACCAGTTAATGTTGTCTGAGATTTCCCCTAAATTGCTAACACGTGCATGAAACATTGCATTAAACACCGCATGGTCTGACGCTTGGTTTGGTTTTGTCCACAGTTCTTGTAAGAATGGCCAATACAAATGTCAGCAGAAGGACGACTGTGACAGTAAGTGCAACACTTTTCTTTACGCTTCCTCCTTAACTTTTCCTCTCCTCACATAATTTCTTTGTAAAATAGGACTATTAGTCACTGCGATTTTGCTTCATCTAAAATTTGAATTTGCTCATCACATTCATCTTTTCCTGGCAGCACCTTGCGGCTGGTCAGACTGGACGTCCTGGGGAGAATGCAGTGTTACCTGCGGAGAGGGAACTAAGACTCGATACAGGTAAGTTACACCCAGTCCTTCAGCTCCGCTATGATAACAGAGGACAGCAACATGCCTCCTTAGCATTTCTGACTCTACATCCCAAACCCGAAGGCGTCAATTGCTGTTCTTTGAAAATATCATAAGAATATTGTGAAAATGTCGTGAAAGTTATTTTATTGTTATATAATGTAATACATACCATTAGAATATGGCGGAAAGCGTTTAAAATATACTTGGATTTTAGGTTGATAGCTTGCAATAATAGAGATTGAAACGTTCATAATGACGTTTATTTATTCCAAACGGATGTTTTAACAAATGAAATAAAACTGAATCGTTTCTACCAGCAGTATTTTTCTCTCCGCGCTCATTTATATACCTTGGCTTATTGACCTGTTCAAGTTAAACATAGATATATAAAGCCGTTTATGCAGCATAAAACCCAACAACACCCATTTTGTTTTTATAGGACACCAAACAACCCAGCACCGACAGGTAATGGCGCCGAGTGCGAAGGCCCATCGTCCGAGACCGTCAGTTGTCAACGAGACGAGTGTCCAGCAGCCTGTTTCCAGGGTAACTCCTCTTACATCATCGGTCAACTGGTCAGCGAGGACGAGTGCACTGAGTGTTACTGTCGCGAAAACATCGGAATCGTGTGTAATGAAAAGGAATCCGCTATCGGTAAGACTGATTCATGTTTTTACGGCTTTCCAGTGTCGCTTAATGCCTGTTCATGAATTTCCGGAAATGGAAGTTTGGACATTGTTCCTTTGAGGTGTAAGCCTACCAGCTTAGATTCTTACAGAACTCTGAGGAAAGTTAAACTAAATGTTTTCTATATACGAAGTGCTCTTGTGCATTGGGTCAGTTCAATCGTTCACCTTTGAATACATTTCTTCTGTGTGTGTTTGTATATACGTATATACAGGATACTCTGGAGGTGCTGGTCGTCATGTTGTTGTTGTATGTTAACAGTTGACGGCGGCTACAATGGCTGGTCAGCATGGTCCGAATGTAACTCAGACTGTGTTGGCGGAATGAAGAGGAGAACTCGCACATGCTCAAACCCACTTCCGAAATGCGGCGGCAAGACATGCTCCGGCGACAATGTGGAGGAGATCGACTGCAACTCGGACATCCCATGTAAGTTTGCTTTCAAGTTCTGTGTTGAATGGGGAGGAATGAGGCTAGTAAAACGTTTTCTCGCACGAAATTTCAGGTGAACTCCTTATGCCCATATACATCCTTAAGTACCTTCAGTTACTTTGATCTGGCGATATCACTTCCATTGTAAGATCCCTCACCACTGGGGCTGTCAAAGTTGACACCAAAATTAATTAATTAAGAAACCATTAAAGAGCAGTCGAAATGTTTCCGTTTTCATCAGAAATTTTATAAACACAATATTCCCTTGATCCCCGTAATATCTAATTCCCCCTTTGAATATATTTTCCTGCCGATAGGCTGTGTGACAAGCGAATGGAGCGACTGGTCGGAATGTTCGGCCACCTGTGACGGAGGCGTTCAGACCAGAGAGAAGAGCGTGAACGGCACCGACTGTCCACAGCCAGCACCGCAGACCCGGCCATGTAACACCGTGCCTTGTGAAGGTAAGACCATCCAGCCTGGTCATTGTCCAGAATTACATGTATAGGGCGAAGAAATATTTAAACGTATACAACATTAAAACCCCAAGTCAGTTAATCAACAAGAAAATAAATCTGTACCGTGCAGAAGTTCACTGCGCGGAATGGGAGACTAACGGGCTACACAAAAAGGTCCAAATCGCAGTTAAAACGCTTGTTTTCCTGTTGTGATGCTGCAATGCTTGTGTGCTACCTAAGTGTTTTGTGAGCCAATATACACTTAAACGTGTGACGTATGACGACAGAAGAGCACAGAGCTTTGGACCCTTTTTGCGAAAAGCGGGAAGGGGTTTTACGAGTTCCCCATTGCACAGCACTTAGGTACATAATTATATATTATAATTCCGCTGTTGCCGATGAAAATATTTTGAAAATGAACGTAAAATTTACCACTGGTCGAGTGAGCTGCTTAAATGTTTGGAATCAACAGTTATGTTTCAAGAAAAGTCCGATGCACCACATTCGAACTTTCAGGCATAACGCCTAATGATTACTTACAATCATATTACTGCGGTTTTGCTTCATCTGAAATTTGAACCAACTCATCTCGCCTGGTCAAGCAGAAGATCAACCAGTGTTTGTTTACAAAGTTTTGACTGAAGGGAAGGTAACATTGTTTTTGTTCTGTTAGAAACGTGCAAGACCACTGAATGGAGCGATTGGAGCGAATGTTCTGTCACGTGCGGACGAGGTCAGATGGCCAGAACACGTGACTTCGCGGGCCAAGCTGACAAGAAATGCTCTGACGAATTGGAGGAGGTTACAGATTGCTTCGCTGGCGACTGCGGTAAGTCAGCCATCTTGAATTCTCTGAATTCCGAATGGAACTTACACGACAGACTCACACAATGCTGTAAATATCCGGGATAATGACTAATAGTGCATACAGAGGCTACTTTCCAATATGTGTACGGCTGCGGTGATTGCTTTTATTGTGACTGTGAGCTTGCAGCTCTTTCGCACATGTTACGGTCCGCGAATGCAGTTGAATAGGAGACAAGTCATCAGTGTGACAACTTACTAGCTCTTCGATAGAAAATGTCTGTGTTTGTATAGTTCAAGTGGTGACTGGCCGCTTTGCTGTTGTGAATATGTATTCTCATTGTCCCTCGTTTAACATCCACATAGAATGCGACGAGGCCAACGAAGTATGGTCGAACCACACTTACTGCGAGCGATCGTGCGAGAACCGCTTTGACCAATTGAACCAGACTGTGTGCGACATGGTTCGCGAGGGCTGTATGTGCGCAGAAGGTTTCTTCAGAGACAATGGCAAGTGTGTGAAATCCAGCAAGTGCGACATCTGCACCGTCGACGGTGAAGAGAAGAAGCCTGGCGAGACATGGTCCAAGTCCACAGACCCATGCTATGTCTGCGAATGCGTCGGCGGGGAAGAAGTCTGCACGCGAACGTGCGAGATCCCAACGTGCGGCGACGTATGTAACATTCATTTCGGCTCATATTAGTGCCTATACTGAAAATCGACTCACGAGTATAGTGTGCCATTTTAAGATACTATCTTAAATTATGTCTATTTTCCTTGGGAACATAGCTAAAACTTTTATAGTTCAAAAACAGCAATCTACCAAATATTTCAAGTTTTTACGTTGTGACGGTTTTTATTAACGCAAACATTTTCCATTGCAATTAGTATGTGTTCTATGTTCTGGTTTTATTTTTACTAATCGTTTTTGTTTTCCGTCGGAATACAGGGCGAAGAACTAAGCTACGATGTCCCCGACACATGCTGTCCTAAATGCGTTCCTGTTCCAGGTGAGGATTTTAAATGAAGCCCTATTATACTCGTTCTACAAACTGAGCGTTTCGAACGAAAATTCAGATAATCACAAAATGCTAAGGCCCCTTTTTCCCTATTCCGGAAAAGTGCGTGATTAATTCTAATAACGTTAATTGATCGTTTTTTTTAAAATGTCGATGCTGTTCTCCAAACGTAACACTGATAGGGTTTTACGTGCAGTTTTTGTATCCTTGTAATGACATTGATTGAAATTCTTTTATATCTTTCCTTTTGCAGATACTTGCTCTCTGCGCGTGCGTCAAGACTACCTAGTTGACGAGGTCTCGGGTTGTCGCTCGGTAGAACAAGTCGCCATCACGTCCTGCGCCGGAGGCTGCGGAACTTCGTCTTCTTCTCCACTGCTAATGATGTCACGTGACATGGCCGCAACTCAGAACTCTTGCAAGTGTTGTACAGGTGAGGTGGCGGAGGTCAAGGCCGTTACCGTGGAGTGTGGAGAGCAGAAGATCCGACAGGAAGCCTTCTATCCAGTCCTCAAGGGATGTAAATGCAACGCATGTGCTGCAGGTGTAAGTATACCACGTCGTTACAAAAATCGCTTCTCGCTGTAACCTACGTCTGATTGCAAAATATTGTTGATTTCTCTTTTCTTTGACCTACAAATTCTCTTCACTTTAAAGATGTATATTGCTCTAAAAAATGGCTGTCGAATGTGAACATGAATTCTTTTATGAAGTTTACTTGATTGCGCCTAACAACTACAACCGGCCTTGCCTAGATAACATGGTTGAAGCGCTGGTTCAAAATTAACTGTCAGGCACTTGACGGAAGAGATGGCGAGTTCGAGTCCAGCTCCGTCCAACTCCTGTTGATTCGACTGGGGTTTTGAGTCAGGTGGTTTGTTAGGTGCCTTGATGGAGGCGGTGGTTTCCTGTCAGCCCTATGATTTCCTCCACTTATGAACCTGATGATCGCTGTATAAGGAAGAAGCCTTGACTACGGCGTTGTACACCAGTCCACAAAACCAATATTAAATACCTGTTGTGCGTAATTTTATATCGGTGTTACATTAAACGGATTTGCTCATTTGTACTCAGAGTCCTTATTTCCCCTCCTTCTATCTGTTTTAGGCTTCTCCACCTTAGACCGCAATAGAAAAAGAAGGCATGGACTGATAACGACAAGGGACGTACTCCCAAAAACGACACTGAATTATACCAGAAGTGTGTAGACTAAATTACGGACCGTTAACTTCGTCTTGCGATAATATTGACCATTGCAAATATATATACAAAATTCATTTGGAAAATACAGTATGCAATTTTAAATAGTAGCAAAATATATTAACTATAAAATAAAAATAATGTTATTTAATCTGTTATTGTAATCTGTTTCTCATCAAATAAAAATGCAGAAAAAATATTCATGTATGCTTGAGGGTTGTTTGTTAGACCTTTTGATTTGTGGTTTAAAATGGCTTTGTGAGTGATATCTGTGCGCCAATTCAGACACATTGTTACACTGCAAGGCTTCACGCCTATCCGAAAACTTGTCCATCAACAGACTTAATCCCGTCCTGACTCTTACTTAATATGATATCGATCGTTCAGAGTTCAAGCCCAGCTCACGCAGACTTCCTCTCTGGTCGTACGTGAGACGGTCCGCTAGCAGTATGCGGATGGTCTTGGGTTTCCCCCCGGGCGCTGCTTGGTTTCCCCCTTCCGTAATCCTAGCCGCCATCGTAAAAGTGAAATATTCTTGGGTAGGGCATAAAACACCAGCTTATTGACTCAGTGAATGTTTCTTCCATTGGAACGCTATTTCAAGAGTATCAAGAAACTGAACTTGAGTCTCCCAAGACTATTTTATCATGATTGTACAAGGATGTTGCTGAAAGCATGTATATCACTGGAGTGACGTCACTTCCGAGAGAGACTTAATTGCTACATAAAGCTGTGTCGCTGATACGACTTTGTAAGCCTCTTACAGGCATGCCGATTCCTCTTTGATGGGCTGGTGTGAGGTGTCAACAATCCAGGATAACAACAGGGCAAAGCGAATGTTAGGAGAAGTATATTTATTTCATGCATAACAAAGAAACAGGTTATGACTCGAGAAATCCTATCTCATCTGTTTGCCAATAAGCGCTGAGAACGCATCATGGACACTGCCGTGACTTCTGCATGAGGCCACAATGGCAAAGATTCCACCCACTTGAAGACGGCCGGCGTTGTTAAATCGAGGAGGTTCTTAACAAAACGTCGTAAGCGTCTCGGCAATCACCTGTAAAGGTACAAAAGGAGGTAAGCCTACCCACAGTCCTACGTTTCCTCCAACCAAACGTCAGATAATGCATACTATAACTATCGCGCGTTTCCTTCATCCATAATGCTGGCCGCCATAGTCTGAGAGAAATGTTCTTGAGTATGGCGTAAAAAACCAACTGAACAAATGACTTTAGTTATTTATTTAACTGGTATTTAATGCCATGGTCAAGAACTTTTTCAATGGCGGGTGGAAACTGCCTGGCTTGAGTAAAGCACAGATTTTCGCCAGGTACCATGACCTAAAAGGCCGCTGCCGAAACAGGGAAATCGGCATTCGAACACACGGCCTTAAGCAAGGGTCTGCTGGTCGCAGCAAGCCTGGACTTTAATCCTAAGAGCCATTGAGGCCCCATCAATGAAAATGAACACTACAATATCTAAATCTGTATGCCTAATATAATAGTCATAATTTGGAAGACTGATATTAAAAGTATTTAGTGTTTATTAAAACCGCAACTTCATACAAAGCCAAACCCTTTTTGTATGTACAGAATATTTTTACCCGCTGAAGCACAAGAATACAGAGAAATAACAGGTCATACTTATTATTCATCAGCAGCGGTGCATTTATGTACACGTACATGTATCAACGAGCACGTCTTAATACATTACTGTGTCCTTAAAAACAGCTGGGGATGTGTTTACCAGGCCGGACATAAAACAGAAATGCCATTTTTGACCAACGGTGTTGGATATAAACAATGCGGCCAGGCAGCACTTAAGCACTGATGCATCACCTGTGCATGGCTATAAACAATGCGGCCAGGCAGCACTTAAGCACTGATGCATTATATGTGCATGACTATTCATGTGTTATGTATGAACACAAGGTAACAAAAATACAGATCCCATATTCTTATATAACAGACAGGATAAAACTTCACGAGCTCCCTATAGCAACTTTTTGGACAAAATCATGGACAAATCGAAACAAACAAGTAACAGTGATGCAGTGAAAGATGGGCGAAAATGCAACATTTTCGACCGACCCTGTTTTTCGTAACAGGGGGTTGTTTATACACTACCCATAACAAATAATTTTTCAACGATGGCTTTGAGTGCATGTGCCCTGAGACAATACAAGACAGCCCCTTGGAAATGAAGTTAAGAACTGCGAACTTTTTTTTTTTGTTCTTTGGCTGCCAGAAACTCTCATGACGGAGTCTCGGACTGTTACATTAACCTCACCAGTAACTTATTGGACATCACTGTCTATGGAATCCATCTTTCGTCAAAGATTCACACACATCTTACTCTGTTCAAGACAGTTTCAAAAAAGGGAATTGGCCTTCAATACATTTTCAGGTTCAGTTTCTCAGAACATTGCCATGATATCAACCCTTTCGCTGTTTTTCCTCTTTAAGCTGGGCGAATCCCAACCCACAGCTTTCTTCTGGTGTTGTCTTACAAATTATGGCAAAGTGCCTAAGGTACTAAACAGGGCAGTGGAACTTACTATTATAGCATCCTGACACCAGAATGGACAATTAAAAATACTACAGCAGCATCCTGACATCAAACTGGACACTCAAATATACCGACAAGCCGACACCAGACACTAAAGCCCAATACTGCAGCAGACACCAACCATTTCTTCGAGAATAGCTGTTGGTCTACACCACATATATACATGTATACATATGTGTGTTCATGGTGAAATATTGACCATTCAAGCTACGTGTAGTTGAGCAGTCAAGCTGCGTGTAGTTGAGCAGTCAAGTGCATGTGCTTCATTAACACCAAATGCATTCTAAAACAGAGCTCTTGGTACAGTATACACTGTACATGTAGGCCTAGCTACAAATGTGCCACAAAAGTCAAAAGAGAGCTCTGCTTCAGACCAAATCACTAATACAATGGACATAATACTTTGGTCAGTCACAAAATCACATTTTACAGCTAGGTAAAAAAACAAGTTATCTATCAGCTGAAAAAAAACCCAGTCGCAGTCAAGGTTACCAGTATCTAATGCAAGCAGTGATAATGTATATCACCACAAAGTACCCTCAAACTAACAACACACTACACTTATATATAAACCTGGAGTCACCACATCACATACCAGTGTCAAACCCCGTCTTCATCTCGACGCTATTTACTACATCTGTAAGCACACACTTACTTTAAATGACCTAAACATTTGCCAAAGAGTCCATGGTTAGATGCATGTAAATGTCGAAAGATTTTACTCAAGGCTCTGAAACCATTATATTTCACGAAGGACATTATCCTATCTTCCAAAGACAACAAAATGCAAATTTCACATTTCTACGATCCACAAAAACTCTCAGAATCAGGCAATATATTCAACTTCGTCATGGGTGAAATTTTAAGTTATGTGCTGAAATACGCTACTTTTAAGAGGACAGTGACAAAATGATAATGCAAAGCCATAGCAAACAAATCAAAACTACACAAGTACAAATGTTTACAGGCTACTTGTAAGTGCATTACTCACAAGTAGCATAGTACACATAGCAACAAAGACCTCCTACAACAGGCTTACTGAAACTCCTTACTCCATTTCAAAAATGGCAAAAAATTACCGTGCAATGCACTTAAAACCCCTCGGCCTTAAGCACGTGCAATATAACTAATAGATAGAAATGTCAAGAGACATTATGTATAATACCAGCCATTCATAAAACTGTGCAGGTGTGGTACAAATTTGGTGAATTTGGGACATACTGTTCAACAGATAGAGCATTTACAAAATTTTTATAAAATTCAGCTTAAATGGTCAAGGTAGCTAAAAATCAGTAGGGTTCGTCCTCATGCCAATGTATAAGTGTGGTGCAAGTTTGGTGAATTTAGGCTGAACCATTCTAGAGATATCATGTTTACAAGAGTTTCATAAAATTTAACTTAAATGATCCCAATGACTTTGAAGAAGAGGTCAAGGTCGATGAAAATCGATAGGGTTCATACGCACACCAAATTGTAAGTGTGGTGTAAGTTTGGTGAACTTGGACTAAAAAACATTTCAGAGATAGAGAGTTTATAAGAATTTAACACAAATGACCCCAATGACCTTGAAGAAAATGTCAAGGTCGCTTAAAATCAATAAGGCTCTTCCTCATGCCAATGTGTAAGTGTGGTCTAAGTTTGGTGAATTTGGGCTAATCCATTCTTGAGAAAGAGCATTTACGAGCGTTGTATAAAATTTAGCTTAATTGGTCCCAATGACCCTGAAGAACAACGTCAAGGTTGCTGAAAATAAACAGGGTTCGTCCTCATGCCAATATGTAAGTCTAGTGTAAGTCTGGTGAACATCGGATAAACCATTTCAGAGATAGAGTGTTCGAAAGGAATATGGACACACGGACAGACCGACAGACCGACGACGCCTGCTAAGACAATACCCCTTGGCCAAAATTGGCTGGAGGGTAAAAATGTTTCCACACCACTGGTTATCAGCAGGCACAATGTCTACATTGTAATGTACAAGCCCTATTTGTAAAACAAATGCATTTGTGACAGTACATATATTCACAGCATCACAATTATAACAATGCAAATAAAACAGGTAATGATAATGTCACACTGAGTCTAATGAAAGACAATGAATCTAATGAAACATGACAACACTTGTCAAAGAAAATTACTTCAATGGTACAGCTCTGTAGAGAGAAGTGTCAGAAGTGATCCGATAAACTACAAGACGATCAACATAAACTGAATGGTAACAAAAGTGATGTACATGCACATGTAAAAGTATGGGTTCCATACGCTGAAGTAAGCAGTGTGGAGAGCAAATACCATCCTTCACAATTCAGATTTCACAGCACACCCTAACCCTAACCCCTCCATACGCTGAAGTAAGCAGTGTGGAGAGCAAATACCATCCTTCACAATTCAGATTTCACAGCACACCCTAGCCCTTCCTTACGCTGAAGTAAGCAGTGTGGAGAGCAAATACCATCATTCACAATTCAGATTTCACAGCACACCCTAACCCTTCCATACGCTGAAGTAAGCAGTGTGGAGAGCAACTACCATCCTTCACAATTCAGATTTCACAGCACACCCTAACCCTTCCATACGCTGAAGTAAGCAGTGTGGAGAGCAACTACCATCCTTCACAATTCAGATTTCACAGCACACCCTAGCCCTTCCATACGCTGAAGTAAGCAGTGTGGAGAGCAAATACCATCCTTCACCATTCAGATTTCACAGCACACCCTAGCCCTTCCATACGCTGAAGTAAGCAGTGTGGAGAGCAAATACCATCCTTCACCATTCAGATTTCACAGCACACCCTAGCCCTTCCATACGCTGAAGTAAGCAGTGTGGAGAGCAAATACCATCCTTCACCATTCAGATTTCACAGCACACCCTAGCCCTTCCATACGCTGAAGTAAGCAGTGTGGAGAGCAAATACCATCCTTCTCAATTCAGATTTCACAGCACACCCTAGCCCTTCCATACGCTGAAGTAAGCAGTGTGGAGAGCAAATACCTTCACCATTCATCACAGAGCAAAGTACCATCCTTCACCATTCAGATTTCACAGCACACCCTAGCCCTTCCATACGCTGAAGTGCAGTGTGGAGAGCAAATACCATCTTCACAATTCAGACAGCACACCCTAGCCCTTCCATACTGAAGTAAGCAGTGTGGAGAAAATACCATCCTTCACAATTCAGATTTCACAGCACACCCTAGCCCTTCCATACGCTGAAGCCCAAATACCATCCTTCACCATTCAGATTTCACAGCACACCCCAGCTGAAGCGCAGTGTGAGAGCAAATACCATCCTTCTCAATTCAGATTTCACAGCACACCCTAGCCCTTCCATTACGCTGAAGTAAGCAGTGTGGAGAGCAAATACCATCCTTCACCATTCAGATTTCACAGCACACCCTAGCCCTTCCATACGCTGAAGTAAGCAGTGTGGAGAGCAAATACCATCCTTCACAATTCAGATTTCACAGCAAACCCTAACCCTTCCATACGCTGAAGTAAGCAGTGTGGAGAGCAAATACCATCCTTCACAATTCAGATTTCACAGCACACCCTAGCCCTTCCATACGCTGAAGTAAGCAGTGTGGAGAGCAAATACCATCCTTCACCATTCAGATTTCACAGCACACCCTAGCCCTTCCATACGCTGAAGTAAGCAGTGTGGAGAGCAAATACCATCCTTCTCAATTCAGATTTCACAGCACACCCTAACCCTTCCATATGCTGAAGTAAGCAGTGTGGAGAGCAAATACCATCCTTCACCATTCAGATTTCACAGCACACCCTAACCCTAACCCTTCCATACGCTGAAGTAAGCAGTGTGGAGAGCAAATACCATCCTTCACAATTCAGATTTCACAGCACACCCTAGCCCTTCCATACGCTGAAGTAAGCAGTGTGGAGAGCAAATACCATCCTTCACAATTCAGATTTCACAGCACACCCTAACCCTTCCATACGCTGAAGTAAGCAGTGTGGAGAGCAAATACCATCCTTCACAATTCAGATTTCACAGCACACCCTAACCCTAACCTTTCCATATGGTGAAGTAAGCAGTGTGGAGAGCAAATACCATCCTTCACAATTCAGATTTCACAGCACACCCTAACCCTTCCATACGCTGAAGTAAGCAGTGTGGAGAGCAAATACCATCCTTCACCATTCAGATTTCACAGCACACCCTAACCCTAACCTTTCCATACACTGAAGTAAGCAGTGTGGAGAGCAAATACCATCCTTCACAATTCAGATTTCACAGCACACCCTAACCCTTCCATACGCTGAAGTAAGCAGTGTGGAGAGCAAATACCATCCTTCACCATTCAGATTTCACAGCACACCCTAGCCCTTCCATACGCTGAAGTAAGCAGTGTGGAGAGCAAATACCATCCTTCACAATTCAGATTTCACAGCAAACCCTAACCCTTCCATACGCTGAAGTAAGCAGTGTGGAGAGCAAATACCATCCTTCACAATTCAGATTTCACAGCACACCCTAGCCCTTCCATACGCTGAAGTAAGCAGTGTGGAGAGCAAATACCATCCTTCACAATTCAGATTTCACAGCACACCCTAGCCCTTCCATACGCTGAAGTAAGCAGTGTGGAGAGCAAATACCATCCTTCACCATTCAGATTTCACAGCACACCCTAGCCCTTCCATACGCTGAAGTAAGCAGTGTGGAGAGCAAATACCATCCTTCACAATTCAGATTTCACAGCACACCATAACCCTAACCCTTCCATACGCTGAAGTAAGCAGTGTGGAGAGCAAATACCATCCTTCACCATTCAGATTTCACAGCACACCCTAACCCTAACCCCTCCATACGCTGAAGTAAGCAGTGTGGAGAGCAAATACCATCCTTCACAATTCAGATTTCACAGCACACCCTAACCCTAACCTTTCCATACGCTGAAGTAAGCAGTGTGGAGAGCAAATACCATCCTTCACAATTCAGATTTCACAGCACATTCAAAACTGTATCACAGTAGGATATCATGCTACCACCCAAAGAAACCCCAAAACAACTTTCTGAACAAAGAGAATTGAATAACTTATTCATGGATGAAAGTTATGGTGAAAGACAGTAACACCAGACCTATCTGATTACCTCCCCTTGTCTTTGACTGTCAAGCCCAGTTAACAACGGAAGATGAACTGAAGTTAAAATAAAAAAAAGTACATGTAGCTCTCACTGGATGAAATCATTTCAATTGTCCATGAAGCAGAGTTAGTATCTTAAATTTTATTAGCACTTTTTTTTAAATACCATTAGATGTTTTGGACAATCCTGTACTAGATTCACTAGTTTAAATACGTTTTCATCTTTTCCGAATACGTTATTAAAGCCAACCCTAATGAATGGCATCCAGATTCAAACTTAATCAACTGCCTACCTCATGCATCATATGTATACATTCTGTACACTTTCAATACCAAACACATTAGACATTATGTACATTCTACATGTATACCAATTATGCTAAGCAAATAACCATTCATAGAGTCTTTGTAAAAATACAACATTATTTTTGATATGATATGTCAACAGCGCTTAGCATCACAACCAGAAAATATAATCTACATTCCCATTTCTACCTGAACATTACCTTGGCTACTTGCAAAGAGCTTTTCTTTTTCAGTTGTAACTGTAACTTTAGCACTACCACAGAGTAACTGTTTGGTTTGCATGTAGCAATACCTGTGAGATTTCACATAACACCTACACCACACAACCTCAAACAGTTACCCATTATAAACACGCCTGCAAGGTTTGTATGCATAAAGATACCAACATTAAAAGAAACAAAACCTGAATGAGGATTCCAGGTCGCCCTAATATATGACCCTTCTTAAAACTTTTCATTTATCTTTACCAATCCATATGTGCAGTCAATCTACCATGAGTTAAATTACCACTGTGTATATATGTATGTGAGCTGTAAAAAGCAGCACTTTTGCAATAGAGCCTGCCCTGCCAGAAGAAGACACAATCTACACAAACATTCTAAGGACTCCTTGTCATCAATTCGCTGAAAATTGTTGATTACAATGTAAAACCTGAAGAATCCACACATGCATCTGATTGATGTTTAACCCTATGCTCAAGATTTTGAGAGACCATTGGAAGCTTGGTGTCCCACATTTTGGCTTCATCATATAGCACTGTACTGAGTGAGACGAGACACTGTCCACGTGAATCAATGGATCAATGTATCTAGGCGTTGAAAGTAACATTCATATACCAGCCATCAACCAAAATGGGCGTTCTGGGTCAATAATCGCAAGACCAGCTCAGAACCACACAGTTAATCAGTTCGCCGCCCACTCATCCCAGTGAAAACAGGAAATTACAGGTATTTCAGTTCCTTGTGTTTAGTTGTATTAAACACTACAGACATAGAGAAAACTGGAACTGGACACCCTGTTCACAGAGAATGGCCTGTGGAGGAGCTGTCTGGACACGGACCCTAGCTCACACTTCTGGGTAAGGCCTACATGTAGTATGTCCTGAAGCCATTCATGAGCCCTGTGTGACTGGATGCATCACTGCATGAGATGTTCAAAGTAAAACACCCTGTAACAACTCACTCATTCATGGATGAATTCAATCCGAACACTCACTGAGCTGGCAAACCAACAGACTCTTTTCACACTTAAGTGTCACAGTGTGCGATGATGAGAAGATGGGAGCACTTTTGGGTGGGATCAGGTGTGGCACATTGTAAGAGACATTCTACAAATTGTTCAGGCACAAGAGTAAGGAATCATCAGACATGCCATCAGACATGATAGTAATGATCATAACTACAAACGACAGTAATGATCATGACTACAAATGATAGTAATGATCATAACTACAAACGACAGTAATGATCATGACTACAAATGATAGTAATGATCATAACTACAAACGATAGTAATGATCATGACTACAAATGATAGTAATGATCATAACTACAAACGATAGTAATGACCATTACTACAAATGACATTATTCGCCATGACTACAAATGACAGTAATCATCATGACTACAAATGACATTATTCATTATTACTACAAATGATAGTTATCAACATGCCTACAAATCACAGTAATTATCTTGTCCACAGATGGCAGTAATCATCTTGTCCACAAAAGGCAGTACTCTTCTGATTAATAATTAATTATTTCTAATTTCTAGTAATTCTTCTAACTTTTAGGACAGATACTAGCAGTGCTGAGAGCAAACAACTACATTTCCTCTCAGTTTTTTTCATAAAAGTACAGGTAATATGGGTATGTTGTTCATTGGATGGATTTACCATGTGAGAAAAGAGAAATTGTGCATTTCTTTTACAATGACATGTATATTTGCTTGAAACAGTCGACCAGATGTTCCAAAAATTTGAGGAATTAATGTAATCAGAATCACTCACATGCCTCTTATCCTTCTGTGGACAGCGCAAAATTTATCCTAATTTAACTTGAAAGAAACAACAAACAGAAACCTTGGTCATTAGAGTTAAAAAACAAAACAGGAAAACTGATGAAAAACGGAACAGAGAAGAGTGAATTAACTCTGTACATCCCAAGGTCAAAGTTTTCCTGATCTTTCATCACAAGATACAGGAGATCACCTTTACCATCTGGTGAGGAAGTCAATGGCACCATATCCCATACTTACACTCATGGCTTTTTTTCTGTACTTAGAATCCACACTGTACATTGAAGTGGCAATTAGGAACATGTATATTGTCATTAGCAATATGTATATACATGTAGTTTAGTGTGCAACTGCCAGTGACAAGGAACACTAGAACTTTCAGTTATCTTATCCTTGAGTTGCTAAAACAGGCAGGTAGAATAACAGCTAAAACATGCTGTATAGGTCCTTCTACATGTAGTGCCCATTTTCATCTTTTCACGACGACTGCAGGGAAAGTCTTTGCACTTAGAGTTCGATGCAGACATCTTCTGGAGTCAAGGCAATGAGAGTGTAGCCTATGCGATCAACCCACCTTACCACATCACAATAACTGCCTATGCCTTGTTCCAGCAACAGTTTGACACAGAGCTGTTAATCACAGGCAGAATCAGGAAAAAGTGGATAAATTAAAAAATTTTTCACTTAAAGACAAAAAAAAAAAATTCATGTACACTGTACATGTACCTGAGACAGCTATTTCTTTTTCTCATAATTTTCCAGCTCGTATTCGTCCAGGAATTCGAAGTCATCTGCCTCCTCGGTATCATCGCTGTACTCAGAGTCCTCTTCTGAGTCTCCGGCGCCGAGGTGCGCTCCTGGCACGATCTGTACATCCCCAGACTGGGAGTCTTCAGACTTGCCGATGGAGAACACGACATTCTGTGGATGTTGTGGAGGAGGTTGCACAGGTTGTGGCAGGACGGAAGCGTGCAGGCTCCCACCCAGTTTACTGAGCCCCGAGAGCGCTGCGGACATCACTGCGCCTGGCAGTGACTGCTGCATCCCGGATGCAATAGACGACAGCGAGGATGACGAACCACCGTACGCAGAGTTTGATTCGGTTTCCGACACCTCAGCAATATCAGGAAATGACAACTCGCGCGTCAAGGTGTGTTCCTCTTCAGAATCTGAGTCACGAAAGTGTGAGGGAACAAAATGCATGGCATCCATCCTACCATCCATTGGGGTGCTCTCTTTGCTGGGGTATCGATTCGAGCTCAGGATTTTCTCCTTGGTTTCAGGTTTTGTTTTGAGCGTGAGCTGATCACTTTCATCATCGGTCTGATCCAGGACTTCTTCAAAAGACGGCATTTCATCGATCCCATGTGTAAAGTCGTGGAAACTTTCCTTTTCATTCTCTGGGTGCGGCAAAAAAAGCAACATGTCATGGAGATTTACTACTGAGTCTTTTAACAACATAACTTAAAAGCATCGAAACTCAAGAGATAATTTATTTCTTTGATTGTGTTTTACGCCGTACTCAAGAATATTTCGCTTATACAACGATGGCCACCCAGGTGGGAGGAAACCAAGCAGGGCTGGGGGAAACCCACAACTATCCGCAGGTTCTCGAGATATGAAAGCAGAGTAGTGTTGAAAATCTGAAAATCACGCACAAAAATGTCGTACACTTTATACACTAATTTACCAGGCAACATGGCACGTTTCATACAAAACAAATTAACTTTAAAAAAAGTTTTCATTAGTCCTGAAAACTTTCAGTTTACTTAGTCATTTCGTTTATTGGTGTTTTATGCTGTATTAAAAAATATTTCACTTGAACGACAGCGGCCAGCATTATGGCAGGAGGAAACCGGGAAAAGCCCCAAGGGGTTGCGACATCTTCAGGACATTTTGAAGTTCGTTCACAAACTAAATCAGTCACACTGAAATTAAAAATATTTATTTAGTATGTATCTTGTATGAGCCTGTCGTTATTTGATTTTCAACACAAAGAGGGCAGGTCATTCTGCCTCATTAATATTCAACCATAAAGACCCAAAGCATATGTGCAGACCTTTGGGATCAGTCGATACTGGCTACACCAAGTTGGATAATTTTGAACTTTGATACACACAGATACATACAGAGTATAGTACCTTAAACAGCACTGAGAAAAGGTTACCAATAATCTTCTCATTAAACCATTCTTCGGAAATATGTGTCTGCTCAACGTTTAACACCGCCACAACAACAACAACATTTGCACCCATCTACCAAGCAGCAGTTTTACAACAACTGGCCGACAATTATAACACTGCTAGACTTGCTTGTCAACCTGCTAAGCTCTCTTTTACCCTTCTTTTTGGCTGATCCTGTTACAAGAGTGCTGCAAGTCCTTCCTTAACACGTCATCAGCCACGTTTGTTTACATTTACATATGAAGTTTACCGAGTGCTCTGCACATGCCCCATTTCCACTGAGTTGTCAGCCCCTCATTTAAAATTTTTCTGAGTTTGAGTTTTTCTGTTATTTTTAAACATTCACTTAATGTACAATGCTGGTGGTGGGATGAACAAAGAGCTTGCAACTTTTATTTCTTGAGAAAGTTCCTAATACTCATGTCATTCTATGATAACGCAAAAATACCTACTATTTTGGCGACCATGTCCCTTTAAAATCTCTGTCATATGTTTAAACAATGAAAGCAGTTTACAAACAAATTGTGACACTTTAATGAAAAAATAGAAAATCAAATACTAAAAAAATACAGTATGCCCTAAAATAATCTTGGATCACAATGGTATTACACTGAAAAGGATGATGTAAACTTTGCAGGCCACAACACCATATGTAACTCACCCTCGTCTGAGTAGTGGTCGCTGACGGACGGCTCTTTGGACAGTAGGGGTGTGGACAAGGGAGTCCCACTCTCGTCCTCACTGTCTGTGATCGCGCGAGCTAACGCAGCCGTCGTCACGGGGTCAACGGATGGCACAAACTCCTCCAGCTCACTGTCTGTGTCAACCTCCGCATGGTCCTGACCTGACGCTGACCTCTTACCCTTGATCTCACGAGTGGATGGCTTGGCTGCGGAGAATCACCAAGAGAAAACATAATATACACAGATGATATCTCACATCGCGACGATGTATACATTTACATGTACTTGTACTTAAAAGCTACTTATCTATCGCACATTACGTCTTTTGATTTATTTATTTGATTTATCTGATTGGTGTTTTATACCGTACCCAAGAATACTTTCTCTTACATAACAGGGGCCAGCAGTATAGTAAGTACCATGGGAAACCCTCAACCTTTGGGGCCAAGACAAAGCCGGCATGAGCTGACTTGAACTCACAAAGACTGCCCTGGGGAGAGGCTCCTGGGTCATTGTACTGCATTAGCATGCTATGCCCTCAGCTCCGAAGGCCCCTACATCTTTTTAGTTGAAGTTTTACGCCAGCTAATGGGTAAGGTATGGTGGTTCCTCAAAAAACTTCATAGGGTTTCCGCTACCCAACTAATGTTATGCCAATTCACGTTTTAAGGTGTACCAATTGAACTGTAAGAAACTGTAAAACTGATGTTAGCATGAGAAGGAAGACCAATCCAAACTGTATCTGAAAATACCTTAACTTGAATTATATGTTTAAGATTTTGTTTTCAGCGAGTTAAATAACACTGAGTGTTTCGATTTTACGCTGCTGTTTATGAGCCAAACTGACAATGTATGAGGTCAGGTAACAGGTTACGGCTACCCAGAACCAATGGACAGCGACATCAAACAGAAACTACAAATTCCCTGTCTTGAACCTGCACCTCAGGCGCCCTGCACGCAGTGAATGTAAGATGCCACAAAGGTCATAACCACATGGCCGAGGTTTGCTCCTGAACGCTCTCAGAAGGATGGTTTATGTCTCTCACCTTTGAAAGGCCATCGTCCTCGAAACTTGAGGCAGTAATCCAGTCTCATGAAGAGTGGTTCCCCTTGGAGGTAGATCTTTTGTAGCAGATTGTGGTAGATAATGCAAGGCCAAAGTAACAGACTGATAACTGAAGTGTAAGATTGAAATAACCTGATATAACCTGAAACTACACACATCACTTTTCTATTAGTTATACCTATACCTAGTCATAAAGTAATGCAAGGAACGTTGCTAATGTCTGTGTAGATAACAGTAGATATTGTAGACAGTGAGATAACTATGTATATACTGCATTATACTTCTCCTGACAGCATAAGCAACATGACAAGGGAAGATAACTCAAAACCAAGCCTCACAAGCTAGGGAGTACACTCTTCTTTCCCGTCTTCGCTATGATGCAAACTGGTAACAGAGTACTCAGTTACTCCACAATAACCCCATGACAATAATGGTCAATTCTGCTTGCACCTGATTCAACACTGCGCAAGAAAACATACCCCATTCACACTGCTACATAGCCTTTACACCTGTACCATTTCAGTCTAAAGGACTAGGAAAATTGTACTGATACCTTAGTATACATCTTTGCTTTTCATTATTTTATGTATCTCAGAGTTTCGTTATTTTGGTCGGGCAAAGCTAATGCCTGAAACTGAGGCACATTCACCCTTCCTTTATTACAGAAATATTTGCCCCAACGACAACAGTTTTAAAGTATGAAGTTAAATAATGTCAATGACAGCTTCAGCACCTGTTACTTGATCAGTATTCCCATGACACCCATAAACAAGTCTGCTGGTTAAAAGTAAAACACTTACCCATTATATAGGAGAGCATAAGGCCAGGTACATAGTGACCAATCATAGCCAGAACAGAGCAGATTCCACCATTCATCAAGCAAAACTGAAAATAACAGGACAGGATAAACTTGCACAATGTACCATTAAACAGCTGTACTCCAGTTAGGAGAGAAACTCAAGTTCTTCAATTACATGCATAAGAAGTTTTACAGAACAGAAATGATACAACAGCTTTAAAAACAGTTCACACATCTCCCATGATTTATTCTGAAGAAATGAAATGTCCTCAAAAATGAGATGTTCCAAAGTTTCTATACAATCCTTTACTACCTGCACAACAGGCATTTGCAAGTCGTTATTATTCAATGATAACAATCCAGATTACGTCACTCCTTATAATACGGTTACATTTAAACTGGAAGGTTTTGGAACAGGAGTGCCTGTTTACAAACAACACTACACAGAGTCAATCAGGGACACAAACGACTTCATCCTTTATTATTTCTTTATTTCATTTGTGTTAAATGCCACACTGAAGAATCTTTTGACTGAAATGAGGGCGCCCTTTGGCTAGTTACTGACAAACCTATCTACAGACCGATGCACACCACATCAGTGGAGGACAAGTGGTCTTCCCTAAACCATAAGACTGCATACACAGGTACACATGCGTAGTCAACTGCAACCTGTCATCAAGGACTCTACAAGCTGCGACCAGAAGAATCTAACATTTCCCTGTCCAAG
The DNA here is from genome assembly GCA_016165875.1 of Acanthopleura granulata. Classification (NCBI taxonomy): domain Eukaryota; kingdom Metazoa; phylum Mollusca; class Polyplacophora; order Chitonida; family Chitonidae; genus Acanthopleura; species Acanthopleura granulata. Next base: position 7,250,356 of record JABBOT010000018.1, on the reverse strand, counting down.
GCCCAGATTAAACCTTTACCTTTTGCTCTGAAAGCTGTCCATTTAACCACAGTTATACCAGTACCAGTCAAACTAAGGTCCCATGTAGTTTGTCAGATTTCTGACAATGATGCTGGAATATGATATCCAGACTTCAGGCTGGCTACACCTGGAGGTCACAATCCTTGCCTTGTACAAAGCTCATCCCCCACAGTCTACACGTAATCAAAACGTCCTGAGTATGACACCATTAACGGTTGAAATAAACAAGTAAATAAATAAATTCCATACCGGTAGAGGTCGTTCTTTTCTTAACGCCACCCAGGAATCAAGCAACGCCATCCCGCTGGCACAAACTTCAGCCAGACGCTGACAAATCTCAGGCACGCTCAGTAAACGAGGGTGAATAGGGGTCCAACTGAAATGTAGTTACAAAAAGTGAGATGGCTGGGCAATGTTCACAGTTATCTCCCCTTGTCTGAGAGTACCTCCACGTACATGTACATGTTTACAGTTATCTCCACTTGTCTGAGAGTACTTCCACGTACATGTACATCTTCACAGTTATCTCCACTTGTCTGAGAGTACCTCCACGTACATGTACATGTTCACAGTTATCTCCACTTGTCTGAGAGTACCTCCACGTACATGTACATGTTCACAGTTATCTCCCCTTGTCTGAGAGTACCTCCACATACATGTACCAGTATAAAGAAACATGTAACAACACAAGATTCAGATGCAATGTGTTTGTTTGTTGGTTTGCTTTTTGGGGGGAGTTTATTTGTTTTGGTTTCAGTTCAACCAAAATTAAGTATAACAGGCAGGCATATATGAGATCAAGAAGATGGGAAACAAAGATAAGAGTTTCCTAGATGTAATACTGAGCTTGAAGAACTGACAAACTTGAGCTCTTTCAACTTACCTATCCTTGTCCTCAGGTGATGATGGGGGCACTGAAAATTAAACAAACACAAATATTGTTACACATATATTACGAATTTATTCAGGCACTGTCCTTTTGTAACGTAACTTCATTTTAACAGAAAAACATGGTCAGAGAAATACATATGTTTTATATTTAAGGACATTTATACGCAACGGTAAAAATGCATGATTGGGTAGTTTGAATGAAGTTTAAACGCAATCTACGACCATAGACAAGTTGACTAAGAACTTAAGGGGAGAGACCTCGTAAAAATGAAGTTATGGTGAGTGAAAATACCATAATAAACTGTACCTGAAAATGCACTTCACTGATTTTTTTAAGATTTCTTTCACCACAATAAAATGTCTTGATTGTATGGTGGGTTTTGTCGACCATATTGATAATGTGGTTCACCACCGATGTCACGTCAACTTTTCTATGACCCTAAAGCAGAAATTTAATGTCACATTAGCGTTTCCATACACAGGCAAACATTAGAGGATTACTCTTCACAAGAATTTTATTTAGACCTGAATATAAAGGTGTACAAAAAATTCTGTGATGTAACTGGTAAACCATTTTATTAATATGGTCCATAAAAGCCACCAGACAATCCATACATTTGATTGCGTTTATTTGGGTGAAAAAAAAAAATCTAACAAATTCAGAGAAGGTATTTTCGGATACAGCTTTCAATGGCATTTTCACTCACCATTAGTTAATTTTTACGGGGTCTTTCCCGTTAACATATGATCATTCAAAACCGCCAGGCATTATATACAGCGGGCCTAGAACTAGACCCATATACAGCGGGCCTAGAACTAGACCCATATACAGCGGGCCTAGAACTAGACCCATATACAGCGGGCCTAGAACTAGACCCATATACAGCGGGCCTTGAACTAGACCCATGACCAGTATGAATACAAAGTAACTTTGATCATTTGCTCATCACACATAACAGAAGACAAAAATTACATTATAGAAAACTTCTTAGAAAATTCCATGCAGTCCTGCACAAAGCCCACATATAGGATAGTACAGGACTAAACACACTTATAACCCAGATGTCAGGAAGGTTTAGAAAATATGTTTGTTCAGTCTTCATAAGTGTTTAGACAGTCTTTAAATTGACCTATCTTTGCACTATTTTCACTAGTCTGTGAAAACCTACTTTGCACACAGAATTCAAAACTTTTGACATTGAGAGAAGGCCTTCATGTGTGGTAACAATGTGCAAAATTTAATCCCAAATGGTCCAATGATTTTGACATTTAAGGTTTGTAACAATGTTTTTTAAAAATTCAAAATTATTCTCCTACACTAGATTCACATTATTCATTTTTCTGAAATACCAGATGACAAATTCACATCGTCCGATAAGCCTTTCTTTTCCTTTATATATGAATCAATACCATCACAAAGTATTAGTTTTTTGATGTATCTACCCCTTAGCGCCAGGAGGCAAGAAAAATCTATACCTCGGATTTCCGGCCAGATCTTCTTCTTCCACATGTCAATAAAAAACAGAACCATGGCCACCACTGATATCATGAAGTACACTCTGTAAGATGTCGTAGCTAGAAACCTAGAAAAAAAAGAATCAGTGAATGATTATGGATGAACGCCACTCCGGCAATAATTAGAAAAGAAGAAACAACACAATACACAATTCACAGATCATGAAGATTGTATGCATGCTCATACAATGAAACTGGCACGACACAAATTGAAAGAAACTTATATCTTTCAAAGAACCCTGAAATCTACACAACTCTCCAAATCAGGCAAAATTAATATCTTTGCCAAACATACTATATATATATATATATTTCTATATATATATGGTTGAATTTTGTGGTATGGCAGTACCTGGCCCATGGAGCACAAAACTGTGTGAAGACTTGTCAGACTCACATGTAACTTCAAAACCTTTACTGCACTAAAATTTTACCTCTGGAATCTTTCGTTTACTACTGAGGAAACTTTCTAGACCTTCATGACAAAATTTCATTTCAGTATATATAATGTGAAGTCCAACTTCAGAAATATTACCTAATGTTAAGACTAAGTTTTACTTTAGTCTTAGCCAGCTTCAAGAACTTCAGCCAGTAAACTCATCCAACATTATGCAGACTCTGAGATTCCAGAGAATTCTGTTTTGTTTCGGGGATTTCTTTTTGGCATTAAATGTGTTGATACTCCAGAATATTTCATTTATACGACAGCAGCCAGTTTTACATGTAAGGTGGGAGGGGATCAGGCACTGTGGAAACTGTTGTGTAGTGGAAAGGCCCTGTGATTACTTGGCTACTTGTTCCCCTACGTGCTCTATTTGCACAAAAGACAACGTAAATAACGAGCATGAAAAGAAAACAAATTCGATTTGGGTTGTGTGATTGCATGCCATTACCTGACAAACAACAACACATAGTAACTGCGAACTTCATAACATTTTGATAGGTAACGAATGTGCTTGTTTAAAATAGTTTCAACATCAGCGCATCATATTTATAGTCATCGCATTAGCACACCACGTATATAATCCTATCTGTGGGACAAATAACACCACAGCAAAGATTACCAGCAACTGTCAGCAAAGTTTTTACTCACCAAAACAAACCGTGGACACAGGCAAGCATGAGCAAACTTCGGCGTGGATTTTCCCACACCAAAATGCTCTGCAATTTCATTAAAAGCGGTTCGATAGGACTTAAAGCCTCGTTCAGCATGACCTCCATCCTTTTGACGCTTGGGTCAGCGTCCTGTCCGTTTGTACTCTCCATTTTGTCACTTTCTTTCAACCCATAAACACTTGTGCTAAATACGTAACTTCAACTCGCCATGACGGGAGAAGTTTGTTGTTTATGACGTCATGCCACCTTCTCCACACGATGTGCTGCATTGAAGTTTCTTCGAACTGCGAGAAAAATATGCATTGCATAAATTTACCTTCCTCTTGAAGTTAAAAGATTGCAGTCATCTGCGATTTGACACGATATTACTGAGTATCTTTCAATTTACAAAGGATGATTTGGAACATAGGTTTCAAGAGGAAATGTACGAGTCAACAACCTGATGGCATGTAAACGTTGAGTAAGGTCCGTCCGTGCAAGGTCCGGCTGGAGTAAGGTCCGGCTGGAACCGGCATCAGGGGACTGCCCCACGCTGGAACTGGTTATCCCCAACATCAAACCAAAATACCCTCAAATCTCGCGTTAATGAATATTTCCTTAATAATAAGTCCTTATATAAGTATGCCATGCAGTTTTTGGTGTATCCGATGGAGTAGTTTATTCGCTTTTTACGAATAATAAGGATCGGCCGATCGTGGAAGTTGAGGCCTGAATAACCATAGTAAATATAGCCTTCCCTATAATAAATAAGCAAAGTAACTCCAAAGAAATTCATTTTGACGTTCTCAATATTTCGACTTTAATTAAGTTTTCCTCCGGAGAAATGTGCCTTGTGGGACACGTTATAGATATATATTCACAAACATACAGTAGGCTCCCAGAAAAGCGTAGTAGAAAATCAGATAAGGACAGGGCTATATGGTAATAAATATTTATGGTGCTGTTTTAGAGTCAGTTCAATGGGTTATGACAGTATCAACACAGGGTTACACATGTTGCATGTGATGACATCACAGTACCAGCACCCTCCCATTTGTTTTGGGTACGACGACAATAGGTGCACACAACTCTGTCGGTTCCTGTATGCATTTAATTACACCATCTTCTTCCATGCGACGAAACTCATCCTTCAATTTTGACGACGTAGTGTAACTGCAAAGGAGATTGAATCCTTCCGCAGGCGAATTTTATATTCGCTGGTCATTTTCCCTACGCCTTTGAACAAATCAGGATAGAGGTCCTTGTACATGCGCTGTAGATCCGTCTGATCAACTGAATTGACCATCTTTACCAAGTGAAGAGCATTGATGGCCGGTCTGCCAAGTAATGATTCCTGAAGATCTCGTACTAAGTAGACATCTTGAAACGCTGTCTGACTACTTGTTGAGAGTTTCTCGTTAAAGCATCCAAGGACTTTGAGTGGCTTTCCTTCTGGTCCGAATAACTTCTTATTCGCTTTTATGATTGGTCTTTTTGACTTTGGCACAGAGCACCACATGACTACGGACACGTCCGCTCCAGTATCCACTTTGAACCAAATGACTTGTCTCTATTCTGTGCTGATATCCACTTTCCAGGGATCGTCACAGTCATCAGTCACTCGTCCGAAAAATGCGGCTGCCCCTTCACAATCATCAACCGTACCTACGGCAAGTACAGTACCACACATTGCAGAATAGCTCACGTTGCGGCCACATTTATGGCATTCTGCGTTCCGTACTGGACACTCCTTCAAGCTGTGTGGACCTCTTCCACAACGAGAAGACTTCTTGCCCTTCTTCGCGATAGGCCCCTGGTTTCTGTTTTGAAGGTTGTGGTGGCTTCTGTTTCCTTGATTTCACTCAGCTAATGTTCTGCTCTTGCTCTTGCAAGGCTATGGCCTTCGCTTGTGTCCTGGATGACTCGTAAGCTCTGCGTATTTCAATGCAGCGTTACAGTGTTAGTTTTCTGTCCTCCAGCAGTTTCTCTCTCACTGCCTTGTCTCGCACTCCGACAACGATGCGGTCACGGATCATCCGGTCCTCCATTTCGTTGAAATTACAGGTCTTTTGAAGCTTTTTGAGTGATGCAATGTACCCATCTATAGTCTCTGATTGTTCCTGGCATCTTCTGTTCAATAGGCATGCCTCATATGCTTCATGTGCCCATTTCGTCTTCTCCAATGATGGTTAGAAAAATCAGCACATCTACGGTGTGATGGTTCCGTATCAAGCCTGGAAGCTATCTGACGATGGTTCTTGCGCCAGTTACATTCAACGTTCCCACTAGAAACATCTAGTTTGGCAGGTACTGGGATGTTCACATGAAATCCTCTAGCCGTCGGCGGTGGTCTAGGATCGTCATTGCCGTATTCATCCATGGTTGCTTCTTCCACCTAACAGTCATGTTAGATGAGTTATGGCCCCCTGAATCTAACTTTTTGGACTGCACTTCCTCAAGGGAGGCAACATTGGAATGTTTCTAATTGTTTACTTAACAAATAGAGTTATTGTCCCTTTTGAAAGTCTTCCGATATATTTATTTATTTATTTATTTGTTCGGTGTTTTATGCCGTACTCAACAATATTTCACTTATACGACGGGGGCCAGAATTATGGTGGGAGGAAACCGGGTAGAGCCCGGGGGAAATCCATGACCATCCGCAGGTTGCTGGCAGACCTTCCCACGTACGGCCGAAGAGGAAGCCAACATGAGCTGTACTTGAACTCACAACGACCGCATTGATGGGAGGCTTCCGATCATTGCGCTGCTATAGCGCGCTAACCGACTGAGCTCTTCCGATATACACGTTGTTATTGTAACGTTTATCGCTTTTCTCTGCGTCCTTTGCTGTGCTAACTACGTAACTCAAGTTTGCAGGTTTCAGAAACAGTCAGTTATGGTTTTTCAAGCAGATGCCACTTCTGACACCATGTAATGTCGTTTGTCTACATAGGGATGGCCAATAACCAAACAGCACACGGAGTACAAGGTACTGAGACGTTTACTGATGCGCCATGTTGTACAGCTGTATCTCATGAATATGCATGAACGCGTATGGGAACATCTATTAATAGAACTACTGCACAATTAGCCGACGGGATCGTACAATGTAGGAGTTTTAAAGCCCTTCTGTTAACCTCACATCGCTTGTTTTAGGTAACGGCCTCATTATTAACTACTGACCGATCGCATCTTTGTTTATTGTAACTTCTCCACACTACGCGAGTTTTCGGCTTTTGAGAAATTCTTTATCACGCTGTGAATCCCGCACCGAAAAACTCCATATGACGGAGATTATCAGATTCTCTTGACGGCTGACTAAACATGGCTGAGCCGTTTACCCAATGTTTAGTAGAGCTAGGAAACCCATAAAACGTAGCCAAGATATCGTTTCTCATAAAACCCTTTTGGTGTATTGGTACCCGAGTATCGTAAACTTCAACATTATCAGGTGTTAAATTTGTTATCATAACAATTATCGGGTTACAAGATCAGCATATAGCACAGGTTCTAGTGCTGAAAATTGGCTGAGACCACTCCAGGTTTTGAGCCAGCAACCTCAGAGTCACGATTATTAATATTATTATAGCCTAAATTTTACTATTCCAAGAGCTAAAAAATATATAACTTTTGCTTTTCCGCCAGTCGTGCCTATAACTTTAACTTACATATTGCTACAGTATTCCATTCTTTATTGCCCCAGGTATGTCCAACACATTTACCAGTATGGAGTGATATAAATTTATTGGATAATTATGGTTTCCGTGTTGATATGATATTTGTCCTAAATATGTTGAATTTATAGTTGCTCACATTCGGCTCTAATTTTTCGAGCTCCGGCGTTTCATTTGTGTCTGCTTGGTAGAGTATATGATATAAGCCCTATTAAGATTCGTGAAAACGTTGGCGTCGTTGATAGTTAAATGCATTTTAAAGAAATGCAATTGTCGATATACATATGTGTGTTAAGCCTATCCTGTAATAATGCAGCCTAAGATAGTCGGTATTTCATTTGATTTCATCAACAAGTTGACTACATGTACACAGCTAATCTTCAGTAAGATCGCCGCTTCTTTAAAGAATCTAATGATACATCTGTTGTCCATGGGCCCTGGTACTCTGGCGTAGAGTGAATCCACTACAAACTAGGACGTAAATCAAACTGTTGGAGATACAGTTCATAGCGAAGCACTGGCGACAACAGTGTTTTAAGAATTTCCGAACTGGAATTTGGATTCAACTAATGTTATGATTACAACAATTCGCGGTTCAACTTTGTCTTGGTATTTGTTGACAGACAAAGCCTCGGTCGTTCAAACTGATTTTAGCCCATTTGGTTAATTCGTGATTTCAAACCCGGCAGTTTGTCTGTTTGCTTTCAGAAATGTCGTTCCATTAAACACAAATTTTCCGTTGGTTTCTATAGTGAGTTATACATAATCATTGCCAGGGTGACATAATAGGAGTTAGATGCACGTGATATACGCGTGCTGGTAGAATTTCTAGATCGACAGAACGTGCCTTTCCATTCCTCAATCAAGAAGTTGTAAGCTCGTTTAATTTTTTAAAACGTATAGAGACTTGTCCACATCATTGATGCATTCTGCCTGGCTCATTATACACACTTGGGTTTTGGTGTTTTGGTTGGAAAAATTTGAATGACAGATATTGTACTATCTGTTGGTTTGTAAGACACGTACAGTTAAGTCAGTTTTGTTTTGTTAGTAGGCAGATGTGTAGGAAGCAATACATCTTCGGATTCGATGAAAACCTTAAAATGACCGTGGATGTGATTCTGTGGCATCTCTGCAGACTGCAAGATTGACACTTTCAAGCATGGAGCTAATTCTCTACTTATCGACATGTATTGGCTATAAGACTGACCAGCTCTAGCTTGGAGGTGATTCTCTACTATCCACATATGCCAGAAGACTGACCAGCTCTAGGTTGGAGGTGATTCTCGACGTAGTATCTTTCATGTCATAGCACTGACCAGACACAGCTTGGGCGATACTGTACCTATCGACAATGGCGGTAACCATGACCAGTTTCATCCTGGAGGTAATCGGATTCTGTAGTAACACATACGCAATAAGAATGACCAGTCCTGATTATATATATATTGAGAGTGGACCAAGGAACACGAACCTGTATAACTTTCATAAACCACTGAAGTTCTCTCCGTACACATATTCATGTATATTAAAAGTAGACTGTATATGAGAATGACCCGTCCTCTATAGCTCGCATTGGTGACTCGATCTTTAGCTTGTGCTCATAGTGAAAGATCCACCTGTCCTCTCGAGAAGGTAACTATATGAGGCTTCACATTTTCTAGGTACAATTCAAGGCTTGGAGGGGGGGGGAGATTACATTTGGAGACCGTCGGAAATTTCCGTACGGCGGTATATCTTTCAAACATCAAAGAAGTAAAAACACATTTGGATACATAATAAAAGACTTATTATTTATTAAAAATTATTGTTTTGTTGTCTACAGATAATTTGATGCATAAAGACAGCGTTAACTTTTGGTTGATGTTAGCGACATTGATTCCCAGCAGTCTCCTGATCCCAGCGTGGTCCCAGCTTGGAGATGCACTGATACTTAATGTGACGTACGTGACGACTGCCAGAAATTTACGAGTCAGATAAAAAACATCTGAAGTGCATAGGGGAAAAACAAACATAAAACGTATTTTTAAAGATATCAGCTATGATAACTCAATATAAAATATACCGTGTGTAATATAACTAAGATTAAACCTAACTGATCCATCAGATATACTTATTTTTGACACTTTATGGCGTTTCAGAATATTGCCTGACGAAGGTCTCAGTTTGCCGCCATTTTCGATCTTCGTCACCGACACACGTCTTGGAAAATCGGCTGACCCTCTTTAGAAGTCAGACAAGCAAGACTAAGAACACAAGATGCCTCGTGAAATAATAACACTGCAGCTTGGACAATGTGGGAATCAAAGTAAGGGTTTTGCTTGTCTGTGACTTGTTATTTGAACGTCGATCTGTGACAACCGCTCCATACTAATTTGCAACAACAATGGGACATTATAATTACCGGTAACAAAAATTGTAAATCTGGGACTCTTTTCGTTTTAAATTGAGATGATTTCTAGAGATATTTTAAGCTGAGGTTGCTGTCACATGTTAGATTGACGTTGATTCGTTGAAGAACTGGCTTTTTCACAGTGGACACCTGAAAAATGGTTCATCCATTAGTCCGATATTGCTCTGACGTTGGGATTTGCAGTAGAAACGACACTCAAATCTCTCCTCTGAGACTCCCAGTTACAGCAACGTGGTGACTACCAGTTGGCACCACGAATGAACAGTCTACATACATCTAGCTGATCAAATTCTCGTCGTAACATCTACACTTCCCATCGGCACATAATTTTGTGAGGGTAATCCTCTCAGACGTGAGATTTGAGGGTCACTGGTCACGTCGTTTCTAAAGCAAATCCCAATGTCAGAGCAATCTCGGATTAGTCAGCCACCAACAAAGGCACAAACCCACTCTTTACAGCTGCCATTATCATTTATATTGCTTTTGTTAAAACATCAACTAAATTAGAGTGCGGAATGGTACAGAGATCAAAATGAGAAACAGGAGAGACGGTTAAATGTCTGAATTTGAGGGGTGAATGTCAGATGTTGGGATAGCCTAATAAATTAGGTGTTGTAGGCCACCGATACAGCATCAAATAGGCCTACTGCCAAAACCGTGTACTTGCTACCTGTTATTTTCTTAATGAGCATTCCCTAGCTGGGGAACTTTCCTTGGATCAAGTCAGATCCTGTTATGCTGAATGAAATGGGGAAAGTCCCCAGCGTTCTGGAAATAGGCGTCTGTTAAGTGTTGCTGACTGTGGTATTAAATAGTCAAATACATGTGCATGTGTGTAAGTAAATGATGTGTGTTTTGCTTGTTCTGTCTGCAGTTGGGATGGAGTTCTGGAAACAGCTGTGCGCTGAACATGGGATTAATCCGGGTAAGACAAAACAGATGCGGCATCTGTCTGTAAATTACAGTTACTGTATTTTATTCGTAATTTGCAGTGTGTGTAAGACATTAAAGTTTGTGGGCCTGTTTAATACCGGATATAACAGATGAGCATATTGAAATCAGGAAAAAATTTGTCAACTTGTATGAATTCATATTAACAGGATTCAAAAACAACACCAGTGTCAAAAACTCTTCTTTTGGAAAAGTAAGGTGAATTCATAAAGGTAGAGATCAAATCTGAATTGTTCTGGATTCATTCAGCATAACTTAGTAAGGGTAATGCGATGTATTATGAATAAAACTACAGGGTGTTAAAGCCGCTATGATAGGTTTTTCCACGTTACCTAGTGTAACCTCACGCACGAACACAGTGTCTCCCATGGCTGTACATGTATCCACAACTGACACTGTACAAACACTCTTGTCATCACAGCATAATTGTCTTACTTAAGGTCATATTCATATCTGCCCATTTCTAAGTCTCATGAGGAATATTATCGAAAAATTTTACAGACACTGCCAAAGATTGTTTTTTTGGAGAAATCTTGCAGATTAATTAGTGTTACCCATCATGAATCGTTTTGAAAAATGGTGTTAGCTTTGTTCCATAGGATTTCCTTGACATCATTTCAATATTTCTACTGAAGTGGCATCTAAAGTAAAGTATTGAAACCCAAAAAATGTTGTCATCTGGTATGAGTTCATATTAAGTATTACAGTATTATTCTTTGTATGCATTACAGAAGGAATCCTTGAAGATTTTGCAACAGAGGGAACAGACCGAAAGGATGTTTTTTTCTACCAGGTCAGCTAAGATTCTTCAATAACTTAAAAAAAAAAAAAAAAAAAAAAACACTTTCTTTTTCTTGTCAAGTGACAAAACTTCACATGTATTAGTAAAACAGTGAGGTTTATTTTCCAGGTAAGTACACCACATGTGCAATGTAACCTGAATGGTTTCAGGTGCCTGAAGTTACTGCTTCTACACATAGTACTTGTAGTATCCAAGAAGTTGGCAACAACGGTCAAGCTTAAATAACACACATATGTTCAAGTTGAAATACGAAACTTGTCTTTCTGTCCACAGACTTTCACTTTTGTTTGAAGCACTTTCACTTTTGGTTTTGTACTGTCATTTTCCAGGCTGACGATGAACATTACATCCCCAGAGCTGTTTTGCTGGATCTGGAGCCCAGGGTCATTAACAGCATCCTTAACTCTCCCTATGCCAACCTGTACAACCTGGAGAATGTGTACCTGTCCAAACATGGGGGTGGGGCAGGTAACAACTGGGCCAGCGGTCATTCACAGGTCAGATATTGGCTTTCCACAGTTCCTAGATCAGACATGCTTGGAAAATTATGCCTGATAATGTAGAGCTGTTTGTGAATATTTGTTTGTCACTCACTTGGTTGTAGTGAGGTGAATAGATTTATGACATGGTTCATGCCTGTTTCCCTTGGTTGTACATACATGTACGTAAAGACCAAGACCAAGGTTAAATCACAGGTAAAGGAAGTCTGAGAGTATAATTAAGATCATGGTCCAATCGCTAGGACACATGTTTTAATGTTTTCGAAGCTAACTTAAGACAAAGAAATCATAGATGCTCCCATTCTTAAGGATACTAGAAGCCCCTCGTGAACAATATTTCATAGCCCAAAATATTGATCAAATGTGGCCATATGGATATATGTTCTGAAAGCTGAACAACTGCTGATTTTAAAAAAAAATAAAAAAAAATTGGAATTTGCCTAAGTTTAATATTATTCAAAATAAAGAGAAAGTTTGAAAAAATTGGCTCTTTTTCAAATTGCTATTTTTTCGTCAATCTTCAAATTTTTCTTGCTAGATAATTTACTGTTTAAACTAAAAAATGGTCCCACCAATTTGTAATATTCATCTTAGATTGGTCTCAAACCTTGATTTTCTTTTACTAATATCTTTAAAACTAGAAATGATATCAAAAATCTGTGGGACAGTTTTATTTAGGTAGAAACAAGACCAAATTGTTGGGAGGAGCATTATGTGTACAAAATTTGTCATTAATTAGTTTGCCAATTGAATTTTGTCACAAATTGACCTGCTTCCTGTTGACATGTGAACATATACACCTACTTGTGTTAAATTTTAAATCTTATCATGTTCCATCTTAGCATAAATTGGTATTTTATCTTGACACTTCTGAGCAAACCATGCTAGAATGTGCTTATACCCCCCCCCTGCCTTCCCCAATGGGGTGATAAGGCTGTTCTTTTCGTTAATAGATCTGTTAGGATAGTCTGCACCAGCAGCCATGCACAGTTTATAACATAAGGAAATGTATCAGAGGCATGTCTATTCAAAATATTTATGTCCACTTTGTATTTCTAAACGAGGACGCCTCCATGGTCCATGCAGTGACCCAGGTGCCTCTCACCAGTATGGTCGCTGTGAATTCTTTCAGCTCACACTGACTTCCTCGTACAATGGAAGGGCCGCCAGCAACCCACGGAGAGTTGGGTTTCCCCAGAAGTCTGCCTGGTTCCCTCCCACCATAATGCAGGCCATTGTCGAAAAGGTGAAATAACAGCTATAAAACACCAAATAAATAAATAAGTGACCCCCATGGACCTTACATTTTGTCTGCGTTTCAGGCTGAGCGTCTCTACGAGGAGATCTTTGACATCATTGACAGGGAGGCTGACGGCAGTGACAGCTTAGAGGTACTTACACAATCATACCTCACACATCTACCGTTTCTGTAACTTGTACAAGAATCTTTTTGAAAACAATCAAGGACATCATTGAAAATTCCTTTGTGGGGAGTATCCCTGTCTGGAAGAAAGGGGTGTGTCGAACGGATAATTCTTTTTTTTTGGGGGCTAGTGACAGGGTTTGATATATTAAAGAAAAGGGGTGTGTCGAACGGATAATCCTTTTTATTTTGGCTAGTGACAGGGTTTGATATATCAAACGAATAATTATTGAGTGAAAAATGTAAAAGAAATTCTGTCAAAAGCAAAGGATAAGACGAATGCACTTGTTTCAAGCATTGATTGATATGGGGTTTCTTTCCTGTGGATGAATCCGTTGATCTCACGTTGTGTTGTTGTAGGGGTTTGTGCTGTGTCATTCCATAGCTGGTGGAACGGGCTCAGGTATGGGCTCGTACATGCTGGAGAGGCTTAATGACAGGTGAGATTAAAACAGGCTTAACAAGAGCTGAGATAAAAACAGGCTTAATAGCTGAGGTAAAAACATGCTTAGCGTTAGCTGAGTTAAAAACAGGCTTAACGACAGATGAGATAAAAACAGGCTTGACAGGTGAGATGAAACCACGCTTAATTGACGGGTGAGATAAATGGTCTTATCGACAGGTAAGATAACAGGCTTAACAGGTGAGATTAAAACAGGATTAATGACAGGTGAGATTAAAAACAGGCTTAGCAGGTGAGATAAAAACAGACTTAACAGGTGATATAAAAACAGGCGTAAGGTTTTCTAACCTTTTTCCTCATCATATGCATGTACATGTATTTAACCCTGCAGCACACAAAGCTAATTTGCTAAATCAAAATACACACAAGTTATGATATAGAAGTTTTGCATTCTAGCCCTTTTAAAAAAAAAGACAGTTTTGTCAATTTACATCAGACTGAGGGTTTTCTGTTTTTAGCTGTGAACACAGGATTCTTACATGTTCATTTTTGGGGGGGGGGGACATGATCTATGGCAAAATAAAACAATTCTCGCCCTCAACAGGATTGTTTTCAGGCACAAAATGACATTGCAAGTGGTTTTAATTAGAAGTCAGGGCAATTGTTGTGGATTCTTTTATCTTCAGATTTCCCAAGAAGTTGATCCAGACATACTCAGTGTTCCCCAACCTGGATGAAATCTCTGATGTTGTTGTTCAGCCGTACAACTCTATCCTTACTCTAAAGAGGCTAACACAGAATGCTGACTGTGTGGTGAGAGTTTGTTTATGTGTTTATTTATTTGATTGTTGATTACTCAAGAGTATTACGATGGGTGGAAATCGGGGAAAGCCATTACCATCCACACATTGCCACAGGCATGGGCATCGAGTCGGATCTGTCAGCATTGATTTGGGTGCCTGGGCAATGAGTTGGATTTTTGTTTGCTTGGGTGTTGAGTTGAGTTTTGGGGCAGACTGCTTGGGTGTTGAGTTGAGTTTTGGGGCAGAGAGCTGGTTGCTTTGGTTGTGAGTTGAGTGTGTGGGTAGAGCTGGGTGCTTAGGCGGTAAGTTGAGTGTTTGGGCAGAGAGCAAGGTGCTTAGGCGGTAAGTTGAGTGTTTGGGCAGAGAGCAGGGTGCTTAGGCGGTAAGTTGAGTGTTTGGGCAGAGAGCAGGGTGCTTAGGCGGTAAGTTGAGTGTTTGGGCAGAGAGCAAGGTGCTTAGGCGGTAGGTTGAGTGTTTGGGCAGAGAGCAAGGTGCTTAGGCGGTAAGTTGAGTGTTTGGGCAGAGAGCAGGGTGCTTAGGCGGTAAGTTGAGTGTTTGGGCAGAGAGCAGGGTGCTTAGGCGGTAGGTTGAGTGTTTGGGCAGAGAGCAAGTTGCTTAGGCGGTAAGTTGAGTGTTTGGGCAGAGAGCAAGGTGCTTAGGCGGTAGGTTGAGTGTTTGGGCAGAGAGCAGGGTGCTTAGGCGGTAAGTTGAGTGTTTGGGCAGAGAGCAGGGTGCTTAGGCAGGAAATGGAATTAAATTGGAAACAAAGCTCAGCCGTAAGATAAAATTCGCGTCATGAGAGTCTCATGTCAGATTAAATTCGGCTCGCTCGTCATATCCGAGATGAAATATTCGACTCGCGCTAAAATCATATCGCGATTAAGAAATCTTCATTTCGTCACAATCCCCAAACTGATGCAAGTTGAGTGTTTGAGCAGAAACAAGAGTGCTTAAACGTGGGTTAGTGTTTGGGCAGAAACAAGGTGCTTAGAAGTACATTAAGTTGAGTGTTTGGGCAGAGAGCAAGGTGCTTAAGTGATGAGGATTGAGTGTTTGGGCAGAGAGCAAGGTGCTTAGGCGGTAGGTTGAGTGTTTGGGCAGAGAGCCGGGTGCTTAGACGGGAAGTTGAGTGTTTGGGCAGAGAGCAGGGTGCTTAGGCGGTAAGTTGAGTGTTTGGGCAGAGAGCAAGGTGCTTAGGCGGTAAGTTGAGTGTTTGGGCAGAGAGCAAGGTGCTTAGGCGGTAAGTTGAGTGTTTGGGCAGGCCCAGAGAGCAGGGTGCTTAGGCGGTAAGTTGAGTGTTTGGGCAGAGAGCAAGGTGCTTAGGCGGTAGGTTGAGTGTTTGGGCAGAGAGCAAGGTGCTTAGGCGGTAGGTTGAGTGTTTGGGCAGAGAGCAGGGTGCTTAGGCGGTAGGTTGAGTGTTTGGGCAGAGAGCAGGGTGCTTAGGCGGTAAGTTGAGTGTTTGGGCAGAGAGCAAGGTGCTTAGGCGGTAGGTTGAGTGTTTGGGCAGAGAGCCGGGTGCTTAGACGGGAAGTTGAGTGTTTGGGCAGAGAGCAGGGTGCTTAGGCGGTAAGTTGAGTGTTTGGGTAGAGAGCAAGGTGCTTAGGCAGTAGGTTGAGTGTTTGGGCAGAGAGCATGGTGCTTAGGCGGTAAGTTGAGTGTTTGGGCAGATAGGAGGGTGCTTAGGCGGTAAGTTGAGTGTTTGGGCAGAGAGCAAGGTGCTTAGGCGGTAGGTTGAGTGTTTGGGCAGAGAGCAGGGTGCTTAGGCGGTAAGTTGAGTGTTTGGGCAGAGAGCAGGGTGCTTAGGCGGTAAGTTGAGTGTTTGGGCAGAGAACTGGGTACTTAGGCAGTAAGTTGAGTGTTTGAGCAGAGAGCTGAGTGTTAGGCAGAGGGCTGGGTACTTAGGCAGTAAGTTGAGTGTTTGGGCAGAGAGCTGAGTGTTTGGGCAGATAGCTGGGTGCATTGGCAGAGAGCTAGGTGCTTGGCCCGTGATTTGAGTTTATCAACAATTCGTTTGAGTTTTTGGGCAGATCAGCTGCACAGGCTGTGATTCAAGTAAATCAGGCAATGAGTTTGGCACTCCGGTGGCGAGTTGATTGGCGGATGGTTTTTGGTGCTTGGATGGTGACATTGCCTGAGCTTCCAGTTTTGTCCTAAATTGTGATTTGAATTTATTCACAGCAGTTCATTCATTTGCTTTATTCATTGCTCTGTGTGTTTACAGGTTGTCCTGGACAACACAGCTCTACACAGGATAGCTGCCGACAGACTGCACATAGAGAACCCCACCTTCATGCAGATCAACCAGTTGGTGAGTCCGAAAGCCCGTTCAGTGGAAAGTGGAGTAGGGATTTACAGTGGTCAGGGTTTCAGCTGGTTCATCAAATCCTTGAAAGTACCAAGTACCTTAATTTTGGCTTAAGTTTTAAAGGATCTGGAAAATTTTGGGCTAGACTTTTGGATGATTAAATCGCCGAGCATGTTCTGACTGTGAACAGCTGGAAAAGGCAGGCATTTTTTATGAACGTAAATGTTCATGTGTGGCTAGAAGCCATCAAAGCTTAAACCATCAAAAACGAAACTTGGAGACAGCATTGTAAACTTCGTGTAAAGTCTGGGTGGCTTGAAAGTTGTGGAAGCTTATTTTTAATAGCACCACCTGTCAGCGTAAGGAAAGTAACCAGATTGCCTTTGTTCGCAGTTCTTCACACTATGCCAGTGTCAAAGACAGAATGATCTTGAATCATAGACATAGGTCAAATTTATCTGTGAAGATTGGCACAGACCAGAGAAACTTACTGTTTGTCATGGTTGATTTCATAGGTTTCTCCCCTTCCAAAAAAAGTCTTCTTATGTCTAAATTAATATAGTCAGCCATGGAGAGTTTTGAGCAAAAGAGATTACTGTTAGCATAAACAGGTCCCGCCACTGTTGAGATGTTCAGAATTTAGAATTTTGAATATTTCTTTCCAATAAACACCAAATTATGTAAATCTTACCAGAAATAAAGATTTTTATTCAATCGACGAACTGAATACCTGTCTGTCCGTCCAGATTTCAATGAACCTATGGTTTGTGCTCCACAAGGGTCAACTTCACAAAACCCTGTACGGATGATTTACTTCATTAATATGCACTGCATGTCTTGTAGCTCAGTAAAGTTAATGTTATGTATTTAAGGTGTTTTAGGGTGTTTTTGAGTTGTGTGATTTTTTTCCGCATCATGACCTGTGGAGGATGGACTTTGCCGCATGTTACTTACAGACAGTTTAAATAACGTCTGATTCTTGTTCAGGTCTCCACTGTGATGTCAACCAGCACCACGACATTGCGTTACCCGGGTTACATGAACAACGATCTGATAGGTCTGATCGCCTCGCTTATTCCCACGCCGAGGCTGCACTTCCTGATGACCGGCTACACACCGCTGACCACTGATGCTAAGGTAAGGATGGCTGTGGTCATTCGAGAGCCTGCTAAGGCAAGAATGGCTGTGAGCATGCTAAGGTAAGGGCTGCAGTGGTCATCCGAGAGCCTGTTAGAGGAAGGACGGCTGTGGTCATCCGAGAGCCTGTTACGGTAAGGACGGCTGTGGTCATCCGAGAGTCTGCTAAGGTAAGGACGACTGTGGTCATCCAAGGGCCTGGTAAGGTAAGGATGACTGTGGTCACCCGAGAGCCAGTCTCCTGGGAAGGATTCATAACAAGGAATGTAGGATACGCACACCTGGTACTGTCTTGCTTGGTATTCCCATACACTGGATACTGGTGTAGGCTACCGTAGTGGGGGGTAGTGCGCCAGCACAGCGTAATGACCCAGGTGCCTCTTACCAATGTGGTTCCTGTGAGTTCAAGTTCAACTCATGCTGGTTTCCTCTCCCGCTGTACGTGGGAAGGTCTGCGAGCAACCTGCAGATGGGTTTCCGCGATGCTTTGCCCTGGTTTCCACCCACCATAATTCTGGCCGCTGTCGTATAACAAAACTGCTATTCTCAGGTATTGATGCATTGGTTAGCTGAGCCTTCCTGCTTCTGATTAGTGCATAATGAGTTATTTTACAATATGGACTATCGTTTGTTTGCTTGTTATTTGGAAATAATATGTTTCATACGGACCTGTTGATCTGAAAGAAAACAAAAACAAATACACTTTCACTTTTTTAGGGAAGTAATTAATAAGCCTGGGGAAATGAGCCTTGAAAATGCGTTGTTCTTGGAATTTTGGTCGTAAATGGACCATTACTAATTAATAATTATCCCACCTTGCGTTTCGATTTCTCCAAACAAGGTCAAGATAGACAGTTAAGTAACAGTGACTTAAAGTGAGACTCCCTGAGTGAAGGGAATTAGGTCTGTTACAATTGCATAAGTGAGAAGTCCCTGACTGGCTGCTAGCAGTCATCAAATTCGATCTTACCTCAATGGTATCACAAATCTGTGACGGTTGTTTTGTGTGTGCCTACCTGCAGGTGGCCAGTGTGAGGAAGACCACAGTACTGGACGTCATGAGGCGGTTACTGCAGCCAAAGAACATGATGGTCTCCACTCCGGTACACAGACAGGCCAACCACTGCTACATCTCCATACTGAACATCATCCAGGGGGAAGTGGACCCCACACAGGTAGGCCAACCACTGCTACATCTCCATACTGAACATCGTCCAAGGGGAAGTGGACCCCACACAGGTAGGCCAACCACTGCTACATCTCCATACTGAACATCGTCCAGGGTGAAGTGGACCCCACACAGGTAGGCCAACCACTGCTACATCTCCATACTGAACATCATCCAGGGAGAAGTGGACACTACACAGGTAGGCCAACCACTGCTACATCTCCATACTGAACATCATCCAGGGGGAAGTGGACCCCACACAGGTAGGCCAACCACTGCTACATCTCCATACTCAACATCATCCAGGGGGAAGTGGACACTGCACAGGTGGGTCAACCACTGCTACATCTCTATACTGAACATCATCCAGGGGGAAGTGGACCCCACACAGGTAGGCCAACCACTGCTACATCTCTATACTGAACATCATCCAGGGAGAAGTGGACCCCACACAGGTAGGCCAACCACTGCTACATCTCCATACTGAACATCATCCAGGGAGAAGTGGACCCCACACAGGTAGGCCAACCACTGCTACATCTCCATACTGAACATCATCCAGGGAGAAGTGGACACTACACAGGTAGGCCAACCACTGCTACATCTCCATACTGAACATCATCCAGGGTGAAGTGGACCCCACACAGGTAGGCCAACCACTGCTACATCACCGTACTGAACATCATCCAGGGGGAAGTGGACCCCACACAGGTAGGCCTGCCAATGCTACATCTCCATACTGAACATCATCCAGGGGGAAGTGGACCCCACACAGGTTGGCCTGCCAATGCTACATCTCCATACTGAACATCATCCAGGGGGAAGTGGACCCCACACAGGTAGGCCAACGACTGCTACATCTCCATACTGAACATCATCCAGGGAGAAGTGGACCCCACACAGGTAGGCCAACCACTGCTACATCTCCATACTGAACATCATCCAGGGAGAAGTGGACACTACACAGGTAGGCCAACCACTGCTACATCTCCATACTGAACATCATCCAGGGTGAAGTGGACCCCACACAGGTAGGCCAACCACTGCTACATCACCGTACTGAACATCATCCAGGGGGAAGTGGACCCCACACAGGTAGGCCTGCCAATGCTACATCTCCATACTGAACATCATCCAGGGGGAAGTGGACCCCACACAGGTTGGCCTGCCAATGCTACATCTCCATACTGAACATCATCCAGGGGGAAGTGGACCCCACACAGGTAGGCCAACCACTGCTACATCTCCATACTGAACATCATCCAGGGGGAAGTGGACCTCACACAGGTAGGCCAACCACTGCTACATCTCCATACTGAACATCATCCAGAGGGAAGTGGACCCCACACAGGTAGGCCAACCACTGCAGAATTACGAGATATGCTGACAACAGCTGCAAAAAGTAAGCTGTTAATGTTTTGTTCTTCAGGTTCACAAGAGTTTACAGCGAATCCGTGAGCGAAAACTGGCACAGTTCATCCCCTGGGGGCCGGCCAGTATCCAAGTGGCGTTGTCCAGGAAGTCACC
The DNA here is from genome assembly GCA_016165875.1 of Acanthopleura granulata. Taxonomy (NCBI): domain Eukaryota; kingdom Metazoa; phylum Mollusca; class Polyplacophora; order Chitonida; family Chitonidae; genus Acanthopleura; species Acanthopleura granulata. The sequence goes on along the minus strand of JABBOT010000018.1, from coordinate 7,229,725 downwards.
ATATATACAGACGGCACATCGTGTTAGTGGGCTCATGCTAGCCAACCACACCAGTATATCATCGGTAAGTATTGGCCAACCACACCAGTATATCATCGGTAAGTGTTGGCCAACCACAACAGGATATCATCCGTAAGTGTTGGCCAATCACAACAGGATATCATCCGTAAGTGTTGGCCAATCACAACAGGATATCATCCGTAAGTGTTGGTCATCCACAACAGTATATCATCCGTAAGTGTTGGCCAACCACGCCAGTATATCATCGGTAGGTGTTGGCCAACCACACCAGTATATCATCGGTAGGTGTTGGCCAACCGTGCCAGTATATCATCCGTAAGTGTCAGCCAACCGTGCCAGTACATCATCAGTAAGTGTCAGCCAACCACACAGGTATACTGTCATTAAGGGCTGACCTACCAGAAACAGAGAGATGCCTATGGTTGAATATGTTTGGAATTTAGGGCAGTTTTCATAAAACCAAGGAAGCATTCCAATACATTGTTTAAAGATTTCAATACTTGTTTGTGGTATGTTTATCGGACTGCATGGTGTGGATGTTTGCCTATTGGTCTGTGTTGTTTTCTAGCTGTTTGAGCGGACCCTGCGTCAGTTTGACAAGCTTATCAACAGACAAGCCTTCCTCGACCAGTTCAAGAAAGAAGATATTTTCAAGGAGAACTTGGATGAGTTTGATGATTCGAGGGAGGTGTTGCAACAGCTGGTAGACGAATATCAGGCAGCGACCAGACCGGACTACTTGTCATGGGGTCTGAATCGGGTACGTAAACAGCGATTTAAAATTAACAAAGCCATATGTGAAAAATTCTTGAGCACAGCATAAAATGTGAAGCGGTGAATCATTTCAGTTCAAAGTGCAGAATTTTTTTCAAACATTTTAATAAGGTATAGTGGTTAGGAGGTAGAATAATATCATAATGGTACTGTGAGGAAGCCTGTCCTCCAGAATAAGAATTGTAGAGGAAGGTGCTAAAAAAGAAAGAAAATAACATAGAGGATCTGACGTGTTCATTTCATATGAAAGTTATGAAACCTGTTGGAGAAATTCTGGGTATGTTGCAAGCTTTTCATATGAAATGAACATCAGTGTAAGATTCTGTTTATCGCACAACCGAGACAACTAAAAGATAAAAAAAAAAACAAACCAATCCTGTACAGTCAAGCTGGTGACATTATCCAAGTGTAAACAAACTGTAGCCGTGCTCTTACGGAGCACTGCTATCAATGGCAACATGACTACGCAAGAACATATAGTTCCATGACAGCACCGTCACATTTGATTGCAGGCTTATAACAGCACACGTTAAAAAAAAATTCCACAAAGAAAAATGATATAAAACACGAAAAGTTATGTTAGAGAGGTCACATATTGTGAATTCAGCCAACAAATAGAAGATGGAACATGACATCTGCACTGAGTCACCAGTTTTCGTGATCACCACGATGCTTGGAAAACGATGATTGGGTCAGCGAAGCTTCTGTGTGAACGTGAATGTTGAACTGTCAACCTGCTATGTCTGATATGTTTCAGCATTAAATTTTGATTGGGGCGGTTGTTCATAGTTGGGTTGGTTTTGGAACATGGTGATGTAGTAAAAAAAGTTCCACAAATTTCGTCAGGTAGTTACGTCACGCGTATTAATGTTGTTCCCACGCTTTCAACTAGTGGAATGTATTGAAAGTGTTGTGTAACTAGTTACGTAGGAAAAATCTGCCCCAGCTTTGTCACTACCTAACACTGCAGTTTTGTGATAAAATTGTTTCTGTTTTGTTTTCTCCTACAGGCATCAGAAGCAGCTGGCACCTGATCTGATCTGAGATGATATTTTCTCAACATCTGTGTCACAATATTTAAGAATTGGTCACAGTAAATGCTGACTTTGTGATATTTTATGGAGCTGTGTGAGACAGTGCTTGGAACATTGGGTGTGATAGTGCCTTGAACTCTTTGTGTGACATTGCCTGGAATTCTTTGTGTGACATTGCCTGGAACGCTCATTGTCACATTGCCTGGAACTCTCATTGTCACATTGCCTGGAACTCTCAGTGTCACATTGCCTGGAATTCTCAGTGTCACATTGCCTGAAATTCTTTGTGTGATGTCTGGAACTCTATGTGTCACATTGCCTGGAACTTTCTGTGTCACATTGCCTGGAATTCTTTGTGTCACATTGCCTGGAACTCTTTGTGTGACATTGCCTGGAACTCCTGGATTTATTAAAGAGTTACTGGATCTGTGAAGTGTACAAATCCCTCCAGCAATCCTCTGCCTGACTGAACAACCAGACAGATAGGATTCATTAAAGTTCTAAATTGTGATGTTCAAATGGAAATAGATCTTTTCACTATGCATATTTTTCCCACATATGTAACACCCAAAATTCTGAGAAGAAAATTGAACATCATTTATCTGCCCTTGACTAGTGCTAGTGTGCCAAATATGCATGACTCAATTGTCACATTTCCAGTTTTGAGGGGCTGTGTTTAATTGCCATTCCTAACTCTGTGTGCCTGATCAAAACACATCTCCTCAAAATGCATAGAACATAATTTACAGCGCTTATCCTGTTTGAAAAGGTGATATCAAGTCAGTTATCCTTTTTCATTGCTTGCAGGGGTCTGATGGGGGAAGGCATGAAAACTAATCCCATTGTAATTTGATGTGTGATTAGCACAGTTGATTGCTGAACTAATCGGCATACCGCGAGAATGATGTCAATCACTAGGGGAACTGAAAGGACAGATCATTGTGAAGAGAATGTCAAGCTTCAGGAAACTCAGCCTATCGATTTGGGGGAAAATATATTTTGGAAAAAATCTAGCAGTTATGCTTTAAATCACTTTGGCTCCAGGTTTCAGATACTTCAGGCCTGTTTTGTGCAAAAAAATTGATCAACTGGGCAGTGTACCTTTAAAGCATTTATATCAGCAAAATCTGTTTTCTAGGTTTAATGATTTAAATAGTCCTAAATGTACATAGTTTACCCAAGCAGTAAGTCATCTGCAGTGATGGGTAGCAGAGGTACAGTTGGTTGAGCTTACCTGGGTCCCAGAAATGGGGGTAATTACCAGATTTGAGACTCGAAAAAGAGGCTATTGCTGCATGACATCACCATAAGGTGTGGCGAGACAATATTTATGAGACTTGTATTGTGAGAAACAGTTACTGAACAACCTGGTGGTATTACCTGTTGATGAAATGTACAACCTGGTGGTATTACCTGTTGATGAAGTGTACAATGTAGGTGGTAAACCTTGGTGAATACAAGCTATACCTGCTTGTACACCATTTCCATTTTATCAAGTCAGACACTTCGCCTATAGTTACCCTTTCTGCCTTGATCCAACAGGAGGAAATAACCGATCCACGTGACTCAGTACCTTATGAATATTAATCTAAATGTATTACCCAATCAAATAGTAGTTTCCCTAACTGATTGACAGCAAAGACGAAACAGCACGTGTCTGCGCACATGGCCGATGGCAGGTAAAATCGAAAGCAAAAGATCTGTCCACACCTGTAAAGATGAGGATAAAACTGGCATAAACAGACAGATGTTGGCCTGATGTTAAGATATTTCTTGGAACGTTCAGTCATGGAGAGAGAATAGGATGAAATCTCTTGATCATTCAGTTTAGCTTGTGACTGAACACGTGCGACCAGATCCAGATGCCCAGACTTAACCCAGCTTTTGTAATTAAACCTTCCGTGGCCACGCCCACTTCAGTGTTCTATGTACATGCTGCAAATCACTACACTAGCCCGAACATCGCATGGTCTATTCATACCTTCATGGCTCGGCCAACTCGTAATGTTCACCCACCATGTGTTTCAGAGCTTTCAGTACATTTGATTGGCATGTTTGAAATTTACTACGTGCGTAAATTCTGTGCCAACCCGAGCTGGCAAGTATCTGATTGGAAAACGATGACGGAACGCATAGCTATACATGGAGTGTGTGGTTTGATATAATACAGATACTTGTACACAAGCATTCAGCTCACGGTGGCAACAGCCTTTCAGTTTTGTTCCACTTCAAGCAAGAAATGGCAGCAGTATGCGTGAGAAGGAGGTTTAAACAGTGAAATAGGATTGAAATGCCTTAATCCTATTTCACAGTTGAAATGTGCTGGTTGGAGTTGATAGATGATAATGGCTTACGAGAGTTTTATCAAAGAGGACTAGACACATATGAGCAGGCTAAAAAAATTGGAATTGCTCATGACCCCATCATATGTCTTTCACGTAATGGTGGTCGTTGCCATGGTAACATGCTGTCATGATGCCTATGCAGTTTTTGTGTGAAGAATAAAATATACAGAAGTAGCTCTTTGTTTTGATGTATAGATAGGTCTAGATACACTGGGTAAGGGGAATGGAAAATGGAAAGTTTCTCCATACATACACCGTAGGGATTTAGCAGAATCAACTGATTATAAATCAAAGATTTTCTCTCCACGTACATGGGTATTAAAATCATTGACTTTTGTAAATAGCCTGAGTGTTCTTTCTGAACAGCAGGCCAGGATCTGTGAGCCGTGCTTTGGTTATATCTGAACATCCTGGTCACAGTCCGCCAGAAGGACTGTCACAGTCTCCGTTGTGATGTGTGTATTCCATTTGCAAATAAATGGTAAGTCGGGTACATCTTGCTCTCCTGATTGGATGACGAGTGTCTGTTATGGAGTGGTTTTGGCAGTGTGTCCTGTTTCATCTGTTGTAAGAGGACACTAAGCCACTGCCCTGTTGGTAGTTCCTAGCTCTTGACCAGTGACAGTGAGTTAATATTGTGAGTTTGCACAGTCTAACATTTGTTGAAAACCACTTGTCTCCCACCAGTATGATGTGCATATCTGTACAGCATGTGGGAAAGTTGTCAAGGGTCAATGGTTTACCACTGGCACTCGAGTTTCCCTATCCACTCATAAAAATGATTGGCATCAGATAAGTGAAAAAAGTTTTGAGTATGGTGTGAAGTAACAATGAAGTTATTCCTTTGGCCAGCAAGCTGAGTCCAGTGAAGAGATTTTCTTGCCATCAAGTGACACACCAGCAGCTGGTTCACTGGAGTGCTGGCAGATTTTAACCTCCGAACAGGCGTAGGCGAAGTGTACTCGGACTGCTTCGTCATCCAAGTCGTTTGTTGCGCATTGTCAAACACGTTGCGTAGAACATACGTTTGTCCTGTAAGGCCTATATGGTCTGCTCACGGTTACGTGGCGTTGTTGTCACTGCAGCACAACCTTCAGTGTAAACTAAATGATGTAACGTGTCCCACATCGGACTTTTCCTGTGTCCCATTAACATCTTCAATATTCCCATGCCTCAAGAAGGGAAGGCTGTTGGTGTGGTCTTAAATAAAGTTCACTTGTCTTCCACCTATGACCCACTGAGTTGATTCTACCTACAACATTCACCTTGTGGGAATGTTTGTCCGTGAATTGCCAAGTGCCCGTGGTGTTACTCTGTGGATTCCTGTATATCCTATGAAGACAGCAGTGAAATGAGTGAAATACACTGTGTATTGTGTTCAACACCCATCAGTGAATCACTTCTGATGTACTGACAGGACCACCTCAAAGGAATGTGACATGTATATATAAGACCAGGTACATGTATCCCACCCAGAGACAATACAGGCAGCAGACGGGACACCCCAGCTGGTCACATTAAATTGACGACAGAGAACGCCCCACCCAGTCGCATTACAAATCAATGTCATATTGAACTGACACACGAGAGGACACCATATCCAGTCACATGCTGAAATTGGACAGGACACCCTGTCTGGTCACACGATACTGACACCACCTGACAGTAACATTATACCAAAACCAGACAGAACACTCATCCAGTCACATTACACTGACACCCAGATGAACCCCTGACCATCCACGGGTTGCAGGCAGACTTGCCCATGCATGGTCGGAGAGGAAGCCTGGGGGGAAACCCACAGCCATCCACCGGTTGCAAGCAGACTTTTCCATGCATGGCCAGAGAAAAAACCTGGAGGAAACTTGCAGCCATCCACTGGTTACAAGCACACTTTCCCATGTATGGCTGGATAGGAAACCTGGGAGAAAACCACAACCATCCACCAGCTACAGGTAGACTTTTCCATGAATGATCAGAGAGGAAATCCCATGGCCATCCACTGGATGCAAGCAGACTTTCCCATGCTTGACTGGAGAGGAAACAGGCGACCATCCACCCATTGCAGGCACACCTACCCATGCACTGCCAGAGAAGAATCCTGCAGGAAATCTGTGGCCATCCACTGGTTGCAGGCAGACTTTCCCATGCATGGCCGGAGAGGAAGCCCAGGGGAAAACCCGTTGCCATCCACCAGTAGCAGGCAGACTTTCCCATGCATGGCTGGAGAGGAAACCTGAGGCCATCCACCGGTTGCAGGCACACTTTCCCATGCATAGCCGGAGAGGAAACCTAGGGGAAACCACAACCATCCACCAGCTGCAGGCAGACTTCCCCATGCACGGCCAGAGAGGAAACCAAAGGAAAACCCTTGACCATACACTGGCTGCTGGCAGACCTTCCCATGTATGACTGGAGAGGAACCCAGCTGGCCAGGGTCAGACTTGAACTCACAGCGATCGTATTGATGAGTGGTTCCTGTGGCATAGGAAAATCTCCCGGCCACATATGGGGAAATTTGCCAGTTACTTGCCGAAGGGCCCTGGTATCCTTCAAACATTTTCACCTCCACCTATATAACTACCCACTGTTGTACAGGCTAAAGCAAAACATTCTCGAGTAAAGTATTACCATTCTATCAACTAAACAAACGCATCGTGTAACTGTTTATGTAGAGATGAGGAGCCAAGTGAGGAAGGCAATCTGACGTAGAGATCAACACAGTGTAATACATAAAATATCCATTCACATGTCAGTTGTTGTATTTTGTCATGGTATACACAGTTGCAATGATACAAACTGCAATGTTGATAGTGCAAAGTACATGTACAATGACCTAACAAAGACATTACTCATCATAATTTACACATTGTTAACTTTTAGTTGTAAAACAGGGTATGGCACTGCTAAACCCTAAATGTGTAGGGTTAGGGTTAGGCTAACCCTAACCCTAATTTACACATTGTGAACTTTTGTAAAACAGAGTATGGCACCGCTTTGTACATATACATGTAGCTGTCAAAACTTTAACATATTTTGCTACCTTTGCTAGTCTAATTGCTACCAACTGAGTGAAAATTTAAAAAAAATGTATATGTGTAAATATTTAATTCTAAAACCTGATTTAAAAAAAATATAACGAAGATGTCTTAAAGTCTACATCCATATACATACATGCACAACCACATCAAAATCTGTAATACCAGATATAAATAGCCCGCACCTCCCTCAATAAAGAATTTAAGTAAAATTCTAAAAGTTTAATATATTTTTATATATATTAATATATACAAAATTTGCCTTAATTTATTTCATGACTTAATATGTGTTAATCATGAATTAAATAACAATATGAAATAGTAATATAATTGGTTTTACAGGATGTGTCGCTCACGACACTGTGGAATTGTAGGTACTGTCTAATGTGCCTTGTAATGTCAGAAGTGCGGGTTTTACAGAATGTGTTACAATGGCAGAATTATGATTTTGTGCAATGTATGAGTGTTAGAACTTTTTGTTCTGTGGGGTGTTCTATTACAAACAATGGCATGTTACATTGTGTTGCAATTTGTCGAACTACATGTACAGGTGGGTTTTATAGGATGTTACAAATTATGTACTCATTTTGTGTTGTGTTGGATGTGTTACAAATGGTAATATTGTGGGTTTAGTAGGATGTGGTACAGTTGTGGAACTGTGGGTTTTGTATGATGTACAAATGGAAGAATTGTGGGTTTTGTAGGGTGTTGTTCAAATGGTAGAACTGTGGGTTTTGTTGGATGTGGTACAAATGATAGAACTTTGGGTTTTGTAGGATGTAGTACAAATGCTAGAACTGTGGGTTTTGTAGGATGTACAAAAGGAAGAATTGTGGGTTGTGTAGGATGTGGTACAAATGGAAGAATTGTGGGTTTTGTAGGATGTGGTACAAATGCTAGAACTATGGGTTTTGTAGGATGTGGTACAAATGCTAGAATTGTGGGTTTTGTAGGATGTACAAATGGAAGAATTGTGGGTTTTGTAGGATGTACAAATGGAAGAATTGTGGGCTTTGCAGGATGTACAAATTGGAGAATTGTGGATTTTGTAAGATGTACAAATGGAAAAATTGTGGGTTTTGTAGGTTGTGGTACAAATGTTAAAACAGTGAGTTTTGTATTTGATTTTATGTATATTTACTTTGATTGATGTTTTATGCCATACTCAAGCATATTTAACTTAAAACGACAGCAGCCAGCATTATAGTGTGTGAAAACCGGAGAGCCTGGGGAACCCCCAACCATCCGCAGATTGCTGGTAGACCTTCCCACATACGCCCAGAGAGGAAGGCAACGCACTAACTAGCGGAGCAATGGAGGTCCCTGTGGGCTTTGTAGGATGTGGTACAAATGATAGAAGTGTGCTTTCTGTAGGATGTGTTACAAATTGCAGAATTTTGGGTTTTGTAAGCCCCATAACAAACTGTAGAACATTGGGTTTTGTAGGATATCGGTTACAGCTGGTATGATTCAATGTTGTTGTTGGCTTTTCCTTTGGTAAGAATCATGTCAAAGATGTAATCCTGTGAGAGAATTTTACCAGGCTGAAACCAAAACAGAAAAAAATCCAGACACTGGAAATGTTCAAGAGTCTTATTAAAAAGGCCAAGTATAAAATGATTTTGGTAATGTTGGGTTGAGCCACATTTCAGTCCGACCGTTGTGCTGTCATTAATACATCATCTTGTGATGTGCCCTGTCACCAGGAATAGCTTACATCATCTTGTGATGTGCCCTGTCACCAGGAACAGCTTACATCATCTTGTGATGTGCCCTGTCACCAGGAACAGCTTACATCATCTTGTGGTGTGCCCTGTCACCAGGAACAGCTTACATCATCTTGTGATGTGCCCTGTCACCAGGAATAGCTTACATCATCTTGTGATGTGCCCTGTCACCAGGAACAGCTTACATCATCTTGTGATGTGCCCTGTCACCAGGAACAGCTCACATCATCTTGTGATGTGCCCTGTCACCAGGAACAGCTCACATCATCTTGTGATGTGCCCTGTCATCAGGAACAGCTCACATCATCTTGTGATGTGCCCTGTCACCAGGAACAGCTTACATCATCTTGTGATGTGCCCTGTCACCAGGAATAGCTTACATCATCTTGTGATGTGCCCTGTCTCCAGGAACAGCTTACATCATCCTGTCATGTGCTCTGTCACCAGGAATAGCTTACATCATCTTGTGATGTGCCCTGTCACCAGGAATAGCTCACATCATCTTGTGATGTGCCCTGTCACCAGGAAGAGCTCATATCATCTTGTGATGTGCCCTGTCACCAGGAATAGCTCACATCATCTTGTGATGTGCCCTGTCACCAGGAATAGCTTACATCATCTTGTGATGTGCCCTGTCACCAGGAACAGCTTACATCATCCTGTCATGTGCTCTGTCACCAGGAATAGCTTACATCATCTTGTGATGTGCTCTGTCACCAGGAATAGCTTACATCATCTTGTGATGTGCTCTGTCACCAGGAATAGTTTACATCATCTTGTGATGTGCCCTGTCACCACGAATAGCTTACATCATCTTGTGATGTGCCCTGTCACCAGGAATAGCTTACATCATCCTGTAATGTGCCCTGTCACCAGGAATAGCTTACATCTACTATCCACATCTACTTTGTTTATTTATTTGATAGGTGCTTAATGACACATAATCAAGATTTTTGTTTTCAACATTGGACTGAAGTAAAGCACCGTCCTTCAACAGGTAACTGTGCTTGTACCTGGCAAAATTCTGACTTGAAGCTTTTGGTGATGTGCCGAGAACTGGGTTTGAACCTGTGCAGAGCCCAACAGATTATTGCTTACATGAAAGATATGGAAGAGATATATTCTAGTAAGATAAGATGAGTGGCTCACCCCCAGGGACTGAGCCTTCGTGATCTTCGCTGTTCCTTTCTCAACCTCCTCAGGGGTAGTGATTAACTTGTCAAACTTTTTAGCAGAACCTGCAGAGAAACATAAAAATCCAAAACAGAACCTTTCATTAGTTCTTTCATTATTTTCAGAAAAGCATTTTCCAATTTTACAAAGGAAAAGGCATATCTGTTTGATACTCTTCAGTTTACTTAATAATTACACTGCTGGTTAACACTGTATGCATATCATATGCTTCAAGGATTTTCTCTACGTGCCTACACACAATTCAAAACTGCACATTGTACCTTAAATTTCCTTTATTTCATAACACATAAATTTTTCTGACCAATTCTGGGTCACGTCAAGCACTGTCTGCTTCTATCATGTGTCCACACTGCTTGATGTAATACCGTTCCAGAAACATTTCAAACGTTGTTCAAATACAACTAAAACTTGTGATGTGCCCTGTCACCATATTTACCCATACAGAACCAATTTATGAAAAACAACTTCTTTTAGTAGACATTGAACATATAACATTTTAGGCCCACATAAGTCAGCTCTGAGCTGTGTTAAAACACATCATCTTCTCTGCTGTGATCTTCCTCCCTATCAAATGAGCACAACTACATTGAAACACGGTGATGTATTCCAGAAAAGAATAAACGAGTTCACCACTTGGATTGACTTCTTTTACGCACTCAATGTTTCCCACCCTACAGGTGAAGTTTTAATTGGTATGGTTGCTTACATCATTACCAAGTAAATTCAAAACTTACACTGTCAGCATCATACTTGGATACAGAAGGAAAGAATAGGACAGTAAATGCTGTAACTGGTCTAAAATTCAAACTCAAAGGCTGCATTTGCTGAGGCAAATTAATGTCCTAAAATATTAGTTTGATGTTAAAACTGCCACTTTTCCAGTAGGATATCCACCTACCTACCAAACAAACTTCGAAACACCTATTTAACATCAACACAACTCTCAGAATCAGTAAAAATGAGCAAATTATTCATGGACGAAATTTTAGGCAATTTAGGGTATATCATGGAGGTTATTTAGGGTCATTTAATTCTTGAAACTATAACTGACCTATTTTTCCTCCATGTTTTACCACCAAATCTCCAAGCTCTTTATGACTGCAAATCAGCTGGCCAGAAAACTGAAATGCTGCGTTGTTGAAGAAACTATAGAAATAAAAAAAAAGTGCTTTAGGACTAGATCATACAGATAAGTATCATGGTTGTAATACATGGCCTGCAACTTTGACACTGACAGAGTATTTGCTCGTCTATTTGTAAATCATCATGCAGGTGATGGATGACCTTGACAGAATTTTGTGCTTTGGTCTGCTTATGAGCTGCCAGTGGGGACGTCAACAAGTAACTCAAATCCTCAAAAACTCAAATTTGGCATTTGTCAGCCGGTATGTTGGGCATGTGATGAGGGTGAGTCCTTTCCCTGATTGCCTCACATTTACACTTATCTTCTTCATAAGTTAGGCACAAAGCTAAATCAACAGATGACAATGACTCCTCATGCACTGCACAACCTCATTTATAACAAATTAACATGACATCTGCCCTAAAACTTCACCCAAAAATTTTCATTTTGTGAAGTTTTTATACATATATGTCACAAAATATTATGCTTGGGGCTGAAGTTTACATTTTTCTAGTAGACAGATCTCAGCGTATCTTCTAAACAAACTATCACAATTAAATCATATGATTATCAGTTTGAATTCACTGACATGCTTTATATAACAGAGATGAATGAATTTCATGAATAAGGGCCAAAATTTAGCAGCACACTGCTCATGATTTTTCTTCGTGCGATGACACATCATCTTCTGCTGGAATTCATGGGCTGGTTCAACAAAGCAATTTTCACCGCATTTCTGAATAAGATCACGAATCTGTTTCAAAGGCTGATGATTTTAACTGATATCTTAGAGAATACATTACATGCATTAGTGTGGATACTTTTTAGTCATTTTAATTAACACTGTACACGTAATTCAATCTCCTAGTTTTGAAACAACTTCATGAAAATGACTAAATAATGTAGTATAAATAATGCAGTATCACACAACTGTGTCATACAACAAACTGCAACAACAAATGCAGAAAATATCAATATTTTGCAACTTACAGTAAACTTGCATCAATGTTGTTTTTTCAAATTTATGCCAGACATATATTGTACAACACTCTCGCAGATTACAAAGGAAAACAACAAGATTGTTAGAGTTTATGGTAACCACAATAATTGTTATAATTTCTTGTAACAAAGGTTACTTTTGATAAATTTTCTGAACAGATGTCAAAAAGATTTTCTATAAAGATTACTCCAAGCAAACTACAGACTGACTGAACCTACCCAGGTGCTTTTTTTGCTGGTGCCATACAGGCTTCAGCATATTTTTTTCCTAATTCTTCGTCAGATGTCACCATTTTACCCATAACAGTCTGAAAAGTATATTTAAAATAGTTTAATTACTCACATTTTGCAATGAAGAAAATTTGCACAATAAATTTACATGTATTTGTGAAAAGTGTCAGTGAGTTCAAAACAACACAATGTAAAGAAGAAGATCATGCATATAAAGGCTTTCCAAACACAAGAGAGCTCTCTTTTACTTTATATTAAATTCATATACCCTCTACTCGACCGAGCACTGGTACACTAGCTTATGGTTTTAAAGCAATTCTCGACTATGGAGTTCAATAAATTTATAAATATTAGCAATCACAAAATTAATTTTTTTCTACGAAGGACAAATCTTCTTACTGTAAAATTCTTACTCCTTACCTTAGAATACTTAAATTCTGTATTGACAGAAGCGTAATGAACGATATACGATGGCAGGATGTGATGGGAGTTGAAGACGACCAGTTCTTTTTTACAGGGAGAGATGTGGGAGTCATACCCTGCCGTAAGAGCAGCCCCGTGGATGAGCTTGGTACACTGGTATACCTGATGACAGACAGAGTGACACATGGATTACTGAGTGAGTGAGTCAGTGACAGAGGGATCGAGTGATTCAGTGACAGTGTCTAACCCACTGTGAGAAAGGCTCCGTGGATGAGCCTGGTACACTGGTATACCTGATGACAGGCAGACACATGGGTTACCGAGTGAGTGAGAGAGAGAGGGATTGAGTGACTAACAGAGTGACAGTGTCTAGCCTGCTGTGAGAGAGGTTTCGTGGAAGAGCTTGGAACATGGGTATACCTGATGACAGACACATGGGTTACTGAGTGAGTGAGTGACAGAGGGATCGAGTGAATCAGCGACAGTGTCTAGCCCGCTGTGAGTGAGGCTTCGTGGATGAGCTTGGTAGACTGGTATACCTGATGACAGAGAGAGTGACACATGGGTTACCGAGTGAGTGAGTGACAGAGGGATCGAGTGAATCAGCGACAGTGTCTAGCCCGCTGTGAGTGAGGCTTCGTGGATGAGCTGGGCACACTGGTATACCTGATGTCAGAGAGAGTGACACATGGGTTACCGAGTGAGTGAGTGACAGAAGGATCGAGTGACTCAGTGACAGTGTCTAGCCCGCTGTGAGAGAGGCTCCATGGATGAGCTTGGTACACTGGTATACCTGATGACAGAGAGAGTGACACATGGGTTACCGAGTGAGTGAGTGACAGAGGGATCGAGTGAATCAGCGACAGTGTCTAGCCCGCTGTGAGTGAGGCTTCGTGGATGAGCTGGGCACACTGGTATACCTGATGTCAGAGAGAGTGACACATGGGTTACCGAGTGAGTGAGTGACAGAAGGATCGAGTGACTCAGTGACAGTGTCTAGCCCTCTGTGAGAGAGGCTCCGTGGATCAGCTTGGTGCACTGGTATACCTGATGTCAGAGAGAGTGACACATGGGTTACCGAGTGAGTGAGTGACAGAGGGATCGAGTGACTCAGTGACAGTGTCTAGCCCGCGGTGAGAGAGGCTCCGTGGATGAGCTTGGTGCACTGGTATACCTGATGACAGATCGCGTGCACTGATGAATAAAGTTACTGACTGAAACTGGTAGGCTGAATGACAAACTGACAAATTTCCCTAGCTTGATTGAGACAATGATTGATTGATTGATTGATTATTTGATTTACTGACAGACTGACTGACTGTTTCACTTACTTGACTGACTGGTTTGACTAACTACATGATTGAGTGTGGGTGAGTGGTATTGGCAGACAGATTAAGTGTTAGAAGTCTTTACATTCTAAAAGAGGGTAACACCTGATTTTCTTTTTCCACACTTTCTACATATGTATTAACATGAGATACATGTGAATACATCTTTTGAAGAAGCAATAGAATCACCTTTCCCGGTAGGACTTGACACAGCAGAAGACTTGTCGCACCCTGGATATAGCCCATGGAGTAGCCAGGATACTCACTGAAGTACACACCCTTGCCGTACCAGCCCGTGTCTGTTTTGTGCTTGAATCCCTTTTCGCCTGGCCAAAAACGTGTATATATATGAAAATCAAACGTCAATAGAAACTTGATGACTTCTTGACCAGTACTCAGGCTGACAGATACAGACTTACTGCATGTATACGGCAACTTAAGCCGGAGTGGCATATCTGCTGTCCGTATACAGATGACACAAAAATCATTTTTCTGTGCAACCCACCAAAATTTGCCAAAAAGGCCCTGACACCCTGCAGAATCATAATAATAAAGTTTAAGATTTGTAATCTTGATAACATCACCACTTGTCATCTAACCCTTGATTCTTTCGGAAACGTATGGATTTAACAGCTGGAGCAGCCATTTACAGGGCTCATGAACCGTTAAATAGTGAGTGTAAATGTTCAGTTTTTATGTTGATAAAAATGCTGGCTATCATCATATAATTAAGTGAATTATTCTTGTGTTTGGTGTAAACACCAATTAAGTCAAAAAAAAAATAAATATTACCTGCCGTAATCTAAATATTGAGTAGAAAACCACGAGATTGGTGAGTCTCTGAATGCATGACTTCTGAGGGATCTGGCTGCCTCACCTACCCGGTACAAGAAAACCTCCTTCACAGATCTTCGGGATGACATTCTGATTGGTGCCGTGGAAAGCCAACACAGGGTAGGACAACTTCTCTCCTCTTTCCCTTTTCAAATCTTCTCTAGCTTCGCTGAAATAATTAATTATGTATGCAATTGATGTTAGTAGATTGATCGATCACCCACACATTTTGGCCTGTTTTCAAAATTTTCCGAAATAAAGCTAATATCTTTATTGTTTTATTATTTCATTCCTACTCATTCACACGACAAACAAGGAATACTGAACGGTGTGTTCTTCACAAAGTAAGAATGCTGGTCCCTATGGACATTCTGAATCTGGCAAAATGAGTCACTTTGTTACAGTTGTAGATCAAATCAAGCATATTCAGGAGCCAATAATACTCACTTAAAGTTCTTAACCAAAGTTGGGTTGACCACATACTCCACTTTTGTAACTCGATACCTACAAAGTATGATGCAAGTTAACTTAAAATGCAAGGTTATGTTTGCATTTTTCACCACAATCTTAAGGAAAGATCATATTCTGACATACCCATACAACAGTGTCCAAAAAATTAAAACATAATAATCAAAAGACGATGTGGTGCACATGTACTTTATGAAAATGCTTTAAAGCGTAAGATTTTATATTTTAGAGAGGTGAATCTATAGGAATTGTTTTCCTATATCCTTCACATGTCTACTGCTAAACAAATGGAGAAATGAGTCCTTGGTAAAAATAAATCAACAAATAAACAAGTTAATAATGGAAGGGCCACAACTCACTTCTGACTATACTGTCCTGACAGAAGCCTGTAGAACTGTGATTCGGCCAACCGGAAGTGTATTTGATTCGCCGACCCCTCTTTATATGCCCGTTCTGCCTGGAGCACAAAGTACTTAGTGACCTTGCCCTCCAGTGCCTCCTTCTCCCCATCCACCAACAGCAGCCCAGTTGTCACCTACAATCAAAATCACTGTTTCAAGGTCTACATAATCCTGATATTTTATACTTGCATCACAGGTCCTAGTAGTTCTCTCGACCAGACTGGTGTCATATTAATTTGTGTTAACCTGAAGAAACTAGATGAAGTGCTCTCTCTGTTAGAACTGTTCATGTATTGGCAGTTCATTCCAGCTGGATTTACACATGTATCTCACCTATTCGTTTATACAGTCAAAATTTTACCCGAAATATTTAACTATTATTATGACTTTATGACATTTACAGATTTTTGGTCAAGGTAACAGGTTGCCATGTATAGCTATCTCGAACTGGGCAGATAACAATTTCCTTTTGCCCCAGTAGCAGAAGTGGAGGTTATGAATCCAAAAGTCACTGGTTCAAACCCCAACAGTCTCTCGGTCATATTTATACAAATCTATGCAAAATATTTCGTTGTGGAAGTTTCCAAAGCCTACAGACCTTCAGTCAAGGTGGTTGTTTAAGAGCCTTTCAGAAAATACTCTTTTGATTTTTTACACATCTGGGCACAGTAAATCTCTTTCACTCAATGTTTAACCTAGTATTAATTGTAATAATCTGCATAACAGTAAGATCCTTCTTGACCAATCAGGCATCGACTGAGAGCTCCCCTGAGACAGCAAGCCCTTGGGCAATGAGCCCTGGGGTTGAACTCCTGTTTCCAGGTGCTCAGCTGCAGCTTTAGACTGTTGTGGAAATTTTTCAAGCATCTAGCAAAGGAGGAGTATAAGTTTATACAGAGCTTTGCCAATACTTCAGTCCACCCATAAACCTGACCACCACAATATACTGGCAAGTAAACTCTTTTTGAACTCAGCATAATTAAAACCCTCTTCAAATAAATGTATCAGTGTCTGAAAAGGCTTTTTCTTTCTTCAAAACATTTGAAAATCTCACCTGATCCTGTAGTTTTTTCAGCTCCTTGTCCTTTTCTGCCATCTGCTCCTTTGTTTGTCTCAGCTCTTCCTGAAGCTGTTTTTTGGCTTCAAAGGCTTGTTTGATCAATTCTTTCCGCTCATCTTCTGTCATTTTGGAATAATTCTTCACCAGAAGTTGAGAATCTGCTTTCGTCAACTTAGTCTTGCCGTTAATCCCCTGAACAAAGATAATAGCTATCTTTGTAATAATGTCTTTTGCCTGATATCCAGGTAGAACAGTTCGTGTGCACCGACATGAGAAATTTGTGTGCACCTACATGAGAAATTTGTGTGCACCCACATGAGAAATATGTGAAGTTTTCTTATAATGTACTGTCAGCTAATACTTAGTATGGGGCATGTGGAAACTAAGGCCATTCAAACCTGCTTCCTTGAAAACCTAGCTGAATACTGATAATGAAAAATGAAAACTGTTCCCATTGCCTGCACCAGTGTTCCACAATATCAGAACTAAAAACAATGTATAAATTTATTTATTTATTTGATTGGTGTCTTACACCGTACTCAGGAATATATCACCTATTCGACAGCGGCCAGCATTTTGATGGGAGGAAAACGAGCAGAGCCAAGGGGAAACCCACAACCATCTGCAGGTTGATGGCAGACCTTCCCACATATCGCTAGAAAGGAAACTAACATCAGCTGGATTTCAGTACACAGCGACCGCATTGGTAAGGGGCTCCTGCATCACTGGGCTGAGCTAGCGCGTTAACCAACTTAGCTGCGGAGGCCCCCATGGGAACAATGGTCAAAGGCCTAATGTTGAATAAAGATTATCTTATCCTACGTTATTTATATCCAGACATGGTAAGTACAACGTAAGATAGGTCACTTTCACAACAGGTCCACTGGAAATTCTGAAAATTTAGTACTGAAAACAAAAATTTAATTTTGTGAGATTTGAAATCATTATTAAGGTACTTCATCTCCATTAAAATTCTGGGATTTGTAAAGAATAGGTTGAGTTATTGTTCGTCGCTGACCCACTTGTCCGATGTTCATAGAGAAAAGGGCATTTTTCAATGAATTGACGTCACCCTATCACGTGATATCACCCTCATCCTTACTACGGCCAAAATTTTTAATTCACGACAGTTGCTATATAAATGTATGCCATATGCACAAAAAAAGAGAGAATAAATTGTTCACCAGAGGCAGGTTTGACCCTCCGCCCAGGAAAAGCACATAACACATTACCATATTCCCATCGTCCGAGTCGTACACATCTGTGTCATTGCCGCTGTCTGTCGTCGTTGTCGCCTGGTCTGGCTTTGTTGGGTGGGAAAACTCGGCAAAATGTATTAAGTTTTTCCTATAACAGTTCGCACCATATTTACAAGGCGGAAGACTGTCTACAGCATTGCTGATTTTTTTTGGCAGTGATGCCGTTGTTGTTGTTGCTGCACCGTCTTTAGTTGGGTGTGAGAATTCATTGAAATGTTGTGGGTTTTTCCTATAGCATCTGGCACCGTAGGGACACTCGGGGAGATCGCTGTCACTGTCGCTACCGGAGGCTGGTGCCCCGACCCCGGGGCAAATCTTAGCTTTCTTTGGCTTGCTGGCCATAGCGTATGACTGTCACAGTTAACGCAGCGTCGATAGACACCCGGGTTTTAGGCTAATGTACTCACACGGGACAGAATAAAAGTAGGCTACCCTGTGTACAGTCTGTCTACTTTTCTCCCACTTTCCCGACCAATACTCAAAATACAAACAGGCCTATACAGAGAAACCAAAAAAAAATTCCAAATGAAGTGTACAAAGTATGAATAGAGTGGAGTGGCCTATGTAGGTATGTACGCGTGTATATTGTGTTTGGACGGCTTGAGGATGTGAAGGCCTGCACACCGAGGTCACATTACAAGAATTGCGGTACAGGTCCGGGCATGTCTGATGACGTTGAGTGCAAGTGTTCATGTACACATAGCTACACGTCATATAGCAGGCCTATAACCACATTTTCTACGGCATTACGTCACTGGTAACGGCATAATGTATGTACGCGCAGGTTATATATTAATGTGTTAAAGAGACTTCATGTGCGATAATTTTTCAATTCACTGTCAAATAAGATAACGAAAGGTCTGTGGAAGATAAATTCTTGTCCTAAACCCAAGAATCATGCACAGCTATCCCAAACGTGAATCTGTCGGTTTGCACTTGTTTGGCGGGCGTGCGGCCCAGTGTCATGCATAAAAACGGCTGTTTCTTTCGTTCCTTTCTATTTGAATGTAAACTGATACTATCTTGCAATCAAAACAATATAGTTTTAGTATATATTTAAAATCAATAACTGTATCGATCCTGTACAGTGGAAATTTTTAGCGTTACATCTATAGGGATGCAAGCTTTTACATTTGTTAGTAAGCCTATATTCCAAATAACTCTTATCGTATGTCAGTGAAAATTAATGATGTGTTGAAAATAAGAATATAACTTGCAGTGATCTGAATTAGTTCGATGTCCACATATTCGACCTACATATACATGTATATAGTAAACATTGCACGTCTTAATGACCTTACGTCAGACATAATATGTATGTTGAATATTTTTTAATAGTTTCAGAGATATGCGGACGACTGTGCTTGGTGTTTTAAGCATATAAAGAAATGCATGAGGCGACATATTTCTCTTCAAGCGAAAGAAATCATAAACAGGAAGTGCATGAGTATGAGTAGAAATACCCCTAAATGCTTTGTGTGAAATACCTTACAGGCATTTTTTTTTTTTTTTTTCAGTCAACTTGTGATTGCGTCATGAACCATGCCGGTAATGCATATCTCGTCAGTTCACCAGTGACGTCACACAACTTTTTCTTTACAAATTTATGAAATCGGGCTCCACTTCGTCTATCTTCGGATTTACATCGAGAGAGGAAGAATCCAGACTTGTATGTACTGAGTGGCCATTTTTCCCCCCTAAATATCTATATTAATTATATGTAGAATATTAATTTTGAGCTTATTGATTTTTTTAAACTTGACAAATAAGCCGCATCGGCATTGGAACCGTCTCGCGAGATTAGCGCTGTTTGGGTGAGACATGGGTGGGTGTTCTCGCAAACTAACGCAAAATAATGCTAAAATGACGTGATCTCCGGTAGTCGCTACACCTTTGAATGTAGTTGTTGTTGGGCTCGACGGCAACAATCCGCTCCAGGGCATTTTGGTTTAACTTAAGTTCAAAGGGCAATCGCTCTCGGCCTACAGTGGAAACCCTTTTCACCTATGTTTTGTGTGAGCTAAGTCCATAAAAATAAAGAACAAAAACAGACTGATAAGGGGTCGCGGAATTGTGTCTGTCAGATATGTATTCTGTAGCGGCTACCGGAAATTGCATTTTAGCGCTATTTTGCGTTAGTTTGGGAGAGTATCCACTCGTGTCTCACCCAAGCAGAGGGCGTCAATGCCGATTCGGCTTATAATTTCTGACGTAAGGTCATTAGTATTCAAGATGGTTGAACCCATAGAGTATTAGTTCGAAGATGTCTTGTTGTACGCTAATCGTTCTCTATGAGTGAGAAAAGCAGGTCGAAACATTATGGAATGCATATCAAGGTCGAACACGATTAATTAATTTTATTCTGCCAACAGAATATTGCGAAAAAACGGGCTCTTACCGGGAGTCCGTTTGCCGTCTCATAACTTTTTTCCAACATATGGAAACCAGATGAATGACGTAATAAAATGGCAACACAATACATCATGTACATTAGAGGTTAAAGTCTCGACGTAGGAGTAGATTTGCTTCTAAGTTTAGATTGCAAATTTAAGTTGAGCTATGAATAAACGTTTTGTGACTTGTATTCATGTATCGTGTGCTTAAGCATGAAAAGGAAAATCTGACGACACTACATGCCTGTTCTAGGGCCATAGATCTTCCGATGACATCACTGACGAAGTGTGTTATTGACATATCCACACATTTCAATCACAATCAAAACATATGACTGCAATGCATGACTAGAGCGAAAAATATCCAAGAACAAAAAAGTAAAGGTACTTTGAGGTACAGTGTTCATTTTTTTTGTACCGGTACTGAGCTGACTTCATTTTACGGGTTCTCTTTTTACAAACGGAAGTGTATAGACCCATAATCTAATCGGCATGTAAGCAAACTTGCCACTGTGCCTAACTCCCATCGTGATAAGTTACCAGTTGTACATTGATATGTTGACAGTTCGCTGGGAGTCTCCGTTAAAATTGAACTATTCAAATGTTTCCAGTGAATATCGTGCTACTAGAACGTTTTTATTTTTCAAATTCAAAACTGATTAGAACAAAGTTATCCATGCAGAGCATCGGTGTCTCCGGAAGGGTAGGATTCCAGTGAAGAAAAGATTTCTTTTTTCTTTTAGTTTGTTATTTGGCTATAGAGCATCTATTATGAGCAACTCTACTGCGAGCGAATTAGGTCCATCTAATGCCCGTACCATTCACCTTAGGCGAATCATCCGCTGGGGTGAAATACACCTGACTATAGCACACTGCAGATAGCGATTGAAACCATGCAGAGCTGCGTGAGACGACAATGTACAAGTTGTCAAATCATCACAAGTAACTGTGGAAATCCGACTGGCTTGTCATTGTGCCTCTGTAAAAGTGAAAGACAGCACATATTCAAAGTTACGTTTGCCAAAAGGCCTGGACAATATTATGTTTATTTTGGTGAAGCATTTTTCTAACAGCTACGGCAATGGAAACTGACATTTGACAAAGGCTCGTCGGCTAACATGAAACGTAGCCATTCTCTGTGAGCCGTGACGTAATTGTTCCAAGCGCAGAACACTCCTGTCACCTGAGACTGTATTTAGCTGCTAGAGTTGTTGAAGCTTAACCTGAGACTGTATTAACTGCTGAAGTTGTCGTTGAAACTTAACATGAGAATGTATTTAGCTGCTAGAATTGTTGTTAAAACTTAAGGATATATGTCAATTTATAACATGAAATGATCAAGAAACTTACTCCTGCTAAAACACGATGATCTGGAAATACTTTGCAGTGTTATTCGCACATGTACTTGTTATAATTGAAATACATAACATTAAAGGAGTGACTTCTCTCTATTACATGTTACATTGACAGGCAGCTCAGAACATTTACGTCACAGCTTACAGGCAGCTGATACCACCCAGCTCTTTGATTGGTCAATCTCTCATAAGCTCAAAAGCATGGGCGCCTCCAGATCCGAAGTCGGCAGCAACATACTCCACACTTCAAACGAAGATAACTCAGCAACGAATTCATATAACTTCAAACAAATTTTTGCATTCAAGAGGGAAGTTTGTAATCTTTCTAGTGAGCAATGCCTCAGGTATGAGTTGTCTTTTACTTTAAGATGCTGTTCTAAATGTCAGTGTAAATGGCCAGAAGTAGTAGCGACTTATACACCGTGCCTTTACGGAATTACCTAGGTTTAAAGAAGAATGCAGTGATATTGATACATGTTGTAAATTTATCACACATCATGTTGCCAGGCATCTATAAAACAAACATTTGGAAACAATGCAAATATTAAGAGACCATAGACCTTGGAAATGCTTGATAGGAAAGAACCATCAGTGCATAGCTCTTTATAGTACACATATTTATATATCCGATATAAGCCGTTTTATATTTTCCACGGCACCGCTTATATCGCATGCTCTGTGAAAACGGCTCTCGCAAATTTACACATCCAAATCGACATATGTATGAGTCGTACACAAACTGTGTTCAACTGGCTGTAATTACACGTATTTCTAGATGTGTTGTACAGATTACACAACTTATTTTGTATTGTAGAGCAGTTGATTTGCGGAAGGATATGATTTCAGTGACTGTTTAACGCTATGCACGTTCAAGCCTGTTTCCACGATGGAGACCTGCTTTGCATGGGTAATGGCAGCGGAAGTGTGCGTGGTAAACCATTTGTACTGCTGAAATTGTTTTACCATTGATCTCATCTAAAGCCCGCTGTAGAAACCAAATCACCCTTCCTTTGCAATATGACAGACTTTCCTACGACAAGCCACATGCGAGCCAGCTACTTATGTTTTGAAAATCATTTCCAAAGCTTTAAAAATGAATCATAAATCTTTGAAAATGGCTTTCAATCTTTGGAAATCATTTTCTAGGCTTTCAAAATTATTTGAAACGCTTTAAAAATGACATTCAAATTAATTTTTTTAAATATTTTAGAATTTAGAACTGGTACACGTTTCCTCCAATCTAAACCTAGAGGGAAATCTACTCCTATGTCGAGACTTCGATTAGATTCTGGATTTGTCCATTCTCGAAGTAAACCCGAAGACAGGCACACTGGGTCACCAGTGACGTTTCATCGTCCAACCATTATTGTCTAAGGATAATTCAGCACCCAAGTCCCTTCGCCACGTTCAATTGCCGAGGGCTTATCTTGGATTTTGACGAGTTCCTGTAATCTGTTCTATCTCATCCATATGGTTGCCGACTTCAAGTCCACTTTGAACCCAGTCTTCAGAGTAACACAGGGGTGGTTCTTTCGTCAGGAGACAGACGCGGCTGCTGTTCATTCGGCACTTCCGAGAGACTGTGGACAAACTGAGACTTTTATCTCTGCCGCGAGTGACCACCGGGGATCAAGTGGAATAAAGTGTGGCTTGACATTCGATAACCTGGCAGATCACAGGACATCATTTGTGAAAGCGTTTGCCTTATCTCATCAGCTGTTCGTCAACTCCGCCCCAACGAAGTGTGTAGTCCGAGGGAAAATTGGATCCATCTGTTATGGAAGAAACGCCGGGCGATTGGTGCGCGAAACCACGAGCCTGGCGAGGATGTAAACTTCTGTCTGGTACAGCTGGTTGCCATGACTCACCACGTGCGTCGTCTTGATAACAGGATTCCAGCAGCCAGTTATGTCACTCATTTAAAGAAGAAACATCCGAGGTTCGAGAGGGGGGTACTACTATCAGTGTAAATTGAATGAATCTTCTCCTACTCAGATTTACACATTCTTGGATATGTCTACTTTTAAAAATTTAAGAATTTTCACGTTTCTTTGCACCATGCAACTCTTTCTGCAAAACATTAAGTAGTGGTGAAATCATGATGAATCTCATATGTTACGTAGATATAAATATAATTAAACTTTACCACAGGATCGATCTGTGTTTCAAGTTGCACATAGCATGGCATTATGAAGAGACCATATGATGGAGAATTGTAAGAGAAAAACATCTGTCGTTAATATTCAAAAATTCATCTTGAAGAATTTACCGGAAATTTAAATAAACCATGCTTTTCAGGTTGGGGAACTGAGTAGGAGATATATGGAGCACATATCGGCATTTTCTATTTCCTTGTGAAATCAACATGAAGTAAGTATATATATAATAAGGAAAACTTTCTACAAAAGGTTCATTATGAAACTTTGCTCTCAACACTAAACACTTATTTTACATCACAGAGTGTGTACCTTCGCTATAGTTTAAATGTTTCGGACCATAGAACTTAGCATAAGCATGATCAAGTTTCCCCGCCAACTGCTCGGTTGTGAAACCTTATCAACCCCTCCTTGCAAGCCTCTGACTTAGTTGCCCCTCCCTCATCCCCCTATTCCTACCCCGACCCCTGCTGTGAGGCACACACGCCATCTGGGGTGGCTGCCTATATTAAAACTAAGAACCGAGAGAGACTTGCTATCAGATTCTGCCTAGCTGCTGGCACTGACAGTTTGCGCACAGGACAAGTCGCTCTCACAACAGACGCTTTACTGTCCGAGTGAGACGGGAAAACTTCAGACCAAACACTTCCAGATCTCCAACTTATCACAAATCTTCCATCTACGAAAATGGTAAGTGAAATGCAAAGTTTGGTGTTGGACAGTAATAGTGTATATGTATTAGGTCCAAGTTTTTGTGTTTAGCTTCTGTAAGAATATTGGACCCAGTTTAATAAATATTTCGTTATGGAAATGACACATCATCGCCTGGAAGTTTACTCTAGTGTGGAATGGACCAGTAGAAACATGAATGCATGTGTATTACTGTTTGACGACTTTGATTGGGGTCTTGTAAATTTTAGGTCGCTGTTTTAGTTACGTGGTAGAGAATATGGCGTTAGTTGATTGAAGAACTTGCATGTCACAGTGATCATCTGAGAAGCGGGTCAACGAAGAACAATAATGGCTTCAACGTTGCAACTCCGCCTTGATTGTCTCTCGAAACTGACAGAAATGTTAGGCTCTTTGACCCATCTTTACATTGTGAGAGTAAATATGTGCTAATCACGTTTCTGTAAAGGGGTGTGGTGTGTCGTTTTATTTTGAAAGAAAAACAGCCCGAGCCCATTTATCACTTTTGGAGGCAGTTTATGTAGTTCATACATGTAATGAAGCTTGGAAGGTTTGTTGTGATGTACAGTAGGCAAATGTCATACAGATAGATATTCCGTGCTGTGTATCACTGCATGAAGACGCGGATATGCAAGTTTGGAGTTTGAATCACTGGTTTAAAATAGCTCCATTAGAACAAAGAAGACAGAAGGCGCCATCTTTCGGCGTTGCCATGGAAACATCTGGCTTTTGGCTGGAGCTGTTAGCAGCAGGCAGCTTTAAAACGGCTGAGTATGAAATTGCCCCGTACACAGCTGTGCGTGTATATTGGGCTAGAATAGCTATAACCGGACAGAAATTGACACCAAGATTTAAGCACCAGATGTACTAATGTTTCACAGGACTTGGTGCAGACATTTTCCGCTAAGAATTTCATTTCATCCAGCCATTTTGTTTGTAAATACTGCCTGCACATCTGCATGTATAGGAGATCTTTTCTCTGTACTGCGGCCATCTTTTCAGTGTACAGCGCCCATGCTATTTTTCAGTTGAAGATAATTAGAAACATCTGCAAGGCAATTTCGCGAAAATTTGGTTGTAAATAGTGAATAATCAGGCCATGGTAAAGAGGACGCGTTTTTATGACACAAAGATAAGTGGATTTAAAGATCTCGCAAAAGACCGTGGACCGGGTCCCTTCATGTATGTCAAGAAGCTAGTGTAAAACGTATTTTGAGTACCACGAAAAACATCAGTTACATAAATAGATAAATAAGTTACAGAAGTGTCTTTAGTTTTCACTTCATTCACTGTCCCCTGATTAATCATGCGACCCCCACATTCTGACTGCAGTACTGCCTGATCCGCGTTAATCCATTACCATTATTAATTCTTTCAGTCATTCTTTTTTCCTGAAGATTATTCCATAATTCTACATATCCTCTTTTTCTTCATAATGAATTTGCCTTCGTTTATCAAGATGTTTTGATAGCTTAGATTTACATAGCTGTAACTCTGATTTCTATTTTTACAACATATTTATATAATTTAAAAGTGCGTCACTGCTCTCTTCACCTTTATTAAGGTTCTTCCAAAACTTAAATGTACCTTTATGTATAACTGTCGCTTTTCAGCGTGAGTGTATCAGCATCCATGTGGGCCAGGCCGGTACCCAGATGGGCAATGCCTGCTGGGAGCTGTACTGTCTGGAACACGGAATCCAGCCCAACGGCCAGATGCCCTCAGATAAAACCATTGGGGGTGGGGACGACTCCTTCAACACCTTCTTCAGCGAGACAGGAGCAGGAAAGCACGTTCCCCGGGCCATCTTTGTCGACCTGGAACCAACGGTAGTTGGTAAGAATTTTTGTGGGCTTTATCACGGGACGAATATAACAGAATGAAATTTAACTTTAATAATTTAATTGTCACCATAAGAACAAGTGTGCTTTTGGTATTGTGTCGGCTGTCATAATTGTATACTTCTGTGTTGTCAACACCAATTTGCAAAGCTCTGTCCGGCCTCATCATATACTTGATTTGATATCCCTCACATTGTGGTAAATCAAAGAATCATTTAATAAGTCTTCCAAGATTATAATAGTGTGAAAAGTTCGTTCGTGTAGGCTGGCATGGGGAGGACGAACAAGCTTCCCATTTCCACGAATTTTCATTATTCAGTTAAATGATAATGATATGCCCTATTGCTATGTTAGACTGTTATCCATGCATATGCTCTTTTCTGAATCACGTCTGTTCACGTGACTTTCCTTGTCCTCATTTCTTGACCAAATTGAGACCTTTCGGAGTTTTCTTTCCATTTGTAGATGAAGTCCGTAGTGGTATATACCGTCAGCTCTTCCACCCCGAGCAGCTGATTACGGGTAAGGAAGACGCCGCCAACAACTACGCTCGTGGTCACTACACCATAGGCCGGGAAATGGTGGACCTCGTCCTCGACCGCATCCGCAAACTGGCTGACCAATGCACAGGTCTTCAGGGATTCCTCATCTTCCACAGCTTCGGAGGTGGCACCGGATCTGGATTTACCTCCCTTCTCATGGAGAGGCTCAGTGTGGACTACGGCAAGAAGTCCAAGTTGGAGTTCGCGATTTATCCGGCGCCACAAGTTGCGACAGCGGTGGTTGAGCCCTACAACTCCATCCTGACCACCCATACCACCCTGGAGCACTCCGACTGCGCATTCATGGTCGACAACGAGGCCATCTACGACATCTGCCGTCGAAACTTGGATATTGAGAGACCGTCGTACACCAACCTGAACCGCCTGATTGGTCAAATCGTCAGCTCCATCACGGCTTCTCTTCGATTTGATGGCGCCCTGAACGTCGACTTGACCGAGTTTCAGACCAACCTGGTGCCCTACCCCCGTATCCACTTCCCTTTGGCTACTTACGCCCCTGTCATCTCCGCTGAGAAGGCTTACCACGAGCAGTTATCTGTGGCCGAAATCACCAACGCTTGCTTCGAGCCAGCCAAC
Organism: Acanthopleura granulata; assembly: GCA_016165875.1. Lineage (NCBI taxonomy): Eukaryota > Metazoa > Mollusca > Polyplacophora > Chitonida > Chitonidae > Acanthopleura > Acanthopleura granulata. The sequence goes on along the minus strand of JABBOT010000018.1, from coordinate 7,201,892 downwards.
CAGATGGTGAAATGCGATCCACGTCACGGCAAATACATGGCCTGTTGTATGCTGTACAGAGGTGATGTCGTGCCCAAAGACGTCAACGCCGCCATTGCCACGATCAAGACCAAGAGAACCATTCAGTTCGTTGACTGGTGCCCCACTGGCTTCAAGGTCGGCATCAACTACCAACCGCCAACGGTCGTCCCTGGTGGTGACTTAGCCAAGGTGCAGAGAGCCGTGTGTATGTTAAGCAACACGACGGCCATTGCTGAAGCCTGGGCTCGTCTTGACCACAAGTTTGACCTGATGTACGCCAAGCGCGCCTTTGTCCACTGGTACGTGGGAGAGGGTATGGAGGAGGGAGAGTTCGCGGAAGCCCGGGAGGATTTGGCCGCTCTAGAGAAGGACTATGAGGAGGTCGGAGTGGATTCCGCCCAGTCTGACGAGGAGGAAGAGGGCGATGAATATTGAGTCCGTGAGGGCGCCTACCGAGGGTAATCGCATCATGCATTGTAACAGTATTACCCATGTTTTACATAAAGTTGTAGTATTCATGAATAAAAACTTGAGAATTAGATCTCTTAGAGTTGTTTGGACTGTCTTTTGTGGTATTGGGAAATATGTTTCTTCTTGCCTTATCCTGTCTATCTTCAGTATCATTTTGTATATTTTCTTAGTTCTTTGTTGGTTTGTGTTCGATGTCGTTTTTGGAAACTGATCTTGCGATTATTGACATGGAACACCCATTTTGGTTAACGGTTGGTTTACGAATTTCAATTTTTATCACATTATGTCCTATTCGTTTCACCCGGAAGAAATGATCAAATTAAGCTGACGATACATAAGATCTGTTTAGAGGGCACTGCAATCATCCATTATGATTTTAACCGGTAGGGCCACTTTGGGCTTCATGTAATCAAGCCATCTTACTCGTTGTCTCACACGATGTTCATGCCCTTCACTACTGCTGTCACGGGTTCGAATCCAGTCCCAGCACGCTAGACTGCGATTTACATTTTTCTTTCGGCTCTGTTCGTATTCCTCCACCGGCAAACTTCCGTGGCATAGAGCTTTAATAAATGTAATTTATTTATATGATTTACTTATTTATTTCATTGGTGTTTTACGCCGTACTCAAGAATATTTCACTTATACGAGGGAGGCCAGCATTATGGTGAGAGGAAACCGAGCACAGCCAGAGGGAAACCCCAAACTTGATTTCTCCATGAAACCCCAATAAAACAGGTAAATAAATATGTGAAGTAGGCCCCGGTAATTTTTCGATCTCTGCTTCTGCTGGTTTCCGAAATATTGCAACCTGTTCGGTCAACAGACCCCTTATCATTTTTTCTCAATCATATGTTTTCAACAATAGAGAGGCATTTTGACATTTTTTCGAGTGGTCCATTTGGTATGGTGAGTTGTAAGGTTTGCTCCGGACAAAACGCCCTACCGGTATTACGGAACTGACATTTCGAAATGTATGTCAAGTACTAAGAGACATGTTTGATCGTCTTCATAAGTGGACGACTATACACAACTTGAAGTACTCATGAATCAGTTATCTTAAATGCTCAAGGCTATGATTTTTTAGGTCAGGTCACAAGATTTGTCAGCTACCTGTCAAACGTCGGTGGTTTATTCCGGGCTCTCCGATTTCTTAACCCTAGCTGATCGCCTTCGCATAGAACTGAAATACATGTATTCCTTAGAATGGTGTTAAACACCAGTCAGACGAAGAATTAACTGATGAACACTAAGGGTCGGGCAGATATTTAAAAAAAACACTTTTTAGGGTGTATTGATTTGCTTACAAACTAATACTATTAGTTACACGGTCACTTAGTGAGAGGGCACGGGAAATATATGGTGTCAGTAATGCGAGACACGCCTCGCCCAACATCAGGGTTACTGATACCATATATTGACACCTCGCCTTATATGCGGGTTACTCACACCATATGTTTTCGCTGTTCTCTCATTAACTGACAGTGTAATGAATTTGGTCGGTAAAGAACTCCTCAGTTCATGGCAAAAGGTCAATGAACCGTCGAATAGCGTCAAAGATATCATTTGTTTTCACAGCCCTGCAAAGGGAGATAACCTAATCAACAAACGCGTTTAACATAACCTGCAAGAAAACAGGTGCTGACGTCTCCCACGTGACCATCATTGTCCAGTCAAAAAGCAGAGGATTTTGTACGATATGGGATGTTAATTGATACACCCACGGTGAGGTTGTTATGGGAAGCCGGATGTACAGTTCAGTGATAAAGATGCGGGATCCCTACGAGGGTTTGTGGTGCCATTTGAACACTACTCATGTCCGTTGTCTTCCACCAAAAAGATTGTATGGATTACAAATCTGTACGTCACACGTTGAAAAGTCAGTAATTAGCCCAATGTCGGTGGCTTTCCCCAGACTCTCCAGTTTTGCCCCAATTGTATGCCTAACCACGTCGTAGAAGTGAAAACTTAACTGGTGAGTTTTTCATTAAAGAAACTCATGCCATTTTCACATTTCGAAGCCAGTGTACCTACAATAAATACCTCAAAAGAAGGAAAATTAAATCTCTTAGCGACTGATGAGGCTTGGACTTGTGTTGCTGCACCCAACGTGTACTGGCGCAACACATTGAAGCCCGGCTACAGAAAGCTTTGGCAAACCACAGTCTCCACAAAGGTTGTGGCGATGTTGTGGCACGGCTTACCACGTCATGCCTCGGTCTGCTATATCATCTAACTTGGTGAAACAACTGCATTCCAGTGTGAACAATTTGGCTTGATGACGAGGCAGCAAAGTGTTGGCAAGACGAAAAGACACACCTCTCATGTGCATCTATTCATTTCACTGATATTATACGCCGCATTCAAGAATATTTCACTTCAAGGAAGGCGGTCAGCATTATTTTGGGAGGAAAGCGGCCAGAGCCCGGGAGGAACCCACAATCATCCACAGGTTGCTAGTATACCTTCATTCGTACGACCGCAGGGGAAGCCAGCATGAGATGGACAGCGACCGCATTGGTGAGAGGCTCCTGGACCATTACCCTGTGCTAGCACGCTAACCACGGCGGTCACATCGGCCCCCACTGCTCAGTGTAGTCTGCATAATGTGACCACTACGCACCAATATACCTTCGATCAATGTGTATTCTCATCGAGTCTCAGCGTGGTTATTGCAGCCATACGTCTGGGGGACTCTTACGTGGTGCGTTTCCTCGTCGACCATGTCGTGCTTCGTGCATAAGACAGACTGCCGCTGTATAAATGCATGTGTTAATGTACATCTTTAGCGTGGGGAAAACACCAATGAAATACAATTTCACATTAATAAGTGTACACACAGTGTTATTGGAGCGAATAAATGCTAGTGCATTGAAATACGCCAATTAATGAAGAACGTAATTATATTTATTTACTATACATTGGTGTTTAACGCCAAACTCGAGACGTGCGTGTTTGGGGGGTTTTGGTGGAGAAAGCCGGATTGGCCAGCGTAACGCCACATAGATGGCGCACCTCCCGATTTAAATTGGCCTCATTAGTCACGGGCCAACAATACTATGAGATATGATCATCAGTATATAGCGCAACGTGTCATTCGAAAATCACAACTTCATAAAAGATATCTGCGTTAGATTATATTTTTATTTAACCATGCACGATTTATAATGAGAACACCACCTTCACGTCACAACATCCAAGTACACGCGTTTGTCGGTCATTATGCGTTCCGTTATGATGAGTTGTTGAGCTGTCTCATAACGGTGTGACACTTTGTGCATACTCTTTAGAACAGATGCTCTTGTTTAACACTGGTTTCTATATGCATATATATCTCCGAATCATTTGTTAGCAATACGATCACTATACATATACCTGTAATGAATACACCCCTGTATGCATGTTCTTATTCATTTCATTGGCCTTCAATTTAATTACCGGTAATACTATTCATGAATATATTGATTACATTTTTTTTTACTCCATGCAAGCAAATCAGGCAATATCGACATTTCTCGTTTAGCTGACTAGGGAAGTATTTTCACTTTTCCTTTAGCACAACGTTATGAAATCCAAGTTTTAGATAACACAATGATCCTGGTTAACACTACAATACTTCTCCATCGACATTGAAATACTTTCCACACTAAAAACTTTTGATCAACGACCCTCTTATACCCTGGATTAACATCGGTCCACTTGGTGTCGACGTACGCGTATTCTTGAAAATTCACACGAGAAACAATGACTCATAAACACATTCACACGGCTACATATCATTTACACGTGTATGGTCATATCGCTATATTAAGCTTTATTATATAAACTCTAAAGGGGAGGGCTCCGTTTTACAAAGGTGTCGTCACTGCCTAACGTGCACATGTTGAAGGAAGTTTTCCCTTAATGTTGACATGATATGGCAGAAACAGTATCCCTCTGCTTTGTGGTATGGGTGCTTGGATTCTAACATTGACTATTACATGTAGGTTTAGTCTTTTAAATTTCTAGAGTTTTTCAAAATCATTATTGGAGCAATGGTCTGAAAGAGACAAAATGACAAATAAATGAATGACCAATAAATTAGTTTTGGTCTATGAATCGGAACGAGAGTTATCTCTAAATTAGCATACGCAGGGACGTAGATGCTTCGGAGAATATTGGCGTTATGAGTAGATAATTATGATAAATATTTATGAAACAAATTTATCTCTTCAACATATGCGCATTGATCAACGGGCAAAACTGAGATTGGATTAGAGATAACCAGTTTACCCTTCTCAACGAGATTCTTTGGATACAAGTAGGTAAAAAAGATTTTCCCTTTTGCTAAGACATTACTTTTGTGAAAACACCACGGACTAACGACTAATAAATAGCATTGGCGCCGAGGTACTCCATTCCCTTTCTCAACCGAAATGCCTGTGCCCCTATTCTGTTCCCAGACTTCGCCGAGAGACCATGCCTGTAATGAAGTTAACTCAGCTGAGGAGCTTGATGGCTTATTCTGCTCAGTCCACATTACTGAGGTGTTGGTGTATTAATTGCGGAATCTCCTAGTACTCATCGCCTTCTTCCCCCTCCCACTGGATGGAGTCCACGCCGACTTCTTCATAATCCTTCTCTAGAGCGGCCAAATCCTCCCGAGCCTCGGAGAACTCTCCCTCCTCCATACCCTCTCCCACGTACCAGTGGACAAAGGCGCGCTTGGCGTACATCAGGTCAAACTTGTGGTCAAGACGAGCCCAGGCTTCAGCAATGGCCGTCGTGTTGCTTAACATACACACGGCTCTCTGCACCTTGGCTAAGTCACCACCAGGGACGACCGTTGGCGGTTGGTAGTTGATGCCGACTTTGAAGCCAGTGGGGCACCAGTCAACGAACTGAATGGTTCTCTTGGTCTTGATCGTGGCAATGGCGGCGTTGACGTCTTTGGGCACGACATCACCTCTGTACAGCATACAACAGGCCATGTATTTGCCGTGACGTGGATCGCATTTCACCATCTGGTTGGCTGGCTCGAAGCAAGCGTTGGTGATTTCGGCCACAGATAACTGCTCGTGGTAAGCCTTCTCAGCGGAGATGACAGGGGCGTAAGTAGCCAAAGGGAAGTGGATACGGGGGTAGGGCACCAGGTTGGTCTGAAACTCGGTCAAGTCGACGTTCAGGGCGCCATCAAATCGAAGAGAAGCCGTGATGGAGCTGACGATTTGACCAATCAGGCGGTTCAGGTTGGTGTACGACGGTCTCTCAATATCCAAGTTTCGACGGCAGATGTCGTAGATGGCCTCGTTGTCGACCATGAATGCGCAGTCGGAGTGCTCCAGGGTGGTATGGGTGGTCAGGATGGAGTTGTAAGGCTCGACCACAGCCGTGGACACTTGAGGAGCAGGGTAGATGGAGAATTCGAGCTTGGACTTCTTGCCGTAGTCCACACTGAGCCTCTCCATGAGAAGGGAGGTAAATCCAGATCCGGTGCCACCTCCGAAGCTGTGGAAGATGAGGAATCCCTGAAGACCGGTACACTGGTCAGCAAGTTTGCGGATGCGGTCGAGGACGAGGTCAACGAGTTCCTTGCCAATGGTGTAGTGACCACGAGCGTAGTTGTTGGCGGCATCCTCCTTACCGGTGATCAACTGCTCGGGGTGGAAGAGCTGGCGATAGGTTCCTGTGCGAACCTCGTCTGAAAGATAATGGAAAGATATCTCAGGTAAACTTTATTTCATGAATTAGTGGATGGTGACCGCATTGATTGATTTTTGATTTAACCCTCTCGGACACTGATTGATTAAAACGCAGGCATCGAAACCGACATTCGTATACCAGCCGTCAAGCAAACTGGATATAACGGGTCAATAATCGCAAGACTACTCCTAAAACGACAAACAACACAAACCACCAAAGAACTAGGAACGTATATAAAATAAGTTTATTATAGCTGACCTATAGTTCTATAATATCTAATGGTTTGGGCGATTGGCTGTGCACACGCTTTACATGCCGCGTGATTAACTATATCGGTCAAGGTTTTTAACACAAAATGAACCATACCGGAAGTTCTTTTTGCAAATTGATCGCTGATTTTCATAAAGCGACCAAGTTTATGACAACACACCAGTGCTCTGCCCGTCTGTGTTTCACTTGGAGCTATTTTTATGAAGCCACGATTTCCAATGTAACTGAGACATTTATATTGTATAGTGGTTTGTCACTTTTTATCGAATGTAATTCATTTATATGAATATTGTTTAATGCTTAACTCAAGAGCTTTTTACACACATACTGCCTATCGGTATTATGGTTGGAGGAAACTGGATTGCCCGGGACAAACCGCCGATCTTCGGTAAGTCACTGACGAACTTTCCCACTTGCACATATGTGATGTACGTATATCCTCAACATATCTGTGAAAGTGAAACGGTTGACAACGAACATTAGGCTGAGCAAACCCCTACACGGTCGTCGTGGACCATTTTGTAGTCCTCAAATTCCCTGTCCAATGTCTGGATTAAAATCACAGACGACAGTTATAAACAGTGTGTATAATATGAAGCCAAACAGACGAGCTTTGTGCGAATCTGATCGATATTTTTGTGCCGTAGTCATGCCGCTGGTGATGGAACAAGCTCAGGGAATGTTGTCACGCTGAGGCCATCGGGTACCTTAGGTTGCTAGCTGAACCCTACTCAGCGCCGTTGTACGATAACCCATGTATCAAAAAAGCGGTTCGCATTGGATTATTCTGTGGTTTGTGTCCCAGAGGGTGCAAGGGCATAGGTTTATTGGGCGAGAAAACTGTGCACGTAAATCGACATTTGAACGTTTTCAAATATACAATATGATGGCGTTTATGTTTAAGGGAGGAGACCCAACTGTGCTCAGTGGCGGACGGGTCGCATGTCTCTGGTGAAGGTTTAGGGAATTTCCCGCAGAGCCCATATCTCCTCTTGTCCAGCTTCAGAAAGGATACATGGGGGACACACTTTTTCTCCCTGTGTGTTTCAGTACACATATTTATATATTTGTACTCAAGAATATTTCACACATACGTCAGCCGCGAGCTTTATCGTGGGAGGAAATCAGGCAGACTCCCACTTCCCCCTCTCCACTTGGCCACAGAGGCCTTCTTAGTAAATATATTTTGTTCTCTCCTGCCTACTAACCTCCAACTGTGACTGACGCAAATCGCCAGAACCTAGAAGAAATCTGTCCGACTTTTGTGTGGACGTTTATTGATAATCACCCAGCAAGTATGAGCTAGATTGTAATGAGCGGTAGGCCACGTCTTCATCAACCCAAAGCCTAAGCTGGAGGAGGCATTACAAGTGTCACTAGATCGATATTCTGCGAGGTTATTCGGTCAACGATGAAGACAGGGAGAGTCGCACTCCTCCACGCTACGGTTCAAGATGACGGACAACCATCTTCGGACTACAAGCCAAATAGATGTAGTCACAGAGCTGAGTTGATGCATGCTCCACGCATTGGTTGAAGTGTTGTGTATATGTGTATCGTTTGTTTAGCTATTTGAAAACAAAAATATCTTACATTTTCTGGCTTTGAGAATTAGTTCACTGTTTCTGGGTATCTTAGGTATGCGGTACAGCCCCAATGCACATTTCACCAAATATGTGTATGCAAGGTGAAATCATTCGACACAGTGTGATAGTTATAGGTGAATCTTTGTAATTGGTTTCCAAAATACCCCGCTAACTACGAAACCAATTCTAATACAATGAAGCACTGGTGAAAACCATCTAAATAACATGACATATAAATAATATATCATTCTGCAATATAGTATGGCTCTTCAATAAAACACTAACACTTCGATATCCCTCCAACGTATTCTGGTGTAATACTTAACACGTTCGAATGGAGGCGGCATGCGTCTTCGTGTGACAAATGGCCTAAGTTCCCTGCCCCAGCCTAGATGTTAATTACCAAATACTAACGAAGACCACCTCATTATGCACTTGCCTCAGCAGACAAGGACAAGCAGAAAAATTTTAGGCAGGTAATGCGATACTGAGCGGTACCAATAACACCGCCATGCATAATTTGGTGAATCGACATAATAAATTCGTCTCTTTGCCCCCGTCTATCAGTGTACAAAAAAGCCCAATGTTTTGTCTGCTCACCTACAACTGTCGGCTCCAGGTCCACAAAAACGGCCCGAGGGACGTGTTTCCCTGCCCCCGTCTCGCTGAAGAAGGTATTGAAGGAGTCGTCCCCACCCCCGATGGTTTTGTCGGAGGGCATCTGACCGTCCGGCTTGATTCCATGTTCAAGGCAGTACAGTTCCCAGCAGGCATTTCCGATCTGGACACCAGCCTGGCCGACGTGGACGCTGATACACTCTCGCTGTCAACCAAAACCACAAAATGTTAATTTAAGGGGAGACCTGTATATGAATCTGACTCAATTAACCCACTTAGGCTTACACAACAAACAAAGTATCAATTCATACCAAATTCCAGCATGCTAGTAATAAGTACCCAAATTCTCCAAATAAAGACCTGATGTTTTCATCCGTATTTTAGATAGGATTGTCCTAAACAGATGTTTTAATCTGCTGTCGAACTCCAATTCAGATAATTCGAGTCTACTCACCATGTTTGCAGATCTGGAATCCTCGGGAGGAAGAGCTCACTCAGACAGTAACGTGCCTTCGGTGAGAAAATCCGATGTCGAACTGATCACAGTAGGCAATATCGGCACGCATGCTGTTTGGAACTGCTGCATGCCAACTTCTCTCAACTGCCAAGCGATTGGACAGTCGGTTGTTTCCCGTTGTGACAGTAATAAGGATTGGTCAATCCCAGGACGACACAAGGGTGAGGCCTATGCCAGGCCAATGACATCGAAGATTTCTATATGGTCTAGGTATATATAATTATGATGCTGATACACTACCCCCCACCCCCTCGGCCATGGCCGTAATGACCCACGTGCCTCACGAATGCAATCGCAGTGACTTCAAGCCCAGCTGGCGGCACATCACAATTAATGCTTCCGGGTCGAGAGGGACGCAGCCAGATCCTTTCCACTTTTACAGATATTTTCTTTTGCTCACCCTGGGCTGCTCTTTTTAATTTTTTTCTGCTTGTTGGGTGATATCATTTTGTAGGATAGGCTTCAAAGTTTCATTCCAGGTATACATTTGTGTGTTTTTCAGGAAACGGCGGCGGATGCAAATAAGGCAAAAGTAGTTATAAATCAGGGCTCACTGATCTGTCACTGGATGGGTTTGACCCCTGTCAACTGTTTGTCAAATTTGAGAAAAATTTCATCGGTCATGCCCTATCAGGAATTTGACTGGAGTTTTCTCAGGCGACAAGGACTATGAGGCCCTGGGGGTTTAGGGCTTGCAGATTTAGGGACAGTGATGTGGAACCAAACGTTAACACGTAAGTAAATGGGGTATTAATTGTGGTGTGCCGCCAGCTCGCGCAGGCTTATCCTACGGTCGTACGAGGGAAGGTTCGCCAGGAACCTGCGAATGGCCGTGGTTTTCCTCCGGGCTCTACCAGGTTTCCTTTCATAATAATGCTAACCTCCGACGTGTAAGTGAAATACTCTACGACGTCCACTACGTCGTAAAACACCAATCAAACAAAGAAATAAATAATTTAAAAGATGGCAAATTGCGTTCCTGAAAAAATTCCATTAAGCTCGTTGTTTTAATCCGTTCATGATTACGTCATCGGGAAGGAATTAATTCATTACCAGAAACGGATTAATGGATGGTTTTTTTTAAGGGCTTGCATTCTGGGTAACAGTTCAACTTAAGCATATTTATTATTTAAGTTTGACATGGAAACTGAAACTTCAATGTGCTGACGCAGAAAAGAAATTGACATGTGCAGAGATACATGCTTTTATTTAGGCAATTCAAATCTGTCGCACAGCGCAAATAGCGTCCAATGTATATCCATGCTAACATTTCCTGGATATCATTCAAATTTTAAATATGCGGTGATAGTTTTAAGGGTACAGCCCACGGAAACGACCACATCTTGCCGGGAATTCAACCAACACCATGATTTAGAACAACAACCGATAACCCTGCAAGGGCTGGATTTGAAAGTGCTACCTTCAATCATTTAGACAATGGGGGGGGGGGGGGGGAAACCTCCAATAGAAACTATTACAGACCCATTTCTCGCCCAACGCCATATTTTTGGTGTTTTAATGAACATATCTGTCACTTTCATCAAGTATTTACAAGAATAAAACCGCGGTTCCCGGTACTCATGTGTGAAAAAAAAACCACCCCTGTCACCGACAACGACCGGTGAAGGCTTCCTCAACAAAACTTTTTATATTTACCAGTCATTTGGCCGCCAACTGAAAACTTATCGACACGAATTCACACATGCATGACGTATTATCTATAGGGTTAAGTTATGTACGGTGATATATTTCGTTTTTGAGCCAAGGGAGAGGTGCAATGATAAAAAAGCAATGTTCGTCGTTTAATTTCACTTCTTGCAATAGATTACAGCCCCACTGAGGATGACCAAAGAACATGAACTAGGTAATCTTAATTGCACATATGAACAGATGGCTTTCCCCATATATTAGATTTATTTAAACAATATTCATATATGTTTCAATAGTACTGCTTCTTCAGTCACCAACGTACTACATGTTACAATACATTAATATATATATACAAAATGAACTCCAAATAATCCAAATACAAATGGATAAATCTATTAGAATCGATGTGTTTTTATAAAAAATACTCAAAATGTACATGAAATCCATCAAATTGAATCAATTCAATCCATATACATTTCTGTTTTCATGGAAATATATTAAATACGCACAAACCATTAACTGGCCAATATACAAGACATCTATATATGATGGTTTCAGGAATTCGACCTTTTCCCATCTCTGTTTCCACAAACTATATCAGCAAGGAGGACTCTGAAGTCAGCACATATCCACCTTCAGAATGCGGTGACTTTGGCGACAGCTGCTCACGTGGCGTTGTCAATGATTCCGAACTGCAGCACGTGAACACGTAGTTAATATGTCCATTTTGATTGTGCCTATTAGAGACTTGTGTGTCTTTGGCTCTTTTCGAATTGTTCTGACCAATTACCACAGGGGAGTGGGGGATATGAGCAATGGTCTCTTTCAGGGCGACATCGGGAATAACTGAAAGAGGTTTTACCTCATTCAGTAGTTTTTTCTGTGGTATATTACAAAAATTTATCCTCTTTGTAAGTTGTCGCAAAGTAGACTTCATCAGTTTCTTGTCTTTCTGGCTGCACTGTCGTTTAGCCCATCGGAATGCGGTGTCCCATTTTTTCTCATCGGAAGCTAAAAGATCCTCAGAAGTCAAAATCATCACAGCCGATTCCTTGGACAAAGTCGAAAATTCTTTACTCTCCAAAACTTTACTGGCTCTTTGCGATATAAATTTAATGATCTGAAAAAATAACAAAAAAAAAAACATGAGGTGTGATACCGTGTGATATATATGTTTTCGTTTCGTGCGGGTAATGGGTCACGTGTATAAGTCTCTCAGTCAATCAAAGCGCTGTCGTGAGCGGGGATGCGGTGTCACTAAATGGGGCTATACTGCCTCTGGGTCAAGAACGCGACGTAATGACGGTGACTGTAGGTTCAAGTCCAGCTCATGCTGGCTTTCTCTCCAGATGTACGTTAGAGGGTCTGCCAGCATCCTGCGGATGGTCGTGGGTTTCCCCTCCAGTTTTGTCCGGTTTCCTCCCACCATATACTGCTGGCCGCCGTCGTATATAAATGAAATATTCTTGAGTACGGCGTAAAATGCCAATGAAATAAATAAATAAATTCTGCCTCAGTGTGCCGTGCATTATTTCTGATACTATCATTCTTTTACTTATCTTTTTATGCCAGTTAAGCCGCACCCCCCCCCCGCCCCTCCAAAAAAAAGCGCTATTAGTCCACATTGTTATAAGTTCTGCGTATCAACATACACATGTTTTAACAGCTGCTGTGCTGCCAATCTCTTGTATAGATAATTTTGGACGAGAAAAAAAAAGAAAAAAAAAAAAATATATATATATATATTGGCACCCTGAGTTTTCAAAGTCAGAGCCCCGACTTCGAAAACTCGCCAGGTAGACTGATTGTAAACACGCAGAGCACACTTACCTCGTTCATCAACAGCTTTGTCCACTTACACGTCCAGTACACTTCCGCGGATTTGACAAGCTTAAGTATTGTTTTCACGGAAAACGACTTTCGTGCAAACCGGAAGCAGGCTTCCCGGAGATCTTCTAGCCCATATGTGTCCGAGGCGTTCATCACGCCTGTTGAGAAAATACAAGTGTGCATTAAGGATACTAGAACTGAATGATCATTTAAAGATAAAACTATCAAAAAAATTTTGAAACTTTGATGTTCTTTTACTAATATCTTTAAAACTAAAACAGATATCAAAAATCTGTGGGACCGTGTTTTGGCTAAGGTATTTCGCTACATGTGTGCCAAGTTTCATGTCATTATGTTGAAAAAGAAGCAAGAAATAAAGTATTTCACCACACAACCGTCTCAAAAATAGAAAGAGAGAAAGGAGCAAAATGTCTGAAGGAGCATTATGTGTCTCAAAATTAGTCATTCATTAGTTTGCCAATTAATTTTAATTACAAACTGTAGTGCCTCCAGTGAAAATGTGAACATATGCACATACTTATGTTAAATATTAAATCTTATCATGTTTCATCATAACGTAAATTGGTGTTTTATCTTGACAGTTCTGAGCAATCCCCGCTAGAATGTCTTTATAAACCCCTCCCTCAATTGCTCCCCGGTGGGGTGATTAAGGCTGTTGTTTAAGTTAATAGGTTTTCTAGGGCAGTCTGCACCAGCAGCCATGCACAGCTTTTACCAGGAGGCAATACACATTTACTAGACCCCGTGTCTATTTACAGCAGGTACCCCCCCCCCCCCCACTTTAAGCTAAATCCCCGTAATCAGAGAGAGCAAATAAGAAGACGCAACTGCCTTGGATCATAACATGTATATCTTTCGTCAAATTTTAGGTATTTACAGTTCCAATTTGGTTATCATCTTCAAGTGAGAGTAAAGATAGAGGAATGAAGAAGAAGAGTGTGAAATAAAAATAATTTGGCCAAATTTCACCCCTAAGGGGTTTTAGTATAATTAATTTGTATGAATTTATGTGTAAGTGAGGCGTGTATTTTACAAAGTATAGTCAAAGCAAATCTGTGATAATTCAGTAATCATCTGTTATATTAGCGGTTATCGCACTCTCTTAAAACGAAAACTAAAATGTCAGCATTATCAAACTGTTACAATGATAGAGCATATTAAATGCTTCAATGTATATTAGGCTGCGAAAGGGTTGTTTACAGGTCATAACATCGCTGTACGTTATACAAACTTTTGAAAAGTATGACGTTTTACTGACTTATATGTTGGTTGTGACTGAATTTGGCGTCGAAATTTTTTGGAAAATCATGAGCACTTTAATTCCAAAATTTATTCAGGCATGCAGGGCCCTGAGACTGACTACGCCGATCAATAAAACGTTGCAAGTATTGGAAGACAGCGATCCTTGTAACCAAAGAGAAAAAAAGGGGGATTTTATCTTCATATTTTATAGATGAATCGATATATGAAACTCACCGATGACGTCATTGATGTCAACTTTGATGTCGCCTGTCTGCAAGTATGTGATGACTTTCCGGAAGCTGACTGGGTCGAATTCGGGCACCTCAAGGACTAGGTGACGTGCCTGCGTTTGTCCCGCTAGGCGGTCTCGTATCATAGTGAGAAAGTTTGACTTCTTAGGGGCGGTTGACAAGGTGGAGTTGTTGTCAGCGTGCACAAGGCACTTCTGTTTGGACAAAATCATGCCAAAAAACGTCCTATATGAAATTAAATGAGAGAATAACAGAAACAAGATTAAATGCTTGTTTGGATAATCGCGATTTTCATTATTAATAAAACCATCAAGGACACACATTTATATCGTGTTGATAAAACTCCTCGTAAAGGTCAAGGGTGTGACACTGATCTTAATTTTATCTCCATCAAAGACGTTAATAAGTACATGAGCACTCATTTTGTGTTGGTGTATAACATACGTTTTGAGACTTTAACACCTAATAAGTATACTTACTAACTCACCATAAAAGTTCATTTCAATCCAGAAAATATACAATGCACAGTCATGTATATAAGATATGAACCAACAGTCTAGAAAATAAGGCTCAAAAGTGCAGGCGGATAAGCGGGAAGATCTGCCAGCAACCTGCGGATTGTCCTGGGTTTCCTCCGGGCTCTGCCCTCTCACCATAATGCTGGTCGCCATTGTGTAAGTGGATTATTCTTCAGTAGGGTGTAAATCACAAATCAAACCTACTTGCCCTCTCAGACACACATACCTGTTTCTCGTGGCTAATATCGCCTTCACTCCGAACACGGGGGTTTTCGTTTTCCCCACAAGGAATTTGATGTCACACATTTCAGGCAGATTGAGTAATTTCTCAAGGTCACCGCAGAGCGCGTTCGTGTTCTTGAACGTCATCATGGCGCCTGGAGACTGACATTTGGGCCGTTTGGGTTGACGTGAACGACTTCCTGGCATGTCAATAACAGTGGAACTGTAGTCACTCGATTCACACTCTAGGAAAGTAGAATGGGGTAGAAATATTTCACCACTATTTTTTACGTGATACACTATTTCAAAAGCTATTTGTAATCTATGTATAGCCGAATCTATATATATAGACGACATTCTTCCTTTACTACATGTCGTGACCAACAATTCCAGTTTCTGTCGTCATGATTTCAAGAACCACATCACGCCGTGTGTTCTCGGCATACACCAAAGACGCTGACACAGAATGATTTATGTACTGAATAAAAATATACAATATAAGTACGGGTTCAAAATTATATGCAGCTATGTTCGAACATTCGTCAAATCATCAGAAGTTGCCGGTATGAAAACAAACTTTAAAGATTTCTAATCGCTTCTTTGTAGGTGTATACATTATACGAGTGAGAGGAAAGGGATGCTAATCAACACAGAGAAAGCAAAACGTATTAACAGCTCATCTATGACCTCAACTATGAGTCTTGATTGCTATGATAAGGTACATAATTCTCTTAATTTATTGGAAATAAAAATCCTCATTTGTCCGAAAAGTATGACTCTATACACTTTATATCGGCAAATATGGTTATGACGCCTATAAACATTATTTATTTTTATAAACTTATTTCTATCTCTTGGCCATGACTTCTTCCGAAATTGACTCATGGAAAAAAAAGTTGAAAAGCATTCGTAAATAAATAAATAAAAAAAGACAAAAAAACGAAAACATAAAAAACAAACAAAAACAAACAAACAAACAAATAAATAAATAGGCAATCTTACCAGCAATTTGATTGGTAAAAACGAATCTTGTCCGGACAGGAGTTGACTGTGGCAAGCTCATTTTCTCACTCGTAGACTCGATGAAATACATTTCCAATCAAAGGGTTTGAGTTTATCTATCTCACGGAAATGGTACCTCAATACAGCACAACTATTCGGGAAAAGAAGTGATTATGACAATCTGACGAAAACCACGTTTATATACTAGACTGGGACATGTTTCTCCACTTCTCTTGAGCAAAGTGGGCACTGCTACTGTTTAGAGCTTGGGCGTATTTGTAAAAACCACATCGTAGGCCTATAATCACCGGGTGATGTGGTTTTTTAAGCAGCTAATGATTAGACTATTCATGGCTTGTGTTATTCCAATGATAGGCTGTTTTGTAAGACGCCCTTGTCGGTGGTCCGTCGAAACAGCAGGTTTGCCAACGAGCCGCTTCATGTCCAATCAGGACCATTCGAACCGCACGTGGCGTCACATGATCAAGTGAGTATCGTCTGCCGCTGCCAATTCATCCAAGCTCAGACCGAGAAAAACTAATGTTTGTTTTGAGCAAATGTTGTCTTATAGAAGCCAGTCGTGTAGCTTAAATTTGAGACTTTTTTTGAGAAAGTTTACGATATTCAGAAAAAAAGAAATACTCAAAGGATAAAAATTACAGGAATAACTCAATACGCCTAACCTGTTATGACCGCACTTCAACTACTTCAGTCAAATGCATTTTCAACAGAAAAACTGATGTCAATCATCAGGAAAGCGTGTCTTATACAAGAAGACAACACTAGACCAAATGTATATCTGTATTGATAAAGAATCCTATTCATGGTTCAAAAAACATCACTTTTTACTTTTGTGGTGTATGATAACCGAGATATCGCAGTCCAGAGTAAGCAAAGACGCCCGCGTGGTGAAAACTGAATTTTAGCCAATCAAGGCGAGATATTTCTATCACCCCAGAAGACATCTGTTTCCGCTGTGACGTCGCCCGTACCAAGTTCACCATTGTGCCAGATAGAAGTAGTGTTAAATCAGCTGTATGCCTTGTGATTACGAGACGACTGTGATATGCTTTAAAACCGTTTTCAACGAGAAAGTGGTAGTGGAGTACATTTGGGGTTATTCCCCACGGTCACAACCAGGCCACCATAACTGCTCGACTGTGATAACAAACGGGACCATACTTCGCACGCATAAGAGTGTCTCGCTCCTAATACTGAAGAACGTACGGTACGGCTGACGCGACATCGTGCTTCCAGTTTTTTTTTAAATAGGGTATCCTGTGGCCTCGTAAGAATTCCAGATTAAAAGGTGATTTATACAGGTACCAAGCACGTCATAAAAAATGTCTATGCCCGTTTAGACCCGTATGGGCCCCTCTTCTGAAATAACTTTGGTTGTATTTTTTATTTTCTTTTCTTTTAACGCATGACCTAGTCAGTAGGTACATCTAAACCGCTGATAAAAAGGCGGCGAACCATGCAACAGTCCACAGGTGGATTCGAACTGACGACTGTCGTGCACGCAGAAAGATTTATAGCCACTGATTGTGGGCCCTTAATCCTAGTGTCTGTGCCATTTTGTATGCTTGGTAAAACGGTACTTTTCTCAGAGGACGCGGAAATTACTTTAAAATGCGGATTTCTTTTATGCCAATGTATCAGATAGCAGAGGAGTCACATGCAGAGCCTACATATATACATGTCTCTCTATTGAGATTGAAAATCCTTTGCCGACGTTTTGAACTCCAGAACTCGTAGATACAACTAAAAGATTGCAAAACAGAAATAACTCACTGTACACTACACTGGCAAACAAAAAATATCGAATCTTTGTGTTTTATTTCAATTCAGTAGCAAATACAAAGCCGTGACGGTTACATATGTAAATGTATACTTCATAACAGGTTTGGATTCAGTGTAGGCCTACTTCCCCACACAAGCCATCATGAGGCTATATTCATTTACTGTTGACTGTACAAAATACCAGTCCAATATTTTACAGGAAGTAAAAAGCATCTGTTGTGATGATGAGATGACAAAACCTTAAAAATTAGCCTAGGATTATAAATAAAATATTTGAAAAGCTTTTAAGAGTTCTGTTCAGTGATGTGCAACTGAACATTCATTCCACTGTAACCAAGGATACATGCTCTGATGAGGCACATCCCATGCACTTTATATACCACACCAAACATTATTATTTGTGACTTCTTTAAGATACCAAGACCTTACATGGATCGCAATTCTTTTCATGCTGTATGCGACATTTTGGTATAAATGTAGGTACTACAGTTAACGACTACATACAGCACAGCAAATACAACCAAGACAGCGATGATGCTCTTACAGGTGTAGCTGGCAAATAGTCACAATTAACTTGTGAAATCCAGCCTCATCATAGTCAATTTGTGCCAGATAGGGTTTTATTACAACTTTCCATCTAAATGTTGCCCCCGTTACTAAGCATTATATGAACGCCACTAGCACAACGAAATGTCGCTTACACAGTTAATGGAAGTTTCTGTACCATGACCGCACCATCTTGTTTACAATACCCCTTTTCTCTATAATCTCAACAGATGCTCAATGTCACACGATCGCATTACTAAAACCACTGAGAGGTCACTTACTCTTTTACAACGTAGGATTTACACTGTTCTGACGCATGTTGAAAATAGTGTAGTCCCTTATTTGGGAAGTCTTATTCCTAATGAACTCCTCCCTATGTAGGACCATTCAAGTATATACAATACTTACATATGGACTTTCATGCAACTGAAAGCCATCAATGCTAGAAAGACCATGAACAAGGTATGGAAACTTTCCGCAAATATGTTTACAATTTATTGTTATATTCGATTCCTTTCTACAGATATATTCTAGACTACCTCTTTGCTACGTACAGCCTATGTGACAGTGAGGGAGTGGCATAAGCATTGTGTTCTGATCATGTGATGTAGAACACACCTATCAACAGCTCTACAGCAAGTTCAGCACAAACAAACATAATGAATACAAAACCATTCTGAATATTGCAATTTAGTTGGCAGATGTATTTCAATCAATCCAACAGATTGATTTGAACAAGTTCACTTCTATGTATTGAGTAAGATTTGCGAACAGGGTGTAGTTTGTGTTATGGGATTACCACACGTGGGGCAACCAATTACAGAATGCTACAAGTTCATGTATTTATAGCTACAGTGCTTGGACAACAACTGTCAACAAATAATGTCTCCTATTTTAGGGACAGTTTCACAAATACCTTTTAACAGGGGAGTGTTCACGTAACTCTGCTCTCTAAAAACGTCACGCACTAACACAAACTCTTACAAAACTGAACATCTACAACTATTGTGTACTGGAAGAATACAAATTGTCCATTTGACAAAAAAACATGGTGGCGCCTTTCGAGTAGACATTCCACTTTACATTTCTTTATTTGATTGGTGTTTTATGCCATACTCAAGAGTATATCACTCATACGATGGCAACCAGCATAATGGTGGGGAAGAACAGGGTCATTACACCACATTGGCACGCTAACCCCTTCGGTAACAGAGGTCTGGAGAGTTTGTACAAAGCTGTGGTACAAAGTCCTTTTTAGACAGTACAGCGTTGAGCAATATTATCTACTTTCTGTCATGCACCATGTTCGGTTGTTATGTATGCATTGTAAACAATAATCTGTTAATTTTACAGAATACACTATTTTCTGACTGATGGGGAGGGGTAGCTTATTTTACTGGTACAAAGTTATACGCGACATTGCAGACGTCTTATGTCATATGCATATGTATGACAGGCTTTTTCTGTTGTTCTACTAGACTAAAAAAACACTATGAAACAGTGAATTGTGTTCTCCACAACATAGTATTATATGTTGTGGTATCATGATCTAGTATCTCTCAGAAAACACAGCATTACACTAAACTGAACATGTTCGTTTTTTACAGTGTAAATGTGCTTAATGTTTGGTGGGAATGTGACCTTTGTCAAGAGGTATCTCAGTCTGTCACAGCTCTAACCATGCAGACAAGGGAAGACACTGGATGGATATCTGCACTACAATAATTGCTACAATCTTTAAAAAAGTATACACACTTATCTTCGTACAAAGTGTGTGTACTGTTGTTGTCTAGAAATGTGCAAAAGGTTTTGTACCCAGGGAGTGAGCAGATGTTCTATATTTCACAAGATCCTCAAAAACACAACACAATATGAGAGTGTAGTTGTTTGGATGAATAAGTTATACACTTTTTACACGCATACATAGGGTCAATTTAATAAAATATAATCGTTTCCATTTTTTATCCACACAAGCCTACATAAATTTATGTATATACCTCATAGTAGCGTCATGTACACACCAAATCTACAGCAAAACAATCATTAAATGTGTTATACACAGTGAATAACTACAAGTGTTTAATAGGGGAGTTTCAAGTTCAAACTCTTTTGTCGCTAAAGGTAAAGAGAGTCCTGCTATATCATGTGACTTGTCAAAAATGTTAGGCCAAGTTTGTTGACTTGACTTTACTGATCACCCATCTCATCGTGTTCAGGAGGTACAAATGCCGTTTCTTTTCTTCAGTAAATTTTCAAGTTCACAAGCCTTCAGTTTCTCAGTTTTCACCATAGTTTGTCCAGTATAAATAACTTTTTGTGACACTTTTTTATACACTCATGTGATAGCAAATATAATCAGAAATAGTTGCCTAACATTATTGTCAAGTCATGTGAAACAGTAGCACTTTTCTTACCTTTAGCAATTTATGAGTTTGAACTCGAAACTCTCCTATTACACCAAATCACACATGGCGTGTTTCAATCATTCACAATCATGATTTATGACTGAAAAATTAAAAGAGAAAACAGGAAACGACAACCCCTCTGCCAGGTACCTATTTTGTAATCCTCCTGAATCAGCAAGAGCTGGATTTGAACAGGTGATTTCATAGACCAAAGGTGTGACAAAATGACCCTTTACTCGCTGAACCATTGGTTTCTGGAGAACGGTATCAAATACCTGTACATGGATGGATACTGAGCCACTTTGGAGTCACAATTAATATACATATATAAAATGGGCAACTTTCACAGCCCTTCATTAAACAAACGTCTCGTGTCTTTCATCGTACATGACATCTGGTTCACAGCATCATAAAGGCAGCGTGATTTGCGAGAGAAGTTAACGGAATATTAATTTGAGATGTTCTGTGAAAGTGGCCCCAGGAGTCCTATAATGCATAAACATGTCTGGTTTGCATTTATGTACATACCATTACACACAGCATAAACTGGGGAAGTGGATAAAAATCCATTACATATCAAACCAGGCTTTGTGTCACATAAAGTGGGTTATTTACGGAGTTGTCTCCCTTTATCCACCCATCCATAAATAAGAACAACTTTTCTTTCTCTTTCCATTCTCAACATGAAAACCGGTTCAAATTTGAAATTCGAAAGACCAATTTTCAAAGTTTGTTTCAGTGGTGTATAAAAATGTAGATCATTTGCAACTCCAAAATATAAGGAAAAGTGCATTTCTGGGTTGTTCATTTTTTGTTTATCTACTTCATCATTGATTAACACCTTACTCAAGAATTTTTCACCAGAGCAGACCGAGTGAGATTTTTGTGTGAGGGAAAGCGAAGCCTCAGAAATTAGTCACTGACATTGCAAGTCAATGACAGCCTTTCCTACACTACACTGTGCATGAGGTTACATGTTGCTCTGTATTATAGCTGGCCTATGTAAACATGTCACACACACAAGCATCTGTACAAGAGCATGTCAGATCATGTGTGGCAATATTTATACACATTAACCTTTCTCCTGTAATAACTTTTCACAAAAATGAATATTTCCGCATTTACAACTACCAAAAAAATTACAGGAAATCTCATGTATCTCATGTACTTACCCCATACACACATAATACTGAATATGTTTGACTGGTCTTTTCTTTGTTCATCACATCTTTTACTTCCTACAGAAAAATAGACCATCCTTCATTACACAGCCTTAAGATCAGAATCACATCGGAGAGTGAGCAACTATCAGGTAGCCTAAAAAAACAACAACCAGGTACCTAAGTATCAAACCATAAGCACTTCATTTCATTGAAATGTCAATGAAATTGGTAATAATATTTTAATTGACTCTTGTGTCCTCTGAGAAGTACATGTAACCCCCCACCCCCCACCACCCCCCCAAAAAACGAAAAAAAAACAAAAAACAAGGCAGATCAGAGATCAGTTTCTATCTTCTCAACTTACCAGGGACCATCTTACAATGCCGTTACAAGGCTGCGTCAAGTGTTACCATCGTGATGTATCTATTCACAATGTGGTGACAAGGCCGTTACTCCAGACACAGTTTGCGGCTGTTCTGTAAAACTGGTCCCTGGTAGAGCACAATCCACTATGATTAATATGGAGTACCTTTTTGTCAAGACCACACACATCTTCTGATTGGCTGGTTGCATATATGACATCACTGTTTGTGTGTGCTGTGCATTTTGAGACATAGAGGGGGTGAGGTGGTCAAGAACTGATCACAATTGGGGATGCTCTGTATACTGTCCATTTTCTTCACCCAATTCAGCATGCAATACCACTTCAATACATTGCACAGCTATCACTTCATATGTATACATGTAGCTGTTCACGTATGTTTTCTCACGACTGTACAAATGCTTACAGAGATATACATTCCTCACCGATTGGCTATCTGAGAGACAGGCGAGGCTAGAAAATGCCTCACACCTCAGCCTAAACTTCCATGTGACAAATTCATTCAATCACGACTCAAGGCTGCAGGGTTTAACCTGGCAATCCCATCCCCCTTGTCAGTCAATCAGCAAGCACTGTATCCGTTCAACACAATTTTCTGGCTCCGAAAACAATGCCTGTGTAAGTCGATTTACAGCTCAAATGGGTTATGTCCGACATCAAATGAGCAATGTCTGACATCAAATGAGCAATCTGGTATCCACTTTGCCTTGGCCCCCAAGATGCAGCACAGTTACACAATAATTAAATGTTTCCCATCAATTTAACAACTACCCAACCCAACATGCATGGAAGAAACAATACATGGGAAGTCCAAATTGCATATCTACACAAATTTGTCACCCATTCATCAGGACAGTTTTGAGTGAACTTTTGTCACATACAGTTGCTCAACACTGTATACCTTTCACAACAACAACAACAACAACAAAGTGTGGCAGAATAAACCAGTGCTACATGTACAATTAGATCAAATACACGACAAATGTTCACAAACTATTCCTCATGCATTTGCAGCTGGCCTACATGTACATGTACTACGGTCACACAAGACAAATATGAGGACTTGTTTGGATGGAAACCGTATCACACTGCCCTACTACCTACCAGACGATAATGATTCGGCTATAAATCCATGTATAACGTAGATATAAAATCTGATGCTAAACTGAGCAGTCTGAACAGAAAAAAGAAGTTAGCTAACAGTGATGAGACATACACTGATGTGGAAAAGGTTCAAACTTCTGGAAATGAGATACTGTAGCTGTTATGAGAGCAAGTGATTTTCAACAACTGACTGCCCTCTTAAGAGTCGACTGGCCAAAAATTCAAGAAACTTGTAAAACAGCTTACCCACTGACATTTAAATGGCATCATATTTCCCACCCAGCCAACCATGATACAACATCTTGCAGTGTAGCTGTGTTATTTATTTGTTTTCTTTTTTTTTGATTGGTGTTTTATGTCGTACTCAAGAATATTTCACATATACTATGCTCAGCTGTTGTGAGGTGATCACAGTAAATGTAATTCCTCAAATGTGTAGACAAATACCTACCAGAGATTTTTGCCTTGCTGACAATCTTATGCTGGGTTGCTTGGTATATATACCCATTTCGTCACAAACACATCAAAATTTCAATGTGAAATCCTTGTGATGAATGGACAGCAAAATCAAGCAAATAATTTTGGAGTGAGCAAAAAAAAAACAAAAAAAAAACTGCTTGTTCACAAGAGCAGCCATGCTCGCCCACATGTATTGTTACTTGCTCAGGCCATGCATTCCAGTGTTACATGCAAATTCCAGCACTGATATCCCAGAATTTTTATTTTCAGCACCACCGAGCTAAATCCTGATTTTATTGCTTATAACACATTTGGTAAAAAGAAATGAGGTATTCCTCCAAAAAAGGAGGTGTTCTTCAAAAAAGAGGAGATACTTCATGTCCACTATAAAACTGCAATTCATGATGAATATCTAATGAACTGAGGGAGATCAAAAGATGATCCAATCTTCCTTGCCGCCTTCAAACCGTGTTTGGCTGATCTCTGTGGACCTTTTTGGACTTCTGCTGTGAGTGGCCCGGCTCGACATTCAAGCATGACTTGTTTGAAATATGGCATAAAATAAAAAGTCATGCAATCCTTATGTCTCGCATCATCATTTGGAGCACATCAGCTTCAGGCGACGCACTGCTGATGAGCAATCACAAAGGTAACCCCAACACCAAGCAATGACGTCCAGTCGCCAAGCAAATGACTGGGTTCAGATCTCACTAACTCATCCCAGAATAAAAGCTTTCCACTTCTTGGAACATAAGTTATGCTCAAGGAACCCAGTTGCCTAGCAACGGTATTTGTTGGTGATCTTCCTTATGTGAATCACTGGGGATCTGGAAACAGCCGAGCGGAAAAGTACTGATGGTTTTGTTGTAGATGTTAAAACAGAAGTTCAAGCAGCCACTCAGCTGTGTTTTGTGCTCCTCATACATATTCACGGTGAAAGACATATTGAAGAAATCCACGCAGATTTCCACATCTTTTGATATTGAGCCCAGGCAGATTTTGGGAGGGTGTTCAGCTGAAATTGAAACATAAAAAAGTTATCAACAATCAAGTTAGTAACGATAAAGTTAGCATTAAGGTTTAATAGTAGTGATTGAGTCGTATAATTGTAGGAAGCAATTATAACAATGATTCTTAATTGTTGGCCTGGCAGATAAAGTCGTCAGTTTTAATTTGGTCTGATCACAGAAGGATCTCCTTATGTGTAGACTGCTGGTCCTAAATGCTGAGACACTGATGGCGCTACCTCACTCGAATGCCATACTGATGACACCAACCATGCCAAGGTACCAAAACCATTTACAGTACATGTATATGGACACCATACAAGACTTTTGCCTGTCCCTGTCTGCTAACGTCAACCAAGGAATAACAAAGGCTCAGAAGCTCCCAGTAGGCCCTGCATTCTGGAATTGGATAATCCTCTCTGGCTTAAATATGAGGACAACATTTTAGACACTTGACCACTGTAGTGTCCATCAGGTTTTATTTACATGTATTTCTCTATGTGACTGTCTTTTTTTAATGCAGGTAAACAAATCCTATAATGGTGAATTACAAGCATTCTCGGTGTACCAGAGGGCCTCCCTACAGCGACGACTGTTTGGTGGATATCTTTGGTTGGTAATTTGAGTTCAGTTCAAATACATATAACTTCTTTTCAACCAATATGGAGTCAAGGACCAATCAGAGTGTGTATTAAGTGTTCATCGTAGAACTGAGGTCTCATGATCCCGTAACATTGATTCAAACACAGAGTAGGAAGTGCTGATGAATTACATTGACCCCGTTTAAACAAGTCTGTGACTAGGTC
This sequence comes from Acanthopleura granulata, assembly GCA_016165875.1. Taxonomy (NCBI): domain Eukaryota; kingdom Metazoa; phylum Mollusca; class Polyplacophora; order Chitonida; family Chitonidae; genus Acanthopleura; species Acanthopleura granulata. The sequence continues at coordinate 7,176,316 of JABBOT010000018.1, read as the reverse complement.
GAATTCGTCGTAGTATTGGAATACGTCAAGAGACCGTCTATAGCGCAGACATGTACATGTATGTACGCATACTTGGGTTTAGCATCGTACACCACAATCTTTCAGTCATATGACAACGAGGAGTCCTTAGAATATATACCATGCCGCCAACTGCTGCCCCTACTGGTGCATCATGCTGAAGACACCCGACATGGCTCCCCACTCAGTCATATTATACAGACACCAGGCCTACCAGTCCTGTTTCTTTGCTCTAACGTCTCAGTGCTGGGCATCAAGCAAGGCGACCACAGGTATCATTTTAAAGTCTTTGGTATGACCTGATCCTGGTATGATCCAAGGTCTCACGCTCTCAAGACCGACGCTCTAACAACCAAGCCACCGCTGTGGTTCTATAGCGAAGAGAAACAGTAATCTTAGAATTATTGCCTCCTCCACCTCAGAGCCAGTATTGTCTGTGTCCAGTAACTCACCTGATATGACCTCTGTAAACTGAGTCTTCCCATCCAGCAGGAACATAAAGGACATCTCCTGTTGAGGTGGACACAATAATTCCAGCATTAAAAATACGTTTGTTGAGGACGCAATAAGGCCAGTGTTAAAAATACATTGGTTGAGGAGGACGCACGCAACAAGGCCTGCATTCAATATACACTTGTTGAGGAGGACACAAAAAGGCAAGCACTAAAACATGTTTGTTTAGGAGAAGAACACAATATGGACAGCATTTTATATATATGCTTGTTTAGGAGAAGGACACAATAAGGTCAACATTAAAAACATGTTTGTTGAGGAGAAGGAAACAATAAGGATAGCATTAAAAATATGTTTGTTGAGGACAAAGATACAATAAGGTCAGCATCAAATATACATTTGATTGGTGTGTCCCTATCCATCCTGCAAAAAACGGCCGCACTCTGCAAAGTTTCTGTTGGGATTTTCTGTCACACTTTTCAATTTATTTAAAACCTTCATCTTTTTATTATGGGCAAAATCAGAAAAGTAAAATCACTTCCAACAGTTTTTACTTTTGCAGGTGCACAAACCTATTGTACTTTTCAGTCAAAAGAAAATAAAGAATTAAATCGAAGTACATGTAATTTGAGTTATCTTCCTATCAAAGCATGCTGTGTTTTCTTCCCCAAAATTGCAGTATCTAGCACAGATATAGCCAGGTTTGATAATGAAGAGGTCGAATACCAGTATACGTTTTTCTCTTGCTATTCTAATCTCTGTTACAGTATGCACATTTCATTAATATGCAGGTTCGAGTTACGTCGTTACGACAACACAGTTATGTCACTCTGTAAAATATGACCTTGCCGTTATACTGTACGGTAAGGTCTATTCCCTGTCCTTTAACATGGCAGCTCATGCATTTAGAAGAATCTACAGTTGGAATTTCATTTATGTTGCCCAAAATCATATCCATCACTGCTGGAAAACACCCTTTGGATGTTTTATTTCTTTGCTTTTGTTAAATGTTCAATATTGTAAACACATGTTAAATTTTGCAAAAGGACCATAGCGCCAGCGGCAAAGTCATGTCACAAAGGGACATCAATGTGTGGCCGTAATATTGCATCTCGAAGCCTGCGCATTACTCTGAGCCTCAAAAATTTAGCCCAAATGTGAAATCAAGGTGTTTCACTACAAATTGTATCTTACTTTTCCTATCTTTCTGAATGTTAATTCTGTTTGAGCAGAGTTCCTCAAACTCCTTGATACCTTGCCCTGGACAAACCTATGCTCAACCCATGGTTTAAAAAAACACACATGTACATGGTAAATTTTAGGGTCTAAGACACACGACACAAGTTCAGACATATGCAAAAGTACTCAGTGCAAGGTTTCCAAATTCAAATATTCACTTTGAATACAAATACTGATATGCAATAACACACTGTCTGATCCCAAAGACTTTCAGAGACAGTCCAAGAAAATGACCTGTTTCATGTGCATGGGGTTTCGCAGCCAATTTCTTTTTAGAAGTTCAACTTGCCCAAATCAGCAAACAATTTACTCCATGAGAACTCAATACAAAATCTGCTTAGAACTAAATTTTCCGATACTTCTCCAGATACTTTACCACAACAAGAAATTGGCTAGATAAACCCCCCAAGGCAAAATAAAGAAATTTAAATGTAAACAGACTCAAAACTTTATATGACCTTACCTGAGATTTTGGCATAAAGGTAAAATTAGCACATGCTTTCCTCACAACGTGGAGTTTGATAAGCTGCAGCTGAGCACAGCAGGTGCAATCAGCGTTTGTACAATCACAGAGATTACGTGAGGATAACCCTCCTGCAGAGGAGTTTGTGTTGTCCCGGCCTGCCGGAGGAAGTACAGTGTGCGTTACTTTGTCAGAGGGTTTCTTCTCCGCATCCATGATCAGTCTCTTTATCACAAACATGATCTCCTCCTTGGACATCGTTATATTTAATATTGAAGTTTTGCCGATTTGTTTGATGACAGGCTTCGATTTGGCGATAAGCCCCAAATCCGATAGTTTTTGCAGCGTTTTGTTTTTCACTTGAGCTCCAACTTCAAATGTCTTGTTTTTTATCTGTGCACCAAATTCTATCATTTTGTCTACTTGTCCAATGTTTTTAGTAGACTTAGTGGTGACCCCTCTGGTATGGTTTGAACCAGACCTTGAACTGATATTAACACTGTTAAGTATAGGAGAGTCTATGTGCATATTAGGGGGCTGCAGTGGTGCTGCTGGCTTATGAATGTTCTGAGTTGACCGAATCACTTTTTCAATTTGATTTCTGTTTCCTGATTCATGTTTATGTTGTTTCTCAGCTTCAGCAGCTTCCTTCACGAGCACTTTTTCTTCCTGTAACATCTTATCTCTGTCACTTTTCTTCTTTTCATAACCTGCAATGGATAAACAGAATCCAAAATCATTTTGGCAACACATCAACATAGCAACCACTTAACAGAGAAGGGATGAAGATAACCAATCTTTTCCAAGTTGTGGGTGAATCTCAACATTTAAAATATTATTCTATAATGATTGCTATAAAAGAATCACCTGCATGAACATGTCAACTTTGTTGATCACTTTTTGGTATGTACAATAAATGATGACATTCCCTGATATCTTTGGCCAATAACTTCAGGTAATATTTTTTGCTCTGAATTGATATCACACTAATTCGTTATCTTGGCACGCAATGAGGTGAACAGGTAGTGATATATAAGTTCAAATCTCTGAAAACTGGGAAAATTACTCCCAAGGATTTTCAAAACAAAGACAAAAAAAAGTTCTGTTAATGACATCATTTGTTGTTAAAACAACAATTAGGAGGGACTCGCAGGCTGATCGCTAGATGCTTCAGTTTCAGGTGCAGCCCTTTACACCTTTACAGAAGAGCTCACCCAGACAGTTTAACTTCATAATGGTGAGCTAATAAAAAAATAAAACCCAAACATAAAACACAATACATGTACATTATAGGTCCAAAAAACACCTTACTGCAAAATCGTTATAACTGACCTAAAATTTCACGCTAATAAGTGCATTTTAGAGTCAAGTAAAATCAGGAAATTTTAGTTTTGGTGCTGAAACTTAAATCAGGGTATCATCCTGTCCAACCTAACCCCAAAACGTCCCCCAAAGATCAACAGAGCTCTAAGAAACTCAGAATTGAGGAACTGGACTGCATCAAGTATAATAAATGCAAAGCTAATATAAAGCTCTATTCATTCTATATTCATTAAAATATCTAACTAGAACACGCACCCTGCTTTAAAGGAGAAGGCCATTGCTAAAAATATGTTTGCTGGGGATAAACAAACCAGCCCTCCAAAAATAGGATCCTACTCTAAAAGTGTTTTACACATGCTTTTTGATGGAATTTTTACTTTTCCATCAAAGTTAATTTCTTAAAAACTTCCATCTTTTGCATCAGCCAGAAGCAAAAATAAACAAATAAAAATTTCCTTTCAAGCCCACCCGATTTTTTTAAAATAGTTGGGTCACCCTCAACAAACAAGTGTTACCCAACAGTAAGATGTACATGTAAAGTGTTAAAGGGATTTTTTAAGGATGGCCTCAATGCAACTCATACTGTATTTCCATTAAAGTTTTTTTTTTTCTTTCAAGTAACACATTTTATTTGATACTGACCAATTCCTCCATCGCTAGCATAGTCTACATTTCCTGTAATTCAGATGATTCTGAACTTTTGCTTTTGTTTTCCCAACCTTTTTCGACCATGAAAAAAGATTTATTCTATCCACAAAACAACAGTTCAAACTGATGAGGCTATCACTATGAGTAATTTATGCCTTCGCCTATACCCAAGAATATGAGTTTCCATGTACACTACAACTTGTGCTGTACACGTAAACACTGAGGACATGTATGTACTGGGCTAATTCGCCTGCTGCTTTCAGCCTGGTTTGCTGGTCTCGTACTAACAGGTAGCTATTCGGGTTTTTCTCACCCATATTAACACATGACGGCTGTGGTATTTGTGTGTGCAGGAGTATAAAGGACAGGTGTTTTGTAAACACTACTCTGTCAGCTATATCTCTACTGGTTTGTAACATAATGGCAGGATACACTGCACAATGGAGCTGCCAGTCAAATCCTTACCTGACCTACTCAGAGTACTGTGTCTGGCCCAAAACTTCTCCTACAAATGGTGCATTTTTAAAAGCAAACACATGTACAGTTATAAATTTTTATTTCGGTGCTGAAACTTAAATTTTCCCAGAAGGATACCATGCTCCTGTATCTGACAGCCAAAGTGGAAACAAACTTCAAAAGACCTTTCTAAGATCAACAGAACTATCGGAATCAGGCAAATTGTACAACTCTGTCAAGGACAAAATTTTGGATCAAATATAGAACATGTACCATAATTTCTAGATAATTTGGGACATTTTATAATTGGGACACAATGAAGTAAGAGAAGTGATGTAAGTAATTGATGAAGAGAACATCAAACAAGTCTTCCATCAGCATGCCAACTGGACTAAACCCTGGCCTATAGAGTGAGTTTTTCCCGCCAGTTTCTGTTTAAAAACCAACTGTCATCTGCGAGAACCGGTTCTGGCTACAGAAAGGTCCATTATTCATGTTTCATATTACTGTAGGCCTAACTCTACAAGCTTGTGGTGTAATTAAAAGGCTATCTGGTGTATAAACCCTACTTACCCACAGAAATATCCCTCTAGTTATTTCTCTTTTAAAACATAAACCAGCATTTTAACTTCTGAATTACTGAAAGGGTAATTTCTGCACTACGGAACTTGGGACATTATTCACTATACAAGTACAGTAAATCTGTATTCATTAACCTGAAAATTCATTTCATAATCAATCCAGGTCTTCAGAGGGGAAGTCCTCAATAAATAATCTCTAAAATAAATATCGCATGCAATATAGACTCATAGCTTGAATTCTTTACAAGAAAAGAAATAGCATAAAATAAAAAAATAAAATCATCTGACCTACTTGTAGCTCCACAAAGTTTGCAAAGCAAACTTATTGATAACCATACCCCAAACAAAACACATTTTAATTTACACGTAGGTTTGGGTTCAAGACAAAATGGCAAAACACAGACATGGGGTCCTTGTTAATTTGACCTACTATACATGTAAATCTTCACATTTTCAACTACTGAAGCACTTTTTTTTCAGTAGAATTTATGCATACAATGATTGGTTTGCATGATTAAAGACCCAAGTTTCATAAAATGTGCAAATTATTTCTCTCCATCCCATAGTTCTGTCAGAACGTTTCAAAATATTGGTTGCAGAGGCAGATGATAAGGTTGAAGAATGAAGTTACATGCATTTATAATGTCAGGGCAATCCTAGTGAGTCAAGCTGTGCAAACTCTATTAAGTTCATAACTATACAAACATGTACATGAACATAGTAAGCCTGCTGAGTCAACATTATACACATAATGGCCATGTTATAACCCAATCAATATACGTAACTTTACCTGATTTCTCTCTACATCTGGCAATTTGACCAGATCTGCCATCATCAGAACTTACATCTACACACAATGCCCCAAAACTGCATGCAGGACACTGCCATCATCACAACCTACATCTACACACAGTACCACAAAACTACATGTAGGGCACTGCCATCATCACAACCTACATCTACACACAGTACCACAAAACTACATGTAGGACACTGCCATCATCACAACCTACATCTACACACAGCACCACAAAACTACATGTAGGACACTGCCATCATCAGAACCTACATCTACACACAGCACCACAAAACTACATGTAGGACACTGCCATCATCAGAACCTACATCTACACACAGCACCACAAAACTACATGTAGGACACTGCCATCATCAGAACCTACATCTACACACAGCACCACAAAACTACATGTAGGACACTGCCATCATCAGAACCTACATCTACACACAGTACCACAAAACTACATGTAGGACACTGCCATCATCAGAACCTACATCTACACACAGCACCACAAAACTACATGTAGGGCACTGCCATCATCACAACCTACATCTACACACAGCACCACAAAACTACATGTAGGACACTGCCACCATTAGAAATATGTTTGTTGGGTTTAATGTAGTTGATTCTGCAAGCAAAAAAAAAAAAATAAAGTTTCAGAAGGCTTTCAACAGGGATTTCAGTTTTTCTCTCTATGTTACAAAATACATGCATCTATCATTTTATTTCGCCAGAATTTAAAAAAAAAATCCCTCTCAACCTGCCTTGGATTTTTTCTGATAGGGTTGGGTTACTACCAACAGAGAATAATTCAAGGATGTCAATGCATCTCTGCCAGGAAATCAGGGCCTTAAATTTTACTCGCTCCATTGTTCTCATGCTAGAGGAATTTTGGTTGGACAGGTAGCATGAAACAAGCACTACTCTGACTGGCCCTATCAATTTGCATGCATCAGCATTTACCAGACCATTTCAGCATGAGCTCTGACACATGTGCAATTCCCTGGAGGTCAAACAATGGCAACAACAGCCAATATTAATTTGAAGTGAATATCACTTAACACAAAACTTTGTGTCCAAAGAATGGCCAGAACTGTTAACTGAGATGTTACAATTGCAGCCTGCATCTTAACATTCTGCAAGAATGACACAACATCAATGCCACACAAAATCAAACAGTGTTTCATGCTTCACTGGTTTGTTATGGAGAAATTGTCTGTTAAGTTACTACTGACTGTACTGACCTATACATACATATACATTTATGAAACAATCAATGATATTAAAACATGCCCTCTACTTGGTGCTAAACATTTACATTTACATGGAGTAAACAGTCTGATAATCTCTTCCTTTAATATGATGAGCTACGATCTCGCTAAACGCGAGATCATACAAAAACTTTGACCGACTTCTTTATTCACAGAACACAGAAATCTGGGCCCTGAAATGATGATGTGAAGTTTGTAGCACATATTCGTAACATCCCGTATTAACTAAAGGAAGAAGAGTACATCAACGAGGGCAAGTACGAGGGGTAATGGCCATGACATTTTGAGATTAATTTTCACCTATGTATTAGTAAGACCATGTCTCTTTGAGTTTCATTTGATTAACTGATTGATGTTTCATAGCAAACTAAACAATATTTCCCTTATACTATGACCCGAGTCCATGCAAACCAGCAGCACTTGGTAATTTGATTAGGAATTTTTCCACACACATGTACATGTATGATACACAGACTGCACCTGGAGAGCTGTTACAGAAGGGCATGAGCTTTTGGGCATGCTGGATGGTGGAATTACTGGCCAGCAATATGAAGGAATTGCAGTCACATGAATGCACTGAACAATCTCCTCTGCACAATGGTTATCCTAGAGCTGGGTCAATGAACAGCAAACTTTGCAATCCTGTTTTTACAACATCCAGAAATGGCTTTCTTCAGCATGCCAAGTGTAGTTTATACATGTAATCCACTTCTATCGTTAAAACAATTTATTTCCTGGGACATGTGGACTTCAAACATGTTTCGTGCCATAAATTACGGGACGGCTCCCAATAAAGAGTACAATCACACTCCCAGCTGCTTGTTTACATGCTGTTTAAATGGCTTTCTAAGGGGAGATCCTTCATGGGCCTCTGATAATAACACAGTCACAAAGTCCTTTGATATTTCCAGATTCCATATATATTCTGGTTTAACTTAGAAATAAATATTTGACCACAAAAATACATGTAGCACCTAGATTAAAGATGTCAACTATATAACTCCTGAGCGAATTGACACTTACAACCAACGTTTAAACTTCGCCTCCCAGCTGCGCAAAATACCATGCCAATGAAGTAGAAGCTAATTTTTGAGCTGAACGGCGATATATAAAGGCCACTGCAACCCAAACTATTTTATTTCCAGGACCAATGGGTTACAGGGTACCTTTCCTAAGTGGAAGCTCTCCACTAAACCCGGTCACACAACAGTACCGTGTTCATTCTGATTTTTGACATTTGGTGCCTGCGCAAGATCATACGCCAAACATCAAACACAACAGACACATTTCACAGCTAAGCTTTTCTACTTCAGTTTCAGAAATATAGCCAATTGGACAGGCCGAAGTGCATATCTCTCACCTGAAGATGCCGGCATAGACAGGTATAAAAACACAACCCAAAATAGACTCATGAACACTAACATAAGCAGCACACGCCGCTTGCGGTATAACAGCCTGAGAACCGCCATATTGTTGTACACTGGTCACGTGACGTCAGCTGTCACCGGCCTGGGAAAGGAATCACCATCATAATAGGCCCTACCCGACGGACTCTCTGAGAGTGGCCAGGTGCGACAAGACTACAGTTTGTGTTTGCCTGAGCAGCTGGCAAGAATGTGTGTCATTATCGTAAGGCGACATTTGGCACACAATCCATATTCACTTTTAAAATCAAATTTTCGCTTTTACCTACATGGATGGATGTCAACATGTCTCCATGTACATGTGCCGGAAGGGCCTACAATAACAAGTAGCTCAAATTATTGCTGATTCACACAGGCATTACGGTTATTTATATAAAATGATTCTCAAGTTTGAAAAGATTATAAAGCAACCCGCATTATATATTTTATAATTACTATATCTGATACCGGTACCCACTTCGAGCGGTCACACGCACAGACGAAGCTGATATTTTGTAACAGGTAATAGGCCTGTTTGGGCTACGCTTAAGTAGCACAAGAAGTCTATTAACCAGTTATTAAGAAGTTAATAGACTTCTGATAACACCGATAGCAAAGCTTCGATTGGACTTGTGGTGATCAATTTTTTTGCCCCCACATCTCCTGTATAATGCCTCCCGTATAATGTAATTAAGTTTGTGGTATCGGTAATGACAACTCTAACGGTATCGATATAGCACCTAGTTACTGTACCGGTATGTAGACCAGTGTGAGCCTCTATATTTGTGGCCTATATAACTGTAGGCGCACAATCAATTGTAGGCCTGCATGCTTTAGATATGTGTATATACTTTGCCTAATTATTGAGCGCCATTTAAATAGTAACTATTCCTGCATACGAACTTCCACAGACAAGAAGATATCATCACAAAGGATAAAACAAGGATGGAGATATGAGATGGGGCGCTAGGGATGAGTGGGGTGGTAATAAGGATGGAGGGGATGCTGATGCGGGTAAAAGGAAACCGGTACAGGTATAGGGATGAGGATGAGAGAGTATGGGGATAGTCATAGGGACAATATGATACGGAGATCAGTAGAGAAGAGGGTACCGGTACGAGAATGTGGATTGGGGATGAGAGAGTACAGGACAGGGATGGTAGGGATGACAGGGTAAGAGTATGTGGATTGGGAATGAAAGGATACGCGGAGATAGGGGTGAGAGAGGATGGGCATTGGGGATGAGGGGAAGTGGGGATAGGAATGAGAGGGGTTATGGATTATTGATGAGAGGGAGCGGGGATATGGAGATGAGAGAGGATTGGGATTGTTGATGAGAGGGAGCGGGGATAGGGATGAGTTGGAGCGGGGATAGGGATGAGAGGGAGCGGGGATAGGGATGAGAGGGAGCGGGGATAGGGATGAGAGGGATAGGGATGAGAGGGAGCGGGGATAGGGATGAGAGGGAGCGGGGATAGGGATGAGAGGGAGTGGGGATAGGGATGAGGGGGGATGGGGATTGTTGATGAGAGGGAGCGGGGATATGGGGATGAGAGTATTGGGATTGTTGATGAGAGGGAGTTGGGATATGGAGGTGAGAGAGGATGGGGATTGTTGATGAGAGAGAGAGAGCGGGAATAGGGATGAGAGGGAGCGGGGATAGGGATGAGAGGGAGCGGGGATATGGAGATGAGAGGGAGTTGGGATGTGGGGGTGAGAGAGGATGGGGATTGTTGTTGAGAGAGAGAGAGCGGGGATAGGGGTGAGAGGGAGCGGGGATAGGGGTGAGAGGGAGCGGGGATAGGGATGAGAGGGAGCGGAGATAGGGATGAGAGGGAGCGGGGATATGGAGATGAGAGAAGATGGGGATTGTTGATGAGAGCGAGAGGGGATAGGGATGAGAGGAGATGGGGGTGAGAAGATACAGGGATGAAGAAGGTACGGGTATATATGAATAAGAAGGTATGATGATGAGAGTTGGATAAAGGGCATGGGATGCGGATAAGGGTGTACGAGATCGAGGGATCGAGATGAGTGGAATGGGATAAGATGCATGCGGCAACTGTGCACTGCCCGGTTTCCTATACCTATAATGCCGACCGGTGACTTATAAGTGAAATATTCTTGAGCACTGCATTAAACATCAAATAAAAAAGTAAATAAATATTGTCAACAGGGGCCCTGCAAACTGCTGGGGAGAACGCGGGAACGTGTTAATTCCCTTCCAAAGGCCGAGATAGAATCCACACTTGACGTGCATGCCTCGTGTAGGAATGGTGGCCCAGTAAGGGATGCGAGACATGACGCCATAACGAAGTCAAGTATACAAATATAAATCAAGCCAGAAAATACGTACATCGCTTCACTTTAATCACTATCCAGATCCAGCATGCAAAAAAAAAAAAAAAAAATGACCCCGACTCACAAGTCCATGGATATTTATTAGTGCCTCCTAGGTATCCAATGGAATAGTCCTTAGCAATGGACACCATACAAAGGTTAAGCTTAATGTCAAAATACTTCTTGGAGCTCTCGATCGCCCCCTCACCACCCCTCACCCCCCCCCTCACCCATCCCTCACCACCCCTCACCCATCCCCACCCCGAACTCATGGGACCAAGAGCTTTCATTACACAGTGCATTTCATGGCACGTCTGAAAATCCTTTGTTATCATCAGCAGGAAGGCGGGTTGAAGTCAGCTAAGCATTCGTTTTTCTGATTCAGTGTTTGATGGTAAACTATGACAACCTTCGTTGGCAAGGCTGTCTCGGGGATCAATTATTAAACATAGCTACATGCGAAGTGTCTGACTTGGATAAATGAAGATGAGTATACTGTACACTGACACTGGTCCTGTCGGTGTCCCGCTTACGAGGCGGACACTGTTAACCGCTCGGCCACCAGGAATGTACGGTAATACAGAGTACATATGCTAAAAAGGATGGACGCTTGACATTGAAAACACAACCCAGTCACACAAGTTTCCACTAAATGAACTAGGTATGTTAAAAAGTAAAGCATTTATTTATTTATTTGATTGATGTTTTACGCCGTATTCAAGAATATTTCACTTATTCGACGGCGGTCAGCATTTTGGTGGGAGGAAAAAGGTAGAGACCAGACGGCCAGGCCTTCTCACGTTCGACCGGAAGGGAAGAAAGCTTGAGCTTAGTTTGAGCTGGGCTTGGACTCAGAGCGATCGCCTTGGTAAGAAGTCATTACGCTCTCTCACAAAGAAAAGAAAGAAACCTAAACAGAAGACATTATTTAAAAGCGGCTTTATCTCATCCAACAGATAAAATACGTGTCTCTAAGCCTTACAAAAATAATATGCGATGGATACATGAGCGTTACAAATATAGAAAGAAGATGAGTCGTTCCGTTCATGAGTACTCAGCATTATTTATAAATGTTGACAGCATTCTGGTACATCTACTAGCGTTTTCCCATTTCAAATATATACATACATGCATGTATTTCGGAAATTTCTATGTAAACTTCCCAAGGCAAAACAACACTGAGTTTTTCATGAACAGCTCTTATCAGCATGTTGCGGGCATACGTGCCATCCTTACTTTCCCTTGAAAATTGTGAAAACCAGAATTTTAATCCGCACCTATCCATTAATTAGACATATATAATTACTCCAGCTATGTATCTGTCAAGCAATGGCGATTTGTTTCCGAGCTGATTTGACCATAGTTCTGTTGTGAAGAATGCATACAACGTTCCTAGTTTGCCCACTAAACCACTAAATGCCAAAGACAGCATTAAAACATCGTAAGCCACACAGCTTGGACGGGAAATACTTCAGGCGTGAGAGGTCTGTCATTCCTTCTGTTAACGTGTGTACATGAAGGCTTAACTGAATCTTAAAATTATTATGCTAGATTGATAAAACGGTCTTAAAAAGCAAAACAAAATAATAGGTAATATGTACAGTCAAAAGAAATGACAGCGTCACTGGTTTTCTGTTGACCCGTCCATCTTCTGCCGGACGATCTACTTGACACCTTTCCATCCAGGCGTCCAGACAGAGCTTCTCCAGCCGACGTTTAGGGTTTTCCATGGGTGTACGGGGGATGGACAATTCTACTTGGTAGACTTCTGTCAGATCGGGACCTTGGGGGCAACCCTTTGATGCCTTGGGTCGATGTCGACTGTTAGGATTGAGTTCCTTGTCGTCTGGTTCTTCCAAATACCCCGGGAATAACGTCTATGGCTTTGCGTTAGAAACATTGGTGTTGTTTCGTGCTCGTCGTGCAGATGTTTTGGGCAAAGACCAGGCAATGTGGAGTGTCTTTGGCCTAGGCGTATTTTCAGTTGGCACTGCTGATTGTGCTCGGGTCACAAGGACCGAGTTAGCGGCCGGGAACAAATAATCTGCCTGGCTTTCGTCGTCGTCTAGACCTTCAGGAGATAGTTCACCTTCTGTGCTTATGTTCTCTCCGAGACTCGGCACTTCAGAACTTTCACAAGGAGAATAAGGTGTGTTTACGGGGATACAATTGTCCAATCCCACATGAAACAGGCATACGGAATGCTCTGTACTTCCAGCAGTGAGTCCTCTGTTCTGAAGTACAATGGTGTTTCATCTCCACTTATGGCGCAAAGAGTTCTTGCGAACAGAACCATGTCCTTTTTGACATCGATTTGTTTTTGCCTTTTGCACTTTTTCTTTACACCATCTTATGGCAAATCGGATTTCCCATCTCTTTGTAACAATTTCCTCGGCGATATTCGATACTTTGGACGATTTAACAGCCCCTGATGACGTCAGATAATAATATTCTGTATACGACTCATGTGAGCTCCCTTGCGGAACGAAATACACACGTATTAACGTTGTGATTGTGACGTCACCGATGCGCCACTTCTGTGTCTTGTGTCATTCCTCGACACAAAACACAGTTCCATTGTACCTCTAACATCTCTGGCAAAAATTACACCCAAGAAAACATAGCTTGTTTGTATCTATGTTCATTTTCTTTTGTTTTAACAACACGACATGTTTCTATATATGACCGTTACATAGCTACAACTGTTTGTCGGCGCAAGGTTTTCCTACAATATAACGAGTCTACACCCAAGAGCGATGGCACTAGGCAACGTCACAAAGTTCGGCAGATATCGGCCGTTGGATCAACACACCCGGAGTCCACTCGGGAAACGTCCTGGATTCCCCATTCCTCAAGGCCCATTTGGAGGGCTTTTTCGCGGAAGAGTAAAATATTCCTTACAAAATAATTCTGATGGCCCTAGAAGAACTTTTAAAATTATTTTCCGGGTTTATTAAAGAAGGTCGTGCTTCTGAAAAGGAGAGAAATAATTCATTCAATCGAATTACACAGTAAATTTCAATGTTTAACTTATAAACACTTTTATGCATCAGATATTAAACACTTACAAATTATAGCATTATGGTATTGGCCTATATATATGTTTTAAACACTTATCCTTAATACTTAAATATATGTGTATATTAATTAAACACGCTTATTTGAAGTTTAATCACGCAATAAACGCTTTGGGCGTTGGTCATTTTACAGTATCCTATTCGGCCCAAAATGCTGCAGAAGATGGTACTCTCTAAAAATGACCGTATACTACAGGTACGCAAACTCAAACAAAATTGAACGTCTCCATATTTTGTGTACTATAGAGGTAGACGAATTGTGCACTTGAGAAAAAAAAGTGTATACGTGGTACACACGGTTATGTACTATCAGTACATGAAATTGTAGATGTTCAATTTTTGTCACAGTTTGTGTTGGTTACCTGTGGTAAACAGGGTTCTTTAGAGAGTATTTTTGACCTAAGCTTATTGACCCAAGGAGTGTGAATATAAAGGGCTCCGTGGTTATTCTTGAACTTAATGCTTGAAGTGAAAGAAATTTAAAAGAGAATCAACTGTGTATTTTATGAAGGGAGCGCTGTAAGCTACCCCCGAAAATTTTTTTTTTTTTCTGTAGTCTATTCTATGCAAATGCATAGCAATGTTTTATACAGAGAAATTTCCCAACTCTCAGACCGGAATGTGTTCACCAAAGTTCAATCAACAGCACAAAGTCCTACAAGATGATGCACAGATTTTGGTGTTCAGTCTTGCTACATCCTCTTTTTAGAAAGTATTATAATGGTAAAATGTGAAGTAAGAATTCAGTAAAATGAAATTTAATTTGTAAAAATATGTCATGTTTTCTCCTCTGCGTGCAGGAATATTTTGTAGTTTTTGTGAGAGTCACTTTGCTTACGGTGTTAGAGCTGACAGTTTGAGAGAGGTTAATAATTCATAGGAATTTTTTCAGTATATATAAATAAAAATAATTCTAATGTGACTAAGCGTCATTTTGACTGTTTTGATAGTGTGAGAGGTGTGATCGTTTTCGTTTTGTTTTTGTGCTTGTTTCGATGTTCATGTCCCACGCACAGAGCTTGATCGTCGCAAGCCATTTTGGATCATTGGCCTCCATGTGTGCCATGCAATATGATAACTCAATAAATATTGCTTCACTCTTGATATATTATATACCGCTAAATAGAGAAAATCAGTAGCAGTCGATCTGTAGTAGTTTTGGGTCGATATGTTACGCCATTTTGCTGGAACTCAGATCTCACCCTACCGAGTGCCAGTGAAGCAGTCAAGCGACTCTTAAATGATTTTTCAAGAAATTTGCACGAAGATGATATATTCTAAAATGGTACAGATCCATATCCATGTGTACCTGCCATAAACAATACAGATCTAAAAAATATAAAAAATATGTGGTGAATATAAAAAAGTGTTTATCATAACTTCCTTTCATGGGACCGATTTTGTGTTTCTTGTTGGTTCCCATGAACATGAAGAACCGAAGAGTTGTTGTCGCTTAAAACAGTACGGACGAAATCTCAAGCCTGCAAACAAGAAATCGAGTATTTATTTCTACTTAGCATTTGTATTCCTCACACAGCGATTCTCAAACCCCCTAGCTTGCACAACAAACAGGTGATGGACAAAAGTGTGAAATTTTGATAGATTTACTTTATTGTCTTGATTGCAAGCAAAGGCCAGGCCATGGAATTATTCACATTCGAGAAAGCATACCATTCATCACAGAATACATTTTAAAGCCTATAGACTCTAGTGTTTAAATAATTTTTGTGTTTTACCCTGAATTAACTGGATTCAACTTCGTGAATTCAGTGATTAATTATTCAGGCATGACATCTGTCGGAGTTTTCTGATTGTAACAGATCATTTAAGGCGAATCCTTTTTGAACTTTAATGTGTATTGACGCACTTAAAGTGAACATAAAGTCTGCCACAAAACCTCAATTAGTCACCAAAGAAGTCTTCCAATAGTGTTGTAAAACTATTTTAAAAATTCTGCAACGCTTATTAACATAATAAATTGCATATCATCATCACTACTTAGTTACTCATTTGTTGACGCCATTTTTCCTGTTAGCAATCTGAAGTGACGTCACATTGCCTGGGAGCTGTCTTGCTGATAAAAAGTACTGTTTCAAAACTACAGGCAAGTGTGCGCGACCAGGCCAAAAATATACAAAATACAAAATAAAACAAAAAACGACGGATACCCAATTCAAGAGTTTGACCTTTGTTTTGTTTTCAATCGGCTCAGCCCGGAAGTTTGCCAGGGCGAAATTAGTGGCCGGCACAGCCTTGTAAGGCTTTCAGCCCGGCTTCTCGTAGCGTTGCCTCCGCATGCATGCATAAGCGTCAGTATTAGCTGGAAGCAGGCGTCAGGGAATATTCGGAACACAGTAGGGTATTTGACGCAGATTCTTTCTACCCACATGGGGAAGACATTTTCTTTATAAATATGGCTTCGCTACCAGGAAAGGATAAAATGTGTCACGAAATCTTCTCATTCTCAGGCAATGGCTGTTCCGAAGCGGTTTTCCTGCTACCTCGTCCGGACATATTAATGTGGCCTTCAGTTTCCCAACACATAAGCATTGTAACATAGGTAACCGTTGTAAATTCCACGCAGATCTATGAATGGAACAAAATACGTCAATTTGAAACTTTGGATAACATCAAATTTCGACTCATTGCTCCGATATCTGACCATTCACCATAAGAACTCCCACTAACAATCAAGAGCTGGTCTGCAATGTGACATCGAGGCAAAGTATCACGTAACGTTTTCAAGATGGCGGTTGGCCACGTCCTTCAGGGCTTCTGCAACATGGCTACACGGATGGTGAAATGTATGATAACCCTTTCGAGGGTTGAATTCCGTCTTCTCGGCTTTTCAAACGCCACTGAATTTTTTAAATATTTTTCTGTGATACCTAGGGCATACTTTTTTTTTCTTATGCATGTATAGTTGCAGACTTTATGTTCACTTGAAATGAGCTTTTTCAACATTAAATGTGATTTCGACAGAAAGCAAAACATCAACTCAGGCAAAGTGACCGAGAAGATCATCAGAGAATTCAAATAATCGACTGAACCTAATTCAATGAAAACAATACGTAAAATAAAATAACTGCGGGTAATTTTCGATATGGTCCTTAATGGCTTATCCAAATTCTTATCACATTTGCACTTTCGCGCTGAAAAGTCAAATAACATACTCAACGAGTGCCGACCCTGCATGCTTAATTTAGTTAGGTACAATGAAAGTCCCATATAAATATTCATGTGGCCAAAGCTTTCTCATTTTTTCACCCTTTCCCAGATCACCACTACCCTATTCTGACACCCGAAAAAACCCCTGCGCATAACCCGTTACGGGGAGATTACTCAGTAAGCTGCGACAGCAAAATGTATATAGGCACTGCGCTGGAGCCTATTTCACAATACATTTCGGGCAAAGTCCAAAACTAATTTTTCTTACAATATTTGAAGGTAAACCGCTACACTAGCGTAATTTGGATTAACATGAAATACAAGTTTAGGCTCAAACTTCAAATGGCTATGTAAATTTAGCCTCGTTTGACTCTTCAGCATAGCTTTGCGACAGGGTAGATGTCTGGTGTCATGTCAAAAGCTACAGTCACGATAGTTCCATGGCAAAGACAATTTCTGGCGGTGCAAATATCCATGAAAACTATCCTCTGCATGCGTCATACACATCGTAAAGGCAACAGGAACAATTAGAAAGGTGACTTGAGAATCGCAAGAAACCAAAGAAACATGTGTATGTATGTATTATATCCAAGAACACAAAATGAACTGAAATATCAGACTTTTCCCCAGATACAGACCTGTATTTGCCGGAAATTTGGGCAATCAAGTTTTATTTCAAAATATATTAAATCCATGTTTTCTGGCTTAACCAAAACGCGTGTATGATGCAAGCTGATGAATACTGATGTTTCACTGGACCCTGCCGAACATGTTTCAGAGTTTTGCGGCTGACTTTATCCAATCAGCTTTGATTATATCGGCGGCCTTCTCCGCGATCATGATGACCGGCGCATTGGTGTTTCCGGCCACTATTTCCGGCATGATGGAGGCGTCAACCACTCGGAGGTTCCTCAACCCTCGGACTCTGTCAATAGACAATATTTATCAAAAAATTAATTAATTTATTTAATAGGCGCTCCACGCCGTACTCATTTGTCGCTGGGAAACACCAAGCAGAGCCTAGAAGAAACTACTACCACAAGTTCTTCACCAGGTACCTGACAAGTCTCCTGACTTAAAACCGGAGCCATAGGTGGAAGACACAGCAGAGCCGGGACCGAACCACCGAACTTTGTCAAGTCACTGGTGGTATCGGGTTACACGATCAATACCAAGACGAAGATGGCAAACCCTATTCTACCCTCAAAACTCAAGAAATTGTGAAAAAAACGGCATATTTTGTGCTGTCTATCTCTTTCACTCCCTCCGCAGAGGTCACGATTTTTAAACCGATGAACGACTTGTTTAGACAGCTCGAAATGACATAGAGATTTTTATGACGTTGTATCTATGAAGTCTGGTCTTATTCTTTGCTGCCATCCGAATGTAATTTTTACTATACACAGTTTTTCTTCTGCAAAGCAGAGTAGGACAAATCAGTGTGCATTCTCTCTACATATGAAAATGGCAAATACTTTGAGGTAGCTTTGCCTGAAGTCAGAGAATGTAAAAACAGTACCTTGTCAGAAATTTCTTATTGTCTCTGCAGCGAGAATTTTAAAACTTTAAGAAACTTTTCTTAATTTTATTTATTTTGTTCAAAAACAGTGTTTCGGTTATGTTATATTCAAGTCTCTGCAAAGTAAGTGCGAATCAGTTGCCTCTTTCCTGCAGAACTATACTAAAGTTGACTATACTCCATAATAACTTACCTTGGTAAAAACCAACCTGAACAAAAAGAAGCCAATATTTTCAGTTGTACAAATACGACTTTTTGTCAAGAAGAGAGAAAATAAACCCGAAACCCTGAAAACATGTACCATTATTGTCAAAACCACGATATATACCTACCGCAGTTTGGGGTCCACAACGGCCGTGGGATCTGTCGCGTGCCCCATCTTGCAGGTGCCAGTCGGATGGTACAGCGTCATCGTGTTATGACGTGTAAGGCGTTCCCAGTATGCGTCAGAGAAGGGTACGTCGTCAGAAGGTCCAGGTAGCAGCCGATTTGTCGGCCTAGTTCCATGTTGTCTGAAGGCATTAGTCGAGCAGAGTTTGTAGGCAAATTTTATCCCTGTAACCAAGGTTATGCAATGTGGAAGAGACGCTTATTTTATAGCGACACAGAATATATCTTGATATTTTGTGAATATTTAAGGGTTCCTCATCCCCCCAAATATTCTTTTCAACATGTTTTGCTGCATTTTTAAATTGCTTCCAGAATACACCACTGGCGATTAACAGACAAGATAGTAGTTGTTTCCCTTGGCCTCAAGGAAAATGAGAACGTGCATTTTGGTCATTTTGTGAAAGTCAGAGCTAAATGCGAGTTCAGATTTTCACTTGTTGGACATAGAAATTTAAATGTATACCACAAGTACATATACATATCCTTCAAAAATAATTTAAGTGATAAGTCTTATCTTAATAATTTAATGGAAAATGTAGGTGCTATAGGTACCGTGGTATAAACGATGATAAACCACGTGTGTTAAAGATAGCATGAAAATCATACAGGACCAATGTTTTTTTGTTTTTTGTTTTTTGTTTTATTCTTATATTACAATCATACCTTCCACTAAGGAGCTGACGTCTGCCGTGTCTGATAGGTAATTCGGATCGATGATGGGATGATCGTCTGGGTTGTCACTGCGCAAGCGTATTGTCCCCTCACTTTTCGGGTGCATTAGAACTGTGTGTATATTGAAGCCATGTTTGTTTATCATGCCGCCGTGGAGAGCTTCCCAAATCTTTCAACCAAAAAAGATAAATAAAAAAAAATGAAAAATTAAAATTTCAACTTTTCTCATTCGTAATACATGCATGTAGTGGGAATTTGACCTAGCGCTGGTTATATAATTTATTGTACATATTTTAGTTACG
Source organism: Acanthopleura granulata (assembly GCA_016165875.1). Taxonomy (NCBI): domain Eukaryota; kingdom Metazoa; phylum Mollusca; class Polyplacophora; order Chitonida; family Chitonidae; genus Acanthopleura; species Acanthopleura granulata. The sequence goes on along the minus strand of JABBOT010000018.1, from coordinate 7,156,191 downwards.
GCGTCCGGTCTCCGTTCATTCAGTACTACAGTGTTTTCAGAACAATGCCTGGCCGTGATCTGAATGGAATCAAACCAACCCGCCTACATGATGAAGGCCGCATTCGTCCAGTGGTAGCGGCTTTAACGAAAGGGTTGTCCACCTTTGGCAAATCACATGCACCGTTACAAAAGTGGGTGTCTTGTTGAATGTATTTTCCTTCATTGACTTTTGAAAACAGACAGTTATTGACTATATATGGTGGTACGGCGAAGGAACAAAACGTACTCGAAATCAACTGATACATTGAAAGGTACATTTTAACTGAACGTGGACACTTTTCCATTACGGTAAAACAGTGTATTATTCCAACGTTGCATGCATTTGCAGCATAGCATACAACTTATTCTATAAATCTTGTCGATCGCCTCAGTGTTCTGGTGATTAGAGCGTCCATCTCAAGGTCGGGAGATCCGGGATCAATACCGGATCGGGTGATACCAAAGCATGGTACCATATTGTACTTGTTGCTGTCTCGCTTGGCGAGTTCAGAGGTTAGAACATGGAAACAGGACTGGTCGACCCAATGTCAGTATGCTGTGACTGGGTGGGGTGTCATGTTTGGTGTCTTCGGGATGATGTTCTAATGGCGGCAGCACTTGGTCCGCAAGGACTCTCCCTGCCACAAGGAGAAACAGTATATACACATTCTAAGGACTCCTCATCGTCATTTGACTGAAAAATTGTTAAGTATGACGTAAAACCCCAAGCATGCAGACATACATAAAGCCTATGCTGTCCGTCAAACACTTGGTATTTGGAAATAGCTGAGTGTGAGATGTACGAATTAATGGGATGCCTTTTCCAGCGCAATGGCAACTAGGATCCTAGCTCGTTTGTTCAAATTGGTCTCTTACAATGTAGGAGTAATGCGTTACCATCGCATACGCAAGAAAGAACAAAAGATTGCACAGCTTTGGTTCGCTCTACTCTGGTAGGAAATGATTCCCATTTATTCAACTGTGCGCAAAAACAATTTAACCAATTTACGTGGTTTGTATGGTATGCAGTAAAATGTACACTATACACGACTACATGGATCCTGTCAACCAGCTTATCTAGTATAAAACGGCATCAAAACGCCCATGTTGCACATACACCAAGATCTGATGTGATTATATAGTTGAAGATATGATCGTTGACCAAGCTGATCTAAGTTAGGGTGTCAAAGTAGCAGTCGTTATCCCACATGTCCTCCCCTGATGATCTCCCTTGACATTGTTACCTCATCTTTCATGTTAAAATTATCCTTGGTTACGGATTTGGGTCCGCTCGCACGGAGTCCTGCCAATAGGTGCAGCTCAATATCCGGGTACATGTCACGTGGGTTATGGGCGGCAGTCTTGATGAAAGCCACGCCCTCGTTTGTAGCCGCGCTGGTATAGGGACCTGCATACGTGATACATCACACCAAATGTTAAAAGAACAGATCACCTTTGTGTAAAGTACGCATCATCAAATAGCTCATATCTTCAGCAGTCTGAAAGGGAAGAGATGTTGGTCATAAAGCGTTTTACCAGGCACTATATATATGTGAGTTACAATTGCCACCATGCTACTCAAGAGCTTTCCTGAATAATGTAACACTGAATGAGAAATTATTATGTCTATAACTGTGAAGAAGTGAGTGGAACTTTCTCATTTCCTCACTAAAATGAGTGGCTTAAACCCACTGTTCATGCTATAATCACAATGAGCCCATATACACACCTTTCTTGAAGACTTCATAATCGACGCTAGCCTTTAGTGAGTTGACAACTTGATCGGTTATTGATACGGGATCATCGATCTGGAACTCGATCCCGTCCACAAAGACATGATCCTGAAGATGGTTTCCCACAGGGAGATCAGCGACTAATGGGATCTGAGAAAATATAACAAAACCTAAGCTGTGGTAGATTCGCCCCCAAACTGCGTCTCAGAGGCAAATAAATCTCAAAAAATGTTACCTGTGAAGCTTACATTTTCCCACTCGAATACATCATGCTACTTTACAAACCTCCATACGCCTTTCTAAAATCAATATATTTTCCAGGACCCTGCAAAATATACACCTTTATGGGCAAAATTTTAGGTCATTTAACGTTGGCTGACGATGCATGTATTTATCAAATGATTTATTATTTATACATTTGGTTTGGGAATGTTTTATTTATTTGTCTACTTATTTGTGGTTTTACGCTGTACTAACATTTCACTTCAACGACGGCGGTCAGCACTATGTTGGGAGGAAATTGGGCAGAGCCCGGGGCAAAGCCATAACCATCCACAGGTTGCTGGTTGACCTTCCCACGAACTGCCGTATATGAAGCCAGCATCAGCTGGTAATTATGAACTTAATACACAGTTGGACAGTGAGCATCGGGGCCCTGATAAATTGTCTTACTTATAAGATATACTTACTCCATGGCCGAGAGAGTCTCTCACCAGCACTTCATGAAGTCACAGTGGATTTCACAGGGAAAAATAACGTTGTCACAAGAAGGGGTGGTGTGACATCGGGCGTGGTGGATCTGTCCTTCGCTGACACAAGTGTGAATGTATTACATTACGTTTACCTTTAAACTCTGCAGATGATCACGAGGCCCAACACCCGAAAGCATGAGAATCTGAGGGGAGCCGATTGCGCCTAGGCACAGGATAATTTCCCGTCTAGCTTGCACCCGTTGGATTTTGCCATTTCGTCTGAACACAATATCTTTGGCTATGTCCTCCTCAATTGTACAAATTTCGCACAAATTGTACAAATTGTACAAATTTCGTCTATAGTGAAGGCGTGAGTTACATTTGTCTCATTCCCGGCACAAATGTTCACGCGTAAAGTGAGGTCAGTGTCTTCGTGTATATGTACCGGTGGAAGCTGTTGGCGTGTGACCCCCCCCCCCCAACACACTTTCATCAGCAAATAGAGGTGAGTGTCCATGTGTATATGTATCGGTGGAAGCTGTTGTCGTGTGACCCCCAACACACTTTCACCAGCAAAGAGAGGTGAGTCTGTGCGTGTATATGTACCAGTGGAAGCTGTTGTCTTGTGGCCCCCCAACACACTTTCATCAGCAAATAGAGGTGAGTGTCCATGTGTACATGTACCAGTGGAAACTGTTGTCGTGTGACCGCCCCCCCCCCCCCAGCACACTTTCACCAGCAAAGAGAGGTGAGTGTGTGCGTGTATATGCCTTTAGTTTAGCTTATGGACCTCTCCATCTGTCAATCAAGACCAACTACTGGACCTGTCTTAATAATTAATGTGGCATGTAGGTCAACCGGATGTCCCACAAAATGGTTACAAATGTTCAATCTTTTTGTGACGTCATGAAGTCACAGTGGATTTCACAGGGAAAAATAACGTTGTCACAAGAAGGGGTGGTGTGACATCGGGCGTGGTGGATCTGTCCTTCGCTGACATAAGTGTGAATGTATTACATTACGTTTACCTTTAAACTCTGCAGATGATCATGAGGCCCAACACCCGAAAGCATGAGAATCTGAGGGGAGCCGATTGCGCCTAGGCACAGGATAATTTCCCGTCTAGCTTGCACCCGTTGGATTTTGCCATTTCGTCTGAACACAATATCTTTGGCTATGTCCTCCTCAAATATAATCTGAAGAAAGCACAGTGTAAGACAACCTGCACAAGTGAACAATTGACATGCGCACATACAGATACATGTGATTTTCTCTCTTTCCGTCATCTCGTTTAACTGCCATGTACATTTGCTCATTGTCGTTTTTTGTTTTAACAAATTCACATGCATGTCGAATAAAGTATTCAAGGTGCATTAGCTTTAGAATAGGGTATTAATTATAGTATTAAGTATTAATAACAGTGATAATAATTAATAATTTTAGTAACTTGGTTGACAGGAAGGTTACCTTCAAAGCATGCGCATGCGTAACCACATGGAGATTTTGCCGAGTCATGACAGGTTTCAGAAATGCCGCAGAGGTGCTCGTGCGCTTCCCGTTTGCCACATTGCACTGCGAGACCATAAACCCTATATAACACATGCATGCCACAGAAATTCACACCAAATCTGAGCTAAAAGTTCAACAAATTTTAAAAGATTCCTTACCTAGAAATTTTATAGTATATTTCTCGTGTGACTTAGAAGTTATCTGTCACATTTATTGGTTGAAAGGAGTGAAAAAAGGGTATTAAGGTATTGCGAGAAAGACTGCAGACAGATTCCGTGTCAGTAGAGCATCAAACCCTGTCACGAAATGCTCCAAACTGATGACACCGCATAACAATCCTTCATGGCCACCCCTTGTGCTTCTTCTCGTCACGATCGATACTGCAACTTCAACATTTCAAGATAGATTTGTTCCAAGTTTTCTAGCTTATTTGCCACTTGCAATCAGATTCCTTACGCCAGCAAATATTAAGTGTAAGGAATCCTCTCGGCCTATGTGTTTTCATGCCTTACCGACTTGTTCCCCGCCGTTGCAGTCTCTGGCTTGGTAGCCTAGCTCCTGGCCGGCACGAACAAATGTCCTGCACAGAGGCGTGATGCCCACATCAGATATGACCATGGGACCATTGCTGCCGTGGTAGCCTGCAGGAAGTCAAGTGACATATAATTCTGAGGGAAGTCAACCGCCATTTAAGCCTGGGGGAAGTCAACTGATATATAAGTCTGAGGGAAGTCAAGTGTCATATATGCCTGAGGAAAGTCAACTGCCATATAAGCCTGCGGGGAGTCAACTGACACATAAACCTTCAGAAGTCAACTGATATATATTCCTGGGGAAGTCAACTGACACATAATCCTGGGGAAGTCAACTGACATATAAGCCCGGGGAAGTCAACTGACATATAAGCCCGGGGAAGTCAACTGACATATAAGCCCGGGGAAGTCAACTGACATATAAGCCTCGGGAAGTCAACTGACATATTAGCCTCGGGGAAGTCAACTGGTATATGGCCTAATCCTGGGGAAGTCCACTAATACATAATCCTGTGCGAAGTCAAGTGACATATAAGACTGGGGGAAACATCATATATATATATATCACTTATACGGCGGCGTCCTTTATGGTGGGCAGAAACCGGCCAAAGTCGGTGTAAAACCCGCGACCGTCCGCACGTTGCTGGCGGACATTCCCACGTACGGCCGGAGAGGAAGCCAGCAAGAGCTGGGCTTGAACACAACGAAAGCATTGTTGAGAGGTTCCTGGATCATCACGAGACCCGGAATGGTGTTAAGAACAATCAAATAAATAATTAAATGAAAAACATTTGTCCAGAATAAATCAAACGAGCGTCTCCTTTAGGATGTTGGGTATATAGTGAATCGAGGAACCTGAAAAGATCCTTCTTGCATATCGTCGCGACTGTTAGCTAGTTATTCTGTAAGTTGACCTCTTCGCTCTTTAAATGACAAACTGACCTGATCTGATATATTCCTCATTAGTGTTGTTTTCCGATTTGATGAAATATGGCAACACATCTCTATAACTCCACCCCTGACAACCAAGCTCAGCCCACAAGTCGTAGTCATGTCGACTTCCTCTTACATACTGCATGTGATTCAGACAACTTGTACCTCCGAGAACCTTTCCCCTGGGCCAATTACTTTGCTGTTAAAGAGGGGGAAATGTACTCCAGAGTAAATTAAAAAGTCTAAAATAACACATATTAATGTTAAACAGTGCCTGCAAGAAGGCCTCGTCACGTAACACATTAAAACCTTCAGACTTTCCTGAATTCCGCAGCCCGTACCGACATGTAGCACTGGGTGTTCCCAAAGTTTTGCATCTGCATATGATAGTCATGATCGGCATATTATACATATTGAAGAAAATATGAATGAGAAGTTTGAATAAAATCGGAATTCACCACAATTTAGCGCATATAATCTGCCAACCATCACACATGTCGTCGCCGCTCTGGTTTTACTCGCTGGACTACTCATTCGATTAAATTGGCAAAATACAAAATGTTCTCTGAAAGACGGTAGAAGAGATCACGCTACGGCTACAAATTACTAAATTATTATTTTGTCTTGGAGACGTGTTGTATTATTTCAAGAGAATAATTCTATTGGTGTAACAGAACAGTTCTTTCTCCATAGCGTATTACAGTGTTTCTCTATCGTTATTTATTCTACATGTGTACCAGCACTAAAAAGAAGCATAATATTGTGTTAAATTTAACAGATTCCTTTTTCGGGCGTATAGTGTATTATATATATATTTACTTACCTGATTCTTTAACCCTTTACAGGCATATTTCTGAGGAACGGTCTTGTAGTTCCAGTTAGCAGTGGTGTTCTGCAGACGTGGAGCAAACAACGGGATCTGGATGTCAGGATAATCAGAGTCGTCTCCCCCTGCCTCTAGGAGAAGCACGGTCTGCTGAGGGTCTTCGGAGAGACGACTAGCTACCACACAGCCGGCGGTGCCCGCCCCCACTGAAATGTAGTGGTAACGGATGTTATGTGGACATTTTACACATTTCTCTATCTTTTCTAGCTTTCATTGGTTTGTAGAATTTTACACTGATGTTTTTAACTTCACCAGCCCCTTAAAGCGGCCATAGCGAAGAATGTTGATGAAATATGTCGAAATGGTTTCGTGAAATTCCATTATCCTGGTACTCTAATGATCACGTATCAAAACTTTTGAAACCGCTTTCATTTATTCAAAAAGTGTATTTATTAATGAGGAAATTATTTTTGAATCCCTTAAGGTTGTACTAGTGTCAGATATTGCCTGGAACCATTGTTATTTCAAAAACTGATAGTACAATGTTACGATGTATGAGATTCTGTTGTGACGTCGATGTGTCTTTAAAGGGATAGACTTCGTAAAATTAAGCTATGGCGAGAAGAAAGACCATTAAAAACTGTATCTGAAAACACCGTTACTGATTTTTGTCAGATTTTTTTTCACCAAATTAAATGCAGTCAAATCTTTTGATTGTATGGTCGGTAATATGGACCATGTTGATAATGTGTGTCAACCGTGACAAAACTTTTTGTACACCTTAATATTCAGGTCTGAATAAAATTCTTGTGAACTGTGCTCCTGCGATGTGCCCTTTGTGTAGAAAAGCGAATAAGATGTATAAGCTCTGCTTTAGAGCCAGAGAAAGGTAGGCTTGGCGTCACTGTTGACACAACTGATCAAAATGGTCCATAAAACCCACCATACAATCAAAACATTTGAAATCATTTAATTTGGTGAAAAAATTCTGAAAAAATCAGTGAATTTATTTCCAGATACAGTTTTTAATGGTTTGTTTACGTATCATAACTTTTTTCCCCTTTAATGTAACGGTTCTTTACAATTAATAGACTAAACAGGCGTACAGAATATTGTCCCTTTGACTGTGGTGATTGAAGACATTTGTACATTTTCCTGCACTGGAGGTCAGCGCTCTCGGAATGCCTTTTGTCTGTGTGGGAATCTGCCTGTGCATGCATAATTTTTTTTTTCACATTTACAGACAAAAATTTTACTTGTCAATAATCGTGATGCACAGTATGCCAATATAACCATCTGACCTTTATGACTCCAGAATTCAAGGCCTATACCCAGTTACAGAGAAACATAGCACTGTCTAACAGAGAATCGTTAGCAAAACCTACTGACACATCAGTTGTTTGACTTAAAGGTGCGCTCTTTATTGTAATTTGCTCATTATGTATTGATGAATCGCATTTAACCCGTATAAGAGTTAGTAATAAGACACCATGCAGAATGCCCCGAAAGTCGTAAATAAATTTGGGTATATGCAGTAAAATCAACCAAAACACAACAAATTACACAACTTTAATTCTGCAAGACATTGGCATATATAGGTCACGCTTATATCAAAGATACTTCAGCGTTTACAACTAAAATAGTACTGTTCAAGTGTCTTTTTGTTGTGACAAACATACCTATAACGAAGTCGTATTCATCCTTCAACTGGGATGCTGTCTGAGCTGTTCGTTCCGACATCTTGCACACTTTCTCCCAAAGCCGTCTTGTCTATGAACGTGTTAAGTGTACATGTAGTATTTAAAAAGCCAAGGTAAGTAGTTCATGACTTCCCTCGGCGAACTCGTCGGGCAAACAATATGAAAGGTACTGACAGACAACATATTTTATGTATGGAAGTCGGTTAAGGCCATTAATAAGCGTTGTCGCATCGTTCATCGTCCATTGTGCGACGATGACACGAACCGATAGCACCATGGTACGAAGTGATGATACAATGCTTCGAAGAGGTGTTATAGATCGTACCATCGCTTCGTGTCAGGCCTTCGTATTTTCATGCGTTCCCGCTGCCTTGTATTATCGTGTGACTCGGGTTTGTATCACCTTGCGATGTTTTGTGAAATGCCCTAGCGCTTCTTGCCATAGTCCTATCACTTCGTGCCATCCTCTCATCGCTTCGTGCCATCGTCGTGCGATATTACGATATAGAACCATGGTACTTAGCTGGCCTTAACTGGTTTCAATATTCCATGCGTTTGCCAACACGAATACTTATGTGGAATAAGAAAAATATCTTATACATTTTAACTTAATGCTCAATAATATTTTACTTATATGATGGCTCTCAAGCTAATTTACGGCTGCAGGAAAACGGTGTGCCCGAGGTATACCACAAACCTGTGGCAAATTACTGATGGACTTTCCCACTATTAACATGCGCGTATAAACATGTTTTGGTGCAAAACAAGTCGCATTCAGAGAACATGAGATTGCAGTAAATGCGTCTATGTCCAGTTTCTCAGTGCGCATGCCCTATAATAGCTCCGTAGACCAATGCTCGTCTTTAACACACTAGTTCTAGAAAGTATATTCTGCCAGAAGTTTGTGCCTTTCTCTTTCACATTTTGTTGGTCTTTGGTGACAAAAAGCGGTCGACGACGTTCCTGTAGCCGTTTGTGTTCGCATATCTTGTATTTCTCCAAAATGGTGCATATATATGTCGGTTACACCTGAAAACTATTCAACAGTAGACCCCTGTGCCTAACTTGCCAGAGGTCAGTCTGTTTTACCCCAGACTCGCAAATATTCTGAAGGCGAACAACATGGCTGATATCATGGCTGTAAGTGAAAAAGCAAATATATTAAAATAAAGCCAACACATAATCAAATGATAAAATGTTTCTGTTAAAAAAATTCGATTGCCTTGCTATTCAGTTTGATTTCTTGCTTTTGTCCTACATATTATACGAACCTGTAACTCCGGCCTCACCCGATGAAATAACCTAAAATCATCTCTATGCGAAAAGTAAGATAGAAAAAAGTGACCTGAGTGAACTGGATGACAGTTTAACCTGATGCTGATACAGATACTCGCGTTATAGTCTGTAACAGATGTCCTATATATTTGGCACATTTGACAATGGGAACGTGCTCTAGTTAAGCCTACATATACACCTGCACTAATATCTTTCTGAGGGTCATGCATGTAAGGAGGGTTGACATATACATGCATGTATATATAATATATGTGCCGTATCAGTACTATCGGGACATGACCATCCACCCTTTGTGCAGGGTATGTTTTGTTCACGAGGACAACAAAGTTTAACAATCCGTCACATGTTAGAACAGGCTATAGATTGAAAAGTTCGTCGTGTAACGTACTCCGAGCTCCTCCGCTTTAGATACAGCATATATATTCAAAGTCACGCCACTCTGATGTCCAATGATATAGTCCCATATGGCATACGGTCACACACAATTGATATAGATACATATAGGCGAGAAGCGGGGAGAGGAGGGTGCTATATATACATGCAGACTACGCCTGTATATGATGGAGGTTCAGTCAAGTTCTGCAAGTCAAGGCTAGCCCTTTAAATTGTGCATCGCTGTGCAATTGGATCCTACCTCAAATGTTATATAGGGACGGTGTATGCGTATACATAAAATCTAAGGACTTCCCCTCATCATGCCTGAAATATGTGTTAAAGGGTTAGTGTCCAGATTTAGTATTTAGTCATAATTAGCTCCCTTTGTATGTATTGTTTTGTTGCTATTAAACAAATATTTAAAATTTTTTTTGCCCAGACACTCGACAGTCATACAAGGCCAACCTTTTCCAGATGCCGAACTTCGCCATTCAGGTCAGTGTTAAATAAGCTACAAGAATGACAACAAGGACATGGATTTTCTCCACGGAATGGTTTGCTGCTACAGTTATGAAAACAGACCGTGGAAGAACACTGGAGTTATTTTTTTCAAGTTTCCAGACGATTTGGCCATCAAGAAAACGTGGGTTTACGGTACAAAACGGAAGGATTTTGTGCCCGCCAAAACACAGCCTTATCTGCTCTCGCCATTTTAACGGCACTTACACATAGTGGTTACAAAATATTATGAACTCAACTAAAAACTGATGGAGTTGTCATCTCACAGAGGTATGAATTTAAAATATCTCGGGAAGCAGAATTATACTTACTGTGGAGCGGACGGAGGGAAGGAATAATAAATAAATATTAAATTTTAAGATAAACGCACGAAATATACAGTGTATCACAGAATAAAGCCATAGTTTGCCACTCCGTATTGGCCATGCGTTTGTAAAAGCCTCCACAAAGATCATATTCATCGTCTGAAACTCAGAATTCGAAATCTGGCAAAAAATATCAGTGTCATAAAAGGAGAATTTAAACATCATCCACTGCAGGTGCAAATTGATACGGCAGAATCCATCTCGAAATTGATATCGTTTATATATGAATTCAGAGTTTATATAGCCCGTATAGGCCGTAAATCTATTGTTCTTAGTGGATTGAAAGTCACCATTACGTTTCTTAGAAGCACTCCCGGTAATATAATTTGCAAACAGGTTATAGTCTTTATAATTAGGACGAGTAGCAAAATCTGGATACTAATCATTTAAGTACGACGTAAAACCCAAGCATGTATACATATACATACTTCGCCATGTAGTTCCCCAATCTCCAGTAGTATTACAGAACCTGCGGATCATCGCTACGTTGGATATATGAACACTTGCAATCGAAGCGCAATTGAGATACATGCGCATATTTGATTAACGACACCATATATCCTAAAATGATACACGATTTGAACATATGAGCACTTTCATTCATTGAGTCTTTTTCGTCATCGTTGAAAACTGTTGACTGCTTCTCCTTGCTCGTCTAAATTTCTTTTTATTTTATATACTTTCTTAGTTTTTGGGTGGTTTGTGTTATTTGTCTCTTTTGGAAACTGGTCCTGCTCTTATTGACCCCCATTTTGGATAACGGCTGGTATAGAATGTCGGTTTCGACGCCTTTAAATTCAGCCATGCTCCGCCCGGATTCTTCCCACCATAATGCTGGTTGCTGTGGTAGAAGTGAAAAATTCTTGAGTACGGAGAGGAAAGTGAAGACACCTCTCATTCCGACATCGAGGAAGTTTCAGCCGTTGAGGACGAGGTCCAGCAGCTCCAAATGAAGAGTGTCAGACAGCGTCATTTTACAAGAAACTGAGCTGGCGACTAGACAAGACACCGCCCTCCAGGAAGTTAAATTAATCATTCTAAATGGATGGCCTACCAGGAAATCTCTTATTCCAGTCCAAGCTCAGCCATACTACCACCTGAAGGTGAAATGTGTGATCGGAATTACCTGGTATTTCGAAGAATCGCTTAGTCGTACTACGCACAGTCGCTCCGTGATACTACATGTATCCTGAAACGCATACCCATGCCGGAGTGGAATCATGTCGCCAAAGAGCCAGGGAGTGCCTTTACTGGCCATCAATGGGTTCTCAGATTTTGTCTCCAAAAACGGTGTATGTTGCAATCTAAATGTACCTGTGAAACGTCATAAGGAAACTTTCCACCAAGAAGACAACCCTGGTCGACCACGGGCTAAAATAGCTATATTTCCACAAGCAAGGATCAGGATTAACAACTGACTCCTACTGGGATTTCTTTGAAGTGGTCAAACTTTACACAAAGAAGGCAACAGAAATTATACTGTATACTGAAGCTGAAAACACATCTCTCAAAGAAATGGCATTCGGGATCTTTTGATTTCCGACAATTGACCACCATACAACAGCTCTGACTTTGCTTAATTTGCGGAGACGTATAGATTCAAGCACATCACACATCATCTCACCAAGCTACCCACAATTCAATGGCACATCCGAAGCAACAGTTAAAGCAACAGTGATATATTAATTGAAACTTTATTTGTTTTCTGTAACTAAAAAGACATAAAAGAAAGAGAGATGCTACGATATATGTATCTGCCCATGCCCATGACAATGTACGCGACCTACCTACTACTTGCACCTTACCTTGATCTTGATCTGTCTACATGTACTCTCATTCTACCCCTCCTGTTTTATCTTCATGCATGATACCGAAACACTTGATAACCATTAATGAGTTCTCAGCCATTTTGGAGCGCCACGAGATGGTAAACGTACTGAACGTACTGAACCGTTGAATGATTTGGTGAAAGAAAACGTTTTAAAGTGGAAGCTACGTGTATCCCAGCACGTTAAGTGAGGGTCCAGGGGCAGTGTAGACCCCGGAAGCTTTTTGACCCAGCACGTTAGGTGTGGGTCCAGGGGCAGTGTAGACCCCGGAAGCTGTTTGACCCTTGATTGCCACAGATTGCCATTTTGGGGCACTTGGAAATAGGGTCTGAAGAGTACCGAGCCGTTAAATGATATGGTGAATAAGCTTTTCAACAGATTAAAAGTGGTGGTTCCGAGAATTTAAGTCAATCCCATTATGTTAGGGCGCTTATCCATGGGCGCTTAGGCGCCCAAAGGCTCTGTGACTCTACATGCCATAAAAGTGACAATTTTAAGAAAAAAAAATAACAGAGGTTGAACACACGGTTACTGCCCCTGACAGAGAGTTCTTCTATCATCGAGGTTAGAAAGCTAAATTGTCAAAAATGGCTAGCTGCGAGGAGAAAAGCACGTGTTGCGATTCTATCGCTTCTGAAGACAAACGCCCTCAGTTTGGAAACAGATTTCTTACAGATCCACAAAATGTCTTCGAACATAACGCATGGTAAAAGTTTCAATATCTTATCCATTTAACCACAAGCAAGATGATAGTATACCTCCCCTATCGTTCCTCTACGGCACTGGAATTGTATAATCATTGCCGTTTTTTCTTTGATCTTCTAAACGTGAGGATGGCATATTTAATGATAAACACATTGAGCTGAAGAAAGCGTTTGGCATTTTATGGTAAGCAAAAGGCTTACTAAATCAAAATATGAAAAAACGCATATCCTGATTCAAAACCAAATGAAATGGTGATTTTCTGTTTCAATCTGTTTTTGGCAGATGACTGGAGTAAAGATAGCACCTAGCTGTATTTTGGTATTGACCAAGTTTCGGCCTATATTGATCCATGACGTGAGGTTTGTTGCTAGGTGGCTCTGTCATGACCATACACAACACAGAAAGCGGCCACAGGGTGGATCTCGACATTTGACAGATCCAAATGATGTGTTTAGCTTTAATAACTGGTAAGCTACACGTGTTCCCGAGCAGTTTAGTGAAGTGCCAGGCTTTATGTTCAACAGTAGTCTCTTTGTTTTCCATGGGAACAATAAGGTTTAACCCAAACCCAAAGTATGTCAGAGGTCAGGAGGCAAGACTTAATGAACGGAGATGCGGAGACCATTTTTATTGCGTCATTGTCAGCTGATGTTGAAACTTTTCCACAAATTGTGTGACTTTACTTATCACCTTTTCCATAACATAAATGTAGCCATGTAATGTTCCAAGTACCTGAAAATGAAAAAAATACCTTCTTCATTATGTAAGTTTTGCCTTGTAGTTGGATATGCTTTGACCTCATATAAGGAGGGATATTTGAAAAACTTCATTGTAAATGAAACAGGCCGAATTTGTGGTTTGCGTTTTAATTGTAGCTTTTTTTTCAACTTAAAGTCAATCAAACCAAACAGAAGAAGTAACTTTTCGTGAAGGTTTGGTGTGGAAATGCAGCTCTCCTGTTTGTATTCTAAGAGACAGAGAGCTACAGTGCAAAAGCTGCAGACATTGGGCTTCTGTTGGAGAGGGGGTTACCTCTTGTGAAGCAGAAATGTAAGCGATATATGAAAGCTGTGATGCTTTGAAAAGTGGCCAAAAATGTAGCTTTATGGAAAATGGATGTTTTTATTGAATGGTAAGCTCTTTACTCATTTGCTTCCTATGTTAATGTTCAGCCAAGGATCATTAGCTTTGGCTGTGTAGCTCACTATCTACCTGCATATTATAAAAGGAGAGTTGCTGGTCTGTTTCTGCCTCAAGGTTGTTGTTGAGGATATATGCGTTCATCAGTCTGTCCATCCATTACCTAAATATCTTGAGAACTGATTGATGTACACATATCTTTGCACACCTGTTTAACCTTCTCCCTAAGCCACTAAGCCTTATGGCAGTCACTTTTTCTCCTCCCCCAGGGACAATGTTGTGTGGGATGAGGAGCAGGAGGCAGAGGCCAGGCAGATGACTCAGGAGCAGAGCAAACACAGGCTGGATAGAGACACACAGGGTATGTGTGGGTACACCTCATCAGCCATCAAAAATCCATTTACCTTATAAGTTATCATCTATTTACCTTATAAGTTATCATCTATTTTTGGCCAGATTGCAAAGCAAAAGCTGGCTGATAGATTGTTAAAGGCTATCTGAATGGAGTCAACAGTTCAGGTTAAAGTTTCTGGTCAGAGGATTGTGAACAGAAGAGAAGGGACAGGACATTGACAAGCCAACACAGTCGACAGAAAATGGAATTAGTGCTATTTGACACAATTTATTTGTTAGATTGGTGTTTTAGGCCGTACTGAAGAATATATCAGGTATACGACGGCGGCCAGCATGATGATGGGAGGAAACTGGCCGAAGCCCAGCTGCAGGCTGCTGGCAGACCTTCCCACGTACAGCCAGAGAGGAAGCCAGCATGAGCTGGACTTGAACTCACAGCGACTGTACAGTGGAGGGCTTGTGGATCATTGTACCGCACTAGCGGGGTAGCCAACTGATCCATTTGGCATGAAATTATAGGGGCTAACACCAACTGAGGAAATCTTAATCATACCTGGCTTTGAAACTTGGATCATTTCGAATGTTCTCAGGTGAAAGTTAAGGGAGTAGATAATTACATTGCCGTGCTAGATTGTATGTGGTTAAAACATTAAATTTAGATCACAATTTGATCACAAAAGTGTACATGAAATGAAATGATCATTTTATAGTCTCACTTACTTACATGAGATTCAGTTCTAAAACATTTAAAAATTAAATTGTAAATTCCTGATATTTAAAATTTTGAAAAATTTTAAAAATTTAAAACCTTGAGATTTGAAAATTTAAACTTCTTTGGCAGAGTCTACAGTTTCTGATATGCCCATTCAATCTGACTGTTTAATTCGAGTGAATGCTTCCTTGTTCTTAATAAAATGAATAAATGCGATCATTTAACCAAGTTACATGTATACATGTTACATGTTTTTAAGAGAAATAATTGTGCAGAAATGTACTTGTGCAAAAGTAGTTTTTAAAACAAATTCCATCCAACACCCATCAATTGTTTTTCCATAAAGATAAATGAAAAAATATAATCTTTTCATGACCTGTGTTTTTCTTTTAAAAGACCATTCTGATAGCTGCCTTTTAGTTAATTTGATATCAAGATTCTTAAACTGACCTTTCCTTTTTCAGAAAAATATGAAATGGAGGCAGGGGAATATTGGAACAGTTTTTATGGACAACACCAAAACAGGTTTTTCAAAGACAGGCATTGGCTATTCACAGAGTTTCCAGAACTCGCCACTGCACATTGTCATGACAACAAGAAAAATAACTCTGTAAATCCCAGTAAACAAAGGGAGGAAGCTCAGACTGACAGTTCAAGTAAAACTGAATTGACTGAGAGTGGCTCTTATCCTGGAGAAAATGCAAAATTTCGAATCCTTGAAGTAAGTGATTTTTCGGGCTGAGAATATTCACCTCAAGCTCTTGATTTCTGTGCTTTTTTTGATTTAGAATTGTCATATTGGAACCAACTCATGTCAGCCTGACAAAAATCTTGGACTTTTCCATTTGGTTCTAGGTTGATCTCTTCTGGGTTCTTTATTACCAAAATCTCATCACTGGATAACAGCATTGTAAACAATAGACCCAGGTTTCAGTCCAGGTTCCAGTCAAACATTCACATGTACTAAGACACTGACATCAGTAATCTTGGTATGCCCAAGATTAGCACTAACATTAAAAGGAAAAGGCCAAATTCCACTGGTGGGTTGGGTGTCAGCATGATGTGACTGGGCGTCGTTCCTGGTGTCTTCGGCATGGCATTCCGGTGAGGTAGCATGAGATTTGGCCTGTCACAAGGAGACACAGTTGTGATACCTATTTAAGTGATTGGTGTTTCACGCTGTGCTCAAGAATATTTCATTTATAAAATGGTGGCCTAGCAGTATGGTTTGAAGAAACCAGACAGACAAACGTCAGTGGATAAGATACTGATCCACATTTCCTTGTTGATCTGTAATGTGTTTGTGAACAAGTGACCAGTACTAGTGTTAAAACGTAAATGATGATGATGTTTCTTGTTAATAAAAAACTATTGGTGACCATCATTAAAGTGAAATATTCTCGATTACTTTGTAAAGCAACAATAAACAAAGACCTGAGGTATTGTTTGTTTAAATATACACCTGCCATTGAAATTGGTGTCTCAGTGGAATAGACTTTACATTTATCCCCCTTTTTGTGGCACTACATGTATATTTATGTGAAGCATGGCTTTCACTCTGAGCTCTCAAACCATTGGCTTAGAATGCCGAAGGAAATGCATCCTTACTGTTGTACTGGTATATTGAAGTTCTCAGGTCTTGTGTATATTGACTTCAGCGTACCGCAGTATTGCTTTTTGCCTTGTAGAAGTATGTTAAATTTTTAACTATAGGAAATCTAACACTGAAATTTTGGCAGGTTTCACTGGTGTCTTCCGAAAGCATATGTGGATACAAAATGTGATTGTTGAATTATAAATGACAACTTTGGAGAGTTGCACTGACGTCACTAAAATAATTGAAAGGTAACGCAGCATTAACTACAAAACAACTGAATAACCAATTTCCACACGCTCAATCTTACGATCATATTTTCTTTTCTGTTGAAGGTTGGCTGTGGCGTTGGGAACACAGTTTTCCCGGTATTACAAACAAACAAGTAAGTAAATATATTGATTCGATATAGCAGCCAAAATATTTACAAAATATACATTTGCTGTAATTTTTTCTTTACGAGGTGTAAGTGAAGTGAGAAGACCTTTCACTAAAAGTTCCTTTTTTGGAGTGAATGAAATACATGTATAATGTTCAGTGGCTTTGATTTTCTCATTTGTAGAGAACGTATGGGAAGATAATTGGCTCTGGATTCTTTGTAGATGAAAGGTTGTTTTTCTGGAAGATTTATGAGTAAATACAGTCAAAAAATGACTGGCACTAAGATCTTTCTATGAAAACAAAGTGGAGAAATGATTGGATTGTGAACATGATATGTTTTCCAGTGATCCCAGTCTAATGGTCTACTGCTGTGATTTCTCTTCAACCGCCATTCAGATAGTCAAGGTAAGAACTTCCTCTTGCTTTGCTTGTTCATCCATTTGATGGCCAGCACTGTCACACAGCCTGCTGCATGTGCGTTCTTTGGACTTGTATGTCATGAACCACCACTGACCTCATAAGGTTCACAGAGGTTAAGCGAGGGACATCTTTCATAAAACATCACATTTGCGTTCTTTGGACTTGTATGTCATGAACCACCACTGACCTCATAAGGTTCACAGAGGTTAAGCGAGGGACATCTTTCATAAAACATCACATTTGCGTTCTTTAGACTTGTATGTCATGAACCACCACTGACCTCATAAGGTTCACAGAGGTTAAGCGAGGGACATCTTTCATAAAACATCACATTTGCGTTCTTTGGACTTGTATGTCATGAACCACCACTGACCTCATAAGGTTCACAGAGGTTAAGCGAGGGACATCTTTCATAAAACATCACATTTGCGTTCTTTGGACTTGTATGTCATGAACCACCACTGACCTCATAAGGTTCACAGAGGTTAAGCGAGGGACATCTTTCATAAAACATCACATTTGCGTTCTTTAGACTTGTATGTCATGAACCACCACTGACCTCATAAGGTTCACAGAGGTTAAGCGAGGGACATCTTTCATAAAACATCACATTTGCGTTCTTTAGACTTGTATGTCATGAACCACCACTGACCTCATAAGGTTCACAGAGGTTAAGCGAGGGACATCTTTCATAAAACATAAAACATCACATTTGCTCACTGAACCCGGGAGGACCTTTCATGTTTCTCACCAGTTAAGTTGTCCTTTTCGGCCCTATCACAGGAGCACATGGATTACGATCCCAGCAGGTGTCACGCCTTTGTGTACGACGTCACATCGGGCTTGCCCCTCCCCTTCCCTCACAACTCTCTGGATGTCATCACTCTCATCTTTGTTTTATCAGCTGTTAACCCAGACAAGTAAGTATGTCTATAGAAAATGGTGACAGTTGATCATGTTTGCAGCTTGGTGTTACTCCTAGCTTTTGTGTGCAAAGTTTTCTAAATTATGCCCTAATTGTGAATGCAACAGGACATCTGGATTTCACCTGCCCCTGACTGATTGTGACAAAGCCAATTAATGAAGTCTGTGTTTTTTGTGTCCAGCTGTAATATGACTATATTCTGCGAATTTTTTCGTAATATAAATGAAATAAACCAAGCCTCCTAAAATTAAACAGTTGTGAGATGCATACAAAAAGATTGTGATTTCTTGTACGTGGCCGGGCAATGATATTATCTATCACCTCTACTGCATGGTGTTAATATATCAGGAAACAGCTACTTTGTGTGATTTTTGTAGCAGTGAAATAATAATATTTGAAATTTAGTAAATTTCAGTCTTTTTTCCCCTCTCAGAATGCAGCGGGCTATCACACAGCTGGCCGAGCACCTGAAACCAGGAGGTGTCTTTCTGTTCAGAGATTATGGTAGATATGACATGGCACAGCTCCGCTTTAAAAAAGGTAAGACAACTTTTATCAAACTTTACAGTTTTCTAAATGAACAGTATGAACATGGATAAAAGTATGGAAAGGCCATTCTGTAGATTTCAGACATTTTCCCTTCGTCAAAAATTATTGTTCCAAATTATCTTGACAACTGATTCATTCAGCTTCATGAAATTGGAGGAGTCTGTTGTGCATCCCCTGCAGGAAGAACCCTTTAGAAAATCTCCAAAACTACAGAGCCAAATTTCGTGAAATGGCTTCACTTTTGAGTAACATACTGTAGTCGAGGGCAAACCGTTAGGTCAAGTATTTAACACATTTAAAGTATTTTTGAAGATTTCTTGCCTTGGTGTTCTGTGTGTTATGTAATACTTTCTGTATCTGCTATCAAGGTTGGGAGTCCCAAGATCAATCTTGGGCCAGGCCATGTGAAAGAAATAGTACTTGTTTGTTGCCTCACTGGGCACTCATCACTGAGAGGCTAAAGCAAGGAAACAGGACTGGTCCACCCAGTGTCAGTATAATGTGATTGATTGGGTTGTCATGTTTGGTGTCTTCTGCATGTTGTTCCAGTGATGGCAGAACTTTTGCAGAATGGACTTGCCCTGCCACAAGAAGACACAGTATATGTATATACCTTCTAAGGATTCCTCCTCATATAACTGAAAAACTGTCAAGTATGTAAAACCCAGACATACTTTAATTTATATACATACATACTATGTTTATTTTTGCTTTATGTATATGTAGCAGTAATTCCATGTCTGCTGTCATGTAACTGGTTACTTGTCTCAAATCTGCAGGCAGATGTCTGTCAGAGAACTTCTATGTACGAGGTGACGGAACTAGGGTGTATTTCTTCACACAAGGTAAGACATGGACATGTTGAAATTTGGCATAAAAAGCTGGTCCTTAAAATCTTATTTGAACATAGGGATGGTAGGCCCAAGTTGTAAATCACTGTGATCATGGTCATAGCCCTCATTTATTACAATCAATTACAATAACTATAATGATAAAAAAATTACTATCGGCAAATCCCAGCTGTGACTATTTACAATCGCACCAAAATTAACTTTGAGTATGAATTCTTTCCATATTGCTTTTTAATAATTTTAACAAGATGCAAAAGTTAATGATTGGGTACATTGTTCATTTACACAGATCATGTCTATGTTCCATGGTGGTGGTCGGTGTAAATCCATCGAAAAGTTACAATCCCCTTACAGTTACTTTGTGCAAGCAGCATAAAATATTTTTTACCTTGGAGCGTAGTTATGATTCCTGTGTGCATGCAGGCCTTGCACATGATGTGAAAAGCAACAACATACAGAATGTTTGTCTTCTCACTGGTCTATCCCTTAAACAACAATCAAATTAAGTAAACCGCAAAAATCAAGTTAACAGGGTGCGTTGAGAGTCCATGCTGGCATGTGGTTGTCAGTGTACAATGGAGAGGTATAAATTTGAAGCCATCATTGAAAATATGTTCGTTTGGGGTAACCTAACTGGCTCTCCCAAAAGGACCCTACATCTTATGGTATAACTGGGCTCTTGATTACTATTTTTCTTTGTCTATTGAGTTCTCTACATTCTTTATCTTCTTCATCAGCTGGAAATAATGTATATATATTATATAGGTATAATAGTGTATTTATTTCTAGGGTTGAATTACCGCAGTAGAGAATTTTATAATAATGGCCCAGTAGGTCAGATAATATGGCACTGGCCCATTGTGACTGTCAGGCTCCCCTAGCCAGTGATCAGGTTGCTTGTTCACATCTAGCTCTTGCCGTGTTGGCTGTGACTTCATTATCAAGAGATTTGTCAGGTACCAGGTGAAGGTCAGTGGTTTACTCCTGACTCTAGAGTTTCCTCCACCCATGAACCTGGCTGGCATCAGATGAACTCCACAGTTTGCTTGCCAAAACCGATCTAGTCGAGGAATAAGTGAAAACGTATAACCCAATGAGTCGATTTCAAATGAACTCCTCAGTTTGTTTACAAAAGCCAGTCTGGTCGAGGAATAAGTGAAAACCTATAACCCAACCAATCGATTTCAGATGAACTTCGCAGTTTGTTTACAAAAGCCGGTCTGGTCGAGGAACAAAACATTGTGGACAGACGTTTACAGGTGAACAGGGGGAGGCAACTGAAGATGTACCGGGTGTGGATTCAGTGTAAATACAGGAAACCGTCAGGGGAGGCTACTACGGACGGAAATCACACAGATAAGCAGGAAACGACTGGCAGTTGACAGAAGAAGACGAAGCCATAGATAACATCACAATTAACGTCTAGACACACAGTGTTTGTCAAATTTGCCAAAGGCCAGTTAGTGAGAACTATGTTAAAATTAAAGGCTGTCCATATTACAAAACAAATTTGGACCAATCAGCTGATAACATAGTTTTGGACTTTTTGTCTGTTGGAAATGTTGACTACTTACATCTGTAGCCATAATGTTGCAGATGTGATCCACAGTGATTCACTCAACTTGTTGTGGCTGCAGCTGTACAGTGATTCACTAAAGTAGTTGTGGCTGCAGCTGTACATGATTCACTAAAGTTGTTGTGGCTGCCGCCGCACAGTGATTCACTAAAGTTGTTGTGGCTGCAGCCTTTTTGTCATTCACTCAAGGTGTAGCTGCAGTCGTACATTGATTCACTAAAGTTGTTGTGGCAGCAGCCTTACAGTGATTCACTTAATTTGTTGTAGCTGCGGCCTTTTAGTCATTCACTCAAGGTGTAGCTGCAGTCGTACATTGATTCACTAAAGTTGTTGTGGCAGCAGCCTTACAGTGATTCAGTCAAGTTGTTGAGGCTACAGCCCTACGGTGATTCACTCAAGTCGTTCTGACTGCAGCCTTGTGGTGATTCACTCAAGCTGTTGTGACTGCAGCCTTTCAGTGATTCACTTAAGTTGTTTCGGCTGCAGCCTTACTGTCATTCACTCAAGCTGTTTTCAAGAGTAAATACATGGATGTGTTACATGAGTTCAAAGACTTCACATTGATTGCCTTCGTGTTTTTGAAGTAACATGTTTACCATTGTGGGATCTAGCTGAGGGTACACAATACATAAACCATGTCCAGCATACATTAAGTACAATGTGCATGAATACCTCACTATGGTTCACAAGATACATTCCAAAAAATTTCTGAGTGGATATTCTTCAGTGGACAAAGAGTGAAGAGCTCTGAGCTGGTTCTCATTTGGTATGATATTGACGTGATATGGTAATGGTATGGTATTAATGTGGTAATGGTATGGTAGTAGTGTGACAGGTTGCTCTGAGCTGGTTCTCATTTGGTATGGTATTGATGTGGTATTGGTATGGTAGTTCTGTGGTAATGGTGTGGTAGTAGTGTGGCTGCTTTTTACAGTACAGTACTCAGCTATCATTGCGCCCAGAGCATGAATAGGGCTGTACAGTAAAGAAGATCAACAGAATGTATGAGGTTAGTTTTACTGAATTGTGAATAGTAAGAATCAGCATTTGCAAACACTCTGAAGTAAAGAATGAAATCCCAAGATATTGTAGAAAGCTGAAGTTTTATAGATTAATGTAAAAAGTAACAAGTATGAAAAAAAACTTTGCCAGACCTGTATATTTGCAAACTTCATAAGGTCCTCTGAAGCCAGCCTCAGTGTCAGGGAAAATAGTGTGATGGCAAATTGTTTGTACCGGTAGATGTATGGATTTCTGTAGTTTACTCCGATGCTTTCTTTTTAATGAAAATAAAATTTTACAGAAGACAAAAAACTTTAAGAAAACTCTTTCAGCTATTTCTCTTTTATAAATCTAAAAACTGTACACTGAAGCTTCATAAATTGATGTATTACTCTCTGGTGTGTTCAGTTGTTTTCATCTTAAATCTCACCAAATGAATCTATAGGTAAATGTAAGTATTTAATGGAAGTTGAGTGACTGAGCAATTCCTGCAACATCCCCGTATAAAATAGACGAGTCTGACTCTTATTGTTAACTGAATGTCCCAATCTGAACGATTTACGACCCCTTTAATAGGATGTAGGATGTCAAAATTTGACCAGCCTATAAATACACAGTGTGCTCAGCTGTCGCCCTGCATCATAAGGTCAGGGTCGTCTGCTACTGGCAGAGATGTGCAGCGAGCATGCAGACAGGGGAGCATGTGCTGTGAAGGCCATTCAGGTTTCCTTGAATATGGCTGGAAATATGAATCTGTCACAAACATAGATTAGTTGATTATTTCCGAGATAATTACTTTAATTGCATGTTCGCGTTTAGCTACCATAATGAATCGGGAGAGGCAGAAATGAAATGCAAAAAAAGTCCCATCCGAGATAGGGATTAAGCCCAGGGCTCGTAGGCACCTTAACCGCTTTGCAATGTCCCACTCCTATCGCGATGTTGCACTTTCAAAGAATATTCTAACCGCGGTGATCGAGAATATCACTGACTTGGCTTTCTGTACACGGCAGACCTGGTGCCTTATCGGCTCCGACTGAACGGAGTGTCATCAGCACACGATAAGATAGGTCTATGGGAAATTGAAAGGTGTGCTTTGTGTGTTTTAGCTTTTGATTCCTAGAGGAACTCCAACAAAACTTTGCTGGTTAAAGGGGAAAGAGTCAGCAAGGAACAGGCCATCCGGTGTATTATGACTGTACTCCGGAAGTCCGTCACCTGGTTTGTTAAATTGGAAGTGCGTTACAAGCAACACCAATGAGGTGTACTTGCCACTAGGTGTTTGACTGGGGCTCAAGCCCAGAGCGTCTGTGGTCTAACTGTAAGAAAAGCTATATTGAAGATGGTCTGGTGTTTAGCGGCTGTCATTGTCGGTGTCTGGTCCAGCTTTGCAAATGCCGCCCTCTCCACTTCAGCCTCCATCCAGTGTGACGTCATTATAGCGGGTGGAAGTACAGCGGCTCTTTCTGCAGCCATTTCCGCCGCTCGAGACTCACCTGATTTGCATATTTGCCTTACGGAGCCCACGGATTGGCTGGGTGGTCAACTGACTTCAGCTGGGGTTCCGGCCATCGATTTTGGCGTCAGGAACGAGGCTTCCAAGTATCAGGCATCAGACTTTGCAGACATGTTGGCGTCTCTGGGAATGGGAAATCCGGGCAACTGCTGGGTAAGCACGAAATGTTACCAGCCAAAAAATCTGATGAACAACTGGATCAAAGACTCTGTTTCATCTTTAGAGAATTTAACCGTACTTTACAACACTGTGATTAAAAATGTCACCGTTAGCAAACGAACCGTTTCGAAAGTAACAGCCGTTCAACGATTGGCTCGTCCTGGGACTTCGCCATGGCATCGGCGTTACTCGGAAGTCATCGAGGATTGGTACGCTACTCGTGATTCGGAGCTGTTCACTAAAAGACTCGTTCAGCTTGTTCCCACCTCGGATGAAAATCCTGTTGTAATAGACGCCACGGAGCTCGGAGATGTTCTCGTCCTCTCCAACGCTTCTTTCCGCCAAGGCGTCGAGACGCCTTACGAAACGTCAAGGCACACGTCAGACACTTGCGGGCAAGCTTTCACGTTTCCGTTTTTCATGAAGCTCTTCAACCACACCGTCCCGGGAGGCCACTGGCCGAACTTTACGTCACCTTATTATTTGTTGGGTGAGGACTGGGACAGTATATGGTCGTACAGGAGAGTTTTGGCCACATCGGGACCAGTCCGCGAGTCGAGACCTGGGGAGATCTCCAACCAAAACTGGGGTACGGGCAACGACTACAGAAACGGCTATATGCTTTTGTCTGTAAACGGTACCCTGGAACAGAAAGGAGACTGGCGAGGGGGGCTAAACCTTGACGCTATCTCAGCGGCTGAACTCCAAGCATATGGGTGGTACTGGTATTACCGACAAAACGCCCCTGCCGACGTCAAATATCGACTTGCCCTGGAGGCGTCCGTAGCAGGGACAGAAAATGGACTTTCTAAAATCCCTTACCTTCGCGACACACGCCGAAGCGTGGGGAATGGGGGTTTTATGTTGACGAAAGCCGATTTGACGCTCGATTACAAAAGGCGATTAGGGATCAATTTTACCGATTCCATCGCCTTAGGTGATTATTTCTATGCTGATATTCACGGAATTGTAAACTGCGTTTACCCAGACTATGTCAATCAACGAGATATCACTTTGTACACTATCCCATTCCGAGCTCTCACCAATAAGGATTTGGATAATTTGCTGGTTGCTGGTAAAACCATGGCCCAGACCTTCATGGCGAATGCTGCCACTCGTCTACACCCAATGGAATGGGGTACAGGGCTGTCGGCTGGACTGGCGGCTGCCATGATGTCACGTGACCGCCTCAGTACCAGTGACATCAGTGACCAAATTCCCCGGCTTCAGCGGAAGATCCGGAAACACATGCCGATATTCTGGTCGTGAAATCAGTGGACTCGCGGAAACACTTGCCGATATTCTGGTCATTACATCAACGGACTCTGGGAAGCACATGCCGATATTCTGGTCGTGACATCAACGGACTCTGGGAAAACACATGCCGATATTCTGATCGTGACATCAGCGGACTCTCCGCAAGGT
This sequence comes from Acanthopleura granulata, assembly GCA_016165875.1. NCBI lineage: Eukaryota > Metazoa > Mollusca > Polyplacophora > Chitonida > Chitonidae > Acanthopleura > Acanthopleura granulata. The sequence goes on along the minus strand of JABBOT010000018.1, from coordinate 7,130,552 downwards.
GAAGAAACTCTCCACATTTTCGTTTGTCAACTGGAAAGAATGCGAAATTAAAAAAAAAAAACAACAAAAAAACATCACAACAAACCTCTGGTGTCGTGGCATAACTCAGGAGAACAGGCCCGTTAAACTTGGAGTCTTAATTAGCAGCTCCATTAGTCGCTCTGTCTGTCTGCCGGTCAAAGGTTAAAATCCGACATATATCTGTAAATTTGAACTCAACACGCGGAGATGAGTTCATACTGATATCGAGTTTTTGCAGCGTTAGCTAATTTGTGCTTCATACTGATATCGAGTTTTTGCAGCGTTAGCTAATTTGCTTTTTATGTATTCTATGTGTGTACATAGCAATGCATTATATAGGCCTAAAAATATCCCAACTCTCAGACCGGAAGTTGTTGACCAAAGTACAACCAGTAATAAATAGTTCTAAAGATGATGCAAAGATTTAACCTTTCTGGTGTTCAGTTTTGCTTTATATTCATTTTAGACAGTATTATGGTGGGGAGAAGTGAAGTAATAATTCAGTAAAATGAATTTAACATTTAAAAATGTCATTTTTTTTTTCTCCGCGTGCAGGAATATTTTGTTGTCGTAGTGAGGATCACTCGGGCCACAGCGCTAGAGCTGACAGATTGTTAGAGGTAATTGATTCAGAGGGCAAATCTTTTGTCATATATATAAATAAAAATGATTCTTAAGTAACTTAGCGTCATTTTGATTGTTTTGACAGTGTTAGAGGTGTGATCATTTGCGCTTTGTTTTTCTGGTTCTTTCGATTTTCATGCCCCACGAACAGTCGATCGCCCTGTTCGCTCATTCGCCGTCGATTCCACCACTGTGTGCCATGCAATATGACATGTCACTCAATAAATATTGTCTCACTCTTGACATATCATAACCGCTAAATAGAGAAAATCAATAGCTGTCGATCTGTTGTGATTTTGGGTCGATACGTTTAGCCGTTTTGCTGGAATACCCAGGCTCGATCTCAGATCGGCAGACGATAGCTCAGACCGGCTTTCGGGCCGACTTCTATCGAGTGCCAGTGATTACGTCAAATCTTAAATCATTTTTCAAGGAATTTGAACAAAGATTTCATATATTAGAATAGTACAAATCCATACTTATGTGTACTTTACATAAACAATGCAGATCAAAAGATTTAGGGTTAAACTTGTTTTAAACGCGGCAGAAGTAACAAGTCGGTAATAGCGAAAATTGGACCCTGTATAGTGTATCAAATTTCGTAGTTTAAATTAGTTCAACAAGATGTGGGGCATGCCAAGAGAAAGTTAACCAAGCTCAACATCTTATACATGATTTTGATAGCTTTATTTGGGTCATCTTAGGTGAAATTCGGCCTTCGTAATAGTTCAATGAGGTTGACGGTTGTCGGATTATATGCAGCAGATCTCTGTTGTGTTTATACCATTTGCCACACCTGAAGGACAGTTTGTATGAAAAGTACAGATACTGCATGTTGGCTGGATGTCAACAAAATTCCGCGTCGATTTCATGTTTTATGTTGGTTCCCATGAACGTGAAACACAGAACGGAATAGTTGTCGCTTAGGGCAGTGCGAGTGAAATCCCCAGCCCGCAGACAATAGTTCGAATGTCTACCACTAATTAGCATTTTGTTTTCCTCATAAAGCGATTCTCAAACGTCCTTATAGCTTGCATGGATACTTGATGGATACAAGTATTAAATTATGATAGATTTACTTTAGCATTTTGGCCGAATTCTATTGAAATGTGGCGCAAGGTCCTCAATTAACATATTAAAAAGCCATTCTATGCATATTTTTAAAAAAATATATATTTTCCTCTTCGATTAAACTTTTACTCATAAGGAATATTAAGGACTGGATGTTTATGATGTACTTGAAATTACTTGTTATCTTTATACAATCAAGGACACAAATGAAGTCGGCCTCCTGTGCTGCTGGGTACAAGGAGACACCCTCTTCATGTGACCAAAATAATGCTGAAAGCCATGATAAACCCCGATGGTGCAATTCAATCCAGAGTAAGCTTACAGCGTAAAACTTAATTCAAAATACACTTACGCCACTTTCAAAATTGTTCCGCTGATGCCTTGGTCTTTACAGTTTACGGGGAAGGGTGAACACAGTGCGATTTACCGAAGGGGACCTCAGACAGGACACCCACGACACCTAGTCAAGTGTATACATGCCATTAACGTATATACTAGATTGCAGCGTAAACGCCAATTACTTGGCTATCGACACCGCTTCGAAGACTGAATCATGGTCACTTCCGGTGCGCGTAACTGACTGTCTAAACCAATCACTGTGACGAACGAATCATTTTTCTCCTATCCCGGTTCAATCACGTGCTGAAGTGGGCGTACGTCTTATATATGCATGCAGCGCAGCTTTGGCGTGATGTCTGGAATTGATAAGTGACGGGGAGGTACACAACAATCATCAGTTACGGCAACAACATAAATGGATCGTAATTTAAAGATGAAAAACGATGACGGTTTAAACCTTATATCAATTCTCTGAATAGTCTGTTGCAGACCAGGGTGGCCTGTACCTCATTACCATGGTTAATTCAGGGATCAGTAGTTAATAGAAGAGGGATGGCCTGTTGTTTGTATGCTGATTGATTAACCCAAACATTACGGGCAGCTGTGTTATTTGAATAGGTGTAATTATTTTTCGCTTGTCATAATTTCGTGTTGTATATAACTCACAATATATAACAATTTCAGCAGACGATCATGTAGTTTCTGTACTCATCTTTTCTGTATGAAAGAAATAAAAGCTTGGTATCGACAGCTTACACACTGAAAAGTTGCACTGAATTCTATGAATACTGTCTATTAGCTCTGTCGCCATGTGAAGACTGCCAGTAAAATATACCAATATAGGTCAACATCTCGGTGATAATACGGAGCGCTAAACGGAACATGCAAAGTGATGTTTGAAACAATTAAATAATAAATTCTCGCTTTTTGTCACACGGAGAGATGTACATGTACTTAATTTGTGTGTTAAATGGAACATCAAATAATCCAGTCGGTTTAAAACAAGGAGCCAGATTTCCTAAACATTTATACAACTGATCTGAAATATGGAGTAATTTTCGCCTTGAGAGTCTCTGAATGCTCATTTCCGATGTTCGGCGGAAACAACCGAATCTAGCCAGCCGTAAAATACGGCAGTTTCTAACCAATCGATATCCCAGATGCTGTTCAACAAGGGACGTCAACTGAGACCCAGCAGAAACCGGATGTTGTCTTGTTCGCCCCAAACCGCGTCGCTATAGTACACCACTTATACTGATACCGTAATTTATGACTTTTATGGTGATATTACCATTCACCTCTGTATTGACGGGGATAAATACGTCAATAAAACTTTACATGATTTCCTGCTGGGTATTTCTTAATTAGAGAGAAGATTATAGTTATTTTAGACTGCACTGGCTGTGCAGGGCTTTCAGGACGGTAGGGTTTCTCATGCAAACTCATTGCCTCTGGCAAGAACACTAGTTCTTTCGTGAACAACGACGCTGTCTCTAATCCGCTTAAAGCTTGCATTAGCTATGCCATGAGTTCGAATCCAGTTCTGTGTAAAATATCTCACCGCTGTAAGCAAGGATATTATGCCCTACATAAATTAACCATTATAACTATTGGTTATAGTCAAGAATTTCTGGTCTGCCAGCAACCTGCGGATGGTCGTGGGTTTCCCCCGGGCTCTGCCTGGTTTCCCGCCATAATGCTGGCCTCCGTCGTATAAGTGAAATATTCTTGAGTACGGCGTTAAACACCAATCAAATAAACAAATAAATAAATCAAGAATTTCTCTCTCATACGAAGGCAGTCAGTTTTATGGGCGGAGGGCACTAGAGCGTCCGGTGTAAAACACCTTCCTTCGGCAAACGGGGAGAGGAAACGGGGCAAAATCCGGAGGAAACCGACGACTATCTGCAGGTTGCTGGCAGACCTTCCCATTTACGGCAGGAGAGGAAGTCAGTATAAGCTGAACTTGTACTGATAGTGATTACATTGGGGAGAGACTCCTGGGTCATTGTGCTAGCATGCTAACCACCAGACCCCGGAGGCCCCAAGCTGCTGCATATTTGTAGCTCAGGGTACAACAATTACAGGCATCAAAGAATCCAAAGACTTGTCCAGTGGAATTTGTGGGATATGTTGAGTTGACGCAAGATACCAGAATAGACCTTCAATCATAGCCCATTGAGCATTTCCTGACCGTTCTCACAGATCTGTATCCGGCTCTGGAGCTTTATTTTGGTCGTAGTGTGTGCTAAGATGTTTCGTTTCTTACCTTAATCTCTTTTGCTAAAGCCATGGTAACCTGCACCTTATATTTGTGTTCTTTTGAACTAATGTAGATAACGTTCTAGCTGGTCGCCCTATTTTCTACTCTCGCCATTTGTCATCATGGCCAATAGAAATACAGAGTGATAATTGTTTGTTCTTAAGATTATAGTCGTGTTAATTTCTTTTCTAACGCTCACAGCTGTTACCAATAACACGATCGAATGACTGGTTGAACTGAGAATGACCACCTGGAAGCGTATACATGTTCATGTGTACTAATACGTTAGAAGGTAGATCTATCAGCTGAACCAAAATGGCGTCCTTCGTTGTCATGGTAGCGCGTGTGGAATTGTGTGGCGCACGTGTCGAGTGAACATTGCTGGTTTCCGGTACAAATGGCATTGTATTATCGACAATAGTCTTTCCTCACCCGACAACTACACTTCGATACTTACCTTCGCCTGGCTCATTAATACATTATTAAACACGCTGTGTTCAAAGCAGTCATTTGATCTGGCCATTATTGCAAGTGAAAGACCCACGTGAATTGTTAAACATATCCGGCTTACAAGATTGGGGACAAACTTCGACTGGTGGTATGCTCCGCTTAACCAAGTATTTCTGATTTAGCAAACGTTAGACACAGCGTCTTGTACATGTGATAATTGCTAAGGTACATGTATTATTAATTGGTGTATTTTTTGTGACTGGATACATGACACAATATATTTGGTCGTGTATGAGTCTTACGTCGTCGTCATCAAATATGAGCAATGGACTAGCGCCTCGTGGAATGTTTCCAACGCGGTTCATGGCACCATTACTTACAAAGTAGATTTGTCCACCACCAACAATTGCTTTGTTTGCTCATAGTTTCTTTGTTTGCATATAGTTTCGTTGTTTGTACCTCAATTTCTTGCGTGTGGTTACGCAAAACACAATAGCTCGTTTTGTTGGTTGAGGTTTCGAACATCTCTGGATGGTACTCTACATCACGCCCATTTTCTTCAAGGATAACAAGAACAAGGCGTTGTTCTCAGATCTCTGATGTCTTTTATTCGTAAGGAAACTGTCTGAGAAGTTGTACGCTTATGACGTATCGTGTGAACCACTGAAAGGTAACTTCTAGTAATTCACTGATCTGGATTCACAACAAGTAATAACGCCATCTTGGTTTTCCTCGATCCCAACAGATGACCATCACGGACAAGGGTGCCTGCCTTTGCCGAGAAAATTACCACGTGGTTTTCTAATAACATACTATTGCAGCAGCTAACCGTCAAAGATCGCCCGATCTTTATTGAGGAAAAGCACAGGCTTCAAAAAGGTTGCATTGCAATTACATGGTGTTACACCTGCTTCAGATACACAAGAGACGCTCACATTGTGTTCAACTGTCTCCGTGTGTACGTTTTTTAATTCCACATTGTTTGACATAAGGGACGCTGCATCAGAATCGAACCGGATAGTTCTTTGGGAGAGGTGTGCCGAGTTCAGCTGAGAATTCTAGAAACAGAAGCAAGGTGAGTACAGCTTAATGTACGTGTAAAAAGCAGGAGGCGAGATCGAAAATGTGAAAGCTTCGTAATTTTTATAACATCTGCTTTGAAAGGGAGAAGATCTAGTTTTGAACAACCCTAATCCTTTGTATACTTGACAGTTGTTTAACACTATGCTGAAGAAGGGCGGCAGTCAGTTCTATACAGGAGGGAAGCCGGAGTCAAGTCTACACGAAAGAGCAGAGTATTTTAACCGGTAGTATCTGTAAAAGACAAATAGTTAGCTAACACACGTTAGTTCTATAACATTCACAGACCATGTTAGGACCAGCTACGCTTTTTTGCTCTAACCTCTTTAAATCGTTGCATATTTATACATGTATACTAACTAACTTGGAACTCATTCGATCGTTTCGCCAGTGATCAACGTGTTTTCTCGTGACTTTAAGAGGGTTTCATAAAACTGGACTTTGAGAGCTTAACCGAGGAGTTTGAAACAGATCTCAGATAGAATCATAAGAATCTAAGAACTCGTTAACTCAGATGAATGGGAAATATTGCTCAAATTTTACCCAGCTTAAAACCACCATGTGTGGGCGGGAAATGTTGTGCTATCACACCCAGTTGCTGTAATACTACAAGGAAAGGAAGACATATTTAAACTGTCGGTCGCCCTGATTACGTTCAGAGATGTCTGAAATGCTATGATGAGGTGAGTGTAACAAATAGTTGGGGAACAAACAAATCCGCTTCCCTGGCTCTGCAGGAGCATATATCTGTTACCAAGGGCCAAAAAGCCTCCCTATCTTCGCCAACAACTTACTTGCTTCCTGTTAAGTCGTCTCAGTTTACGCCGTCCCAGTTTACGCCGTCCCAGTTGACACATAAAGGGGTAATGCATGTAGTATAATAATTCAATTTATGTGCTAATAATGTGCATCGGGTATGTTATTAACCTTTGCCACATGATTGAATATTAATATCTGTCAGTGACATCTGCTTCTGCATTCAGTAGATCGATCAGTTGTTCAATGGATCAGTGGCCAACAAAATGAGGCACGCCGCTGTGTAACGAACAAACAGCCGAAAGCTTATACATGTAACATCATTAGCGAAAACTATATGCCCATTAGAATTGGCGCACGTGATTGATGTTTGGCGGCAGAATTTGGCAGACGGTCAGAAGTACTTTGGTCACTAAAACGGGCATTAAATGTGCACAAGTTTTGCAACTACAGACCAGGACTAATATTCACACATAAAAAGTGATTACATCGAGCGGTGAGTGCATAACTCAAAAGTGATACTGATGTAATGATAGTATTCATTTTGATTTTGTTCCACTTTAAGCTGCTCTAGTCTCTAAGTCGAATTGCCCATTCCTACAGCTTTGGCTGAATAGATCGGCACCTGTTGTTACATCTTGAGGTGCCTTCCTGGCTGGAGGTTGTACGTTTCTCCAGGGTTTCCCTCCGGTTTCCTCCACCCATAAACACGATCACTATCGATCGCATAGTTATTTATATGATTGTTGATCAACGCCGAGCTCAAGAATTTTCAACTTCTATGACGGCCGTGAGATTTTTGGTTGGAGGAAACAAGAGTACCCAAATGTGAACTCTCGATCTTTGCCTGCCACCTGACAAATCCACTGTCGTATAAACGAATTGTTCTCTGGTACGGATTAGACGATGCCAATCAGTCCAATCAAATCATGCGAAATCGAATGTATTCAATACTTATGTTGAATGCAACCTTTGCCATGCAGGTAATTTATCAGTGCGATGTGTGAAAAAAATTTTTTTTGAAACAAATGTCATGTACTTACGGGAACGAAGCTGACCGTTCTTGAAAGAAAGTCCACTTTTGAGGTAAAAATCGTTGTTCTTTTTTTAATTTTGACACAACCATGCCGACAACTTTTGAAATAAAAGTTACCAGTTTTGAAATTAAAGTGTACTTTTATTCACATGAAGTACTATTTTGGTTTTAGGAAGGGGAACTGATTTCGACGTTGTCATTTCTTATTTCAAAAATGTTCAGCAGGATTGTTTCGAAAGTGCTATATTTTTATTCCAGACGTGTAACTTACTTCAAAGTGTTCATTTTTTTTATTGCAAAAGTGAATATTTTCAAAACTGACACATTATTTCAGAAAATGGTTCCTACACGGTGCTTGGTGTTTACCTGTCAATAGTTTATTATCTACTCTCTTTCCATTATAAAGCTGATGGCCATCGTATAATTGCAACAGGCCTATTATTAACAATGGCCAAAAACCTCAAGCCGCCCATTCAACGGACAGACATTGCAAACATTACACAATCCAGCAAACTCGATGCCACATTATGTACAGAAGGTGGTTGGTGAATTAAAATATGATATTTCAAACTGGGATCGATTATTTAATCTTTACTCTTATTTGTTTTATTCGTTACCACGTGCCGTGAGTCGTGTTTTCCTTAGCAATGAGGCTGTCCTTGGCCTTTCCTTTATATACGTTGGCATCAAATTTCATCGTGCGTCAATACAATGGCTACCTAGAAAGCACGTATAACTTGCGTATGGAGAGTCGTTGGATTTTCCACCTGTATGAACTGATGGTGCTCATACGGATTATGATTAGTGTCACGGTTATAGGCGTTTCATTTATCTCTACTTATTTCGTTAAATTACTTTTTTTAAGTCAGATTTCGTGCATACATTATTTATGGTCTCCTGGAGAAGACCTGACAACAGCCTGGTAGAAAACGATTGCATGTCTTTAGCCACATGTGCACGGCAAACCTGGATAGGATATATGCATAACGCCCTTAAAACAAGCCACCTTACACACTGAAACTGTGGTCTTCTTTTCTATAATATACCTCACATTTACCACATAGTTGTGCTTGTAAAGCAATGAGGTTAGTTCACGTTCTCTGCAGTGCGCTAGCAGAGAATGGCGAGTCTTGACACAGCTTGGAACCGCGTTGCTGAAGTAGAATGTGATCTTCATTATCTGGCTTTAAACACGAGATCCGACTAATGAATGGAAATACCTGTTCCTGCGCACTGTCGATTCTCGGTCCAAGCCGACCTGACTAGAGCCATTCGGCCTAAACTCTGAGACATGCACAGTGCCTAACGTTGTATGGCAAGAGAGGGCAACAATAGCCAGTATTACTTTTTTAACCATTGTTCAGTTTTGTTCACTGTGACGTTACAATTGAGACCCTCATCATAGCGCGACGCAACAATGAAGTGACGTCAATGCCGTACAAATTCGAGCGAAGGCATATTTCTTGGTTGTTATGTGGTCTATTGTTTTATTGTTAAACATGAATATTTGTACTACGTTAACAATTTGCCCACAGATCGTCACCAAAGAAGCAGGAATGAGCAAAAGTCTGTTCAGAGCTTTGACCTCAGTTTCTTTTGGCGGGAAATTCTCTCCATTCACAGCTCACGAATCGTGGTTCGCATCGAGAGCGACGCCTTAGATTACGGAAATCAGGTGAAATGTTTCAGAAACCCTAGGCTGGGTTCTAGAACAGCAATACCAGAACAGCAATACAAGTGCCGAAAGAATCTGTCCGGAACCCTTCCTGAATATCTGCCTGCGCTTTGGGATTTAGAAGTTGAAACAGAAATGAATGAACAATAACGGAAATGTGGTCCAGAAAGTAACAGCAATGATAGACGTCGCGCTCTAGTACCTCCGTCACTTATATTGGTCGCCATCCAGGAAAAATCAGCGTACTGGTAATCTGCATGTGCCTGTAACAGGTGCGACAGGTATATCAGATGAGTCTGGATGTCATGCTCAATCCACTCATCAAAGGGGTCTTTTGTTTAGGGGTTATTCATCCTGTTGAGTGTTTTATTCACTTGTGATCCTTAGATCTATTTTATTCACAATGGAACAGTGAAAATTTTTCAAATACACCAACAACTCTCGTCTCTTCCTGACCCTGACGAAAGTGGCTTCTGATTGGCTAGCTGGTTTTCATGGCATGGCATTGCCGCGGAGAACCAGTCAGAGGACTGTTACTCCAGAGTATTCTCGAAACACTACACCCCAACCACATTTTTTCCAAGTCCTTAAACTGAAGCCAGAGGCCTCCGTGTCCTAGTAGTTGACGTGTTAGTATAGTACCATGACCCGGGAGCTTCCTACCAATGCAGTCACCGTGAGTTCAAATCCCTTTCTGGTTGCTTTGCTCTCTAGACGTTCGTGGAAATGTCTGCCATAAACCTGCACATTATAGTGAGTTTCGCGTCAGGATCTGGCCGTTTTTGACCTACCATAATATTAGGCGCCGTCGCGTAAGTGAAAAAGTGTGGCGCAAAACACCAATCAAATTCAACAAAAAAATTCATGCACTGAACAAACACACAACAATTCATCTTAGTGTTTACACAGAGAAGTAAAGATATAGATATTTATATACTGTGTTTATGCCACTTTGCCCATTAATTCAAAAAGACATAACGATAAACGCTGGTGGAAATCATTCTGTTTTTGCAAGTAGCAACGGAGCGAAAAAAACATAAATGTATACCGCAAATGGTGGAACCTTGTACTGCCTCGGGCGTCAAGTGGGTCCGGTGATATAAACATGTCTCGTTATGACCTTGTCTCAACCAATTCATATGATCACCCTTGAAAGGTTAATTTATGTTACAGACTTAAGGAAAAAAAGCTTAGGCCACTGAAGTTTTGCTATAGATGTGCGTGTGCACGTATATAGGGCTGATGGCCTCTTATGATATGAATTCCACTGAAATCGCTGAATCCCCTAGGCCTAAGCCTACATGAGAAGTATTTAATAGTCGCCCAATAGGTAGATGGTTAGTTTCTAAAGCTGATGGGAGGTATTCATGCAAAGATATTCATGTATTTTCGCACGGAATATTGTTTCGATAGTTCTTCATGAGTTGACCATAATTGATTACACTAACGTGAATCGCTGAAACACCTTATTGTCTTGGCGCAAATCATTTTATGGAATGGAGCCGCTGTTCAAACCTATATAAAGAATGTAAAACGGCTGTGTACAACTTGGCACATCTATCTTTGTCACACTATTTATAATGTGTACCACTCGTAAACAGTACTAGTCAGTATGTATATTATAACAGATAAAATTATGCCTATTCCTAGTTTTCATGTTACGATATTTTAAGTTACTAAGTTTGCGCAGTGATCTTTTCGTCTAAAGCACAAAAAGCATAAAACGCCATTCACTATTGCCAATTCACATTTTGCAGATACCACAGTATAAGCTACGTCTGTGGTAAAACCGCATACATCTTTCTAAATTTTACATTACAACGATTTAAAGTTTCCACTTCACATGTAATTGCCACCCATCATGTAAAACTTCTTTTCAGCTACTAGTCAATGTGCATGAATAATATGCTATTTAATGAAGAACTTTCTCACTTCAGTCGTTTACTTATGTTTGGGGTGGTGACCAGTCCGCGCCTAACGATGTCATGTCTCCTTTGTGCTGGCTTCAAAGGCAGGGCATAACGGTAAACATGGCTGACATCGCTTAAGCCATTGACGTCTCACGTACTTAAGTCACCCATTCTAAACGGTTTAGACGTGTTGATCGGGCTGAGCAGGTTTGTGCTTAAACGGAGACATGATATATTTGATTCATTCTGCTGATATCATTTATTAGCTCTTGACTCACTTCTAGGATGACTGCTTAGAGACTCATTACACTCCATTTGGCATGCCACTAACGAAAATACGTAATATCTGCTGTTTTCAAGCGACTAAAAATTTATTTATTATGTATTTTTTAATTTTCTATTATTATTTATTTATTTTTTATGGCATTATGTTTGCATTAATGTTATATATTTTAAAATTGTATGTCAACTTCCTGGTGTAATTTTGCTGTCTTCCTCTGGCTAATTTATATCGATTTCTAAATCAGGGATCTATAATAATTCCATAATTTTTACGTTTGTTTTAACGTGTATGGAGGTCCAAAAATCATGGATATTTTCCTGCCTGAAATTTATTCTACGTTTCATTGTGTTTAAAATGTTGTAGGCAAAAAGACAATTCCAAGACAAAAATCCCTTAAGATTTCATTTTAATATGACATCTGATACAGACACAGACATATATATAAATTAATGTTTTACAAACATATGCTTGTTCCTAAGACATGCACTGGTTGATACAAGCAAAGCCAGATCTGGTCCCGATTCGAGATAGATCACGTTTCTATGGCAATCGCAAAATCACATTTGTGCTCTGTAATGAATGATGAGTGTTTATTGGCCTTTCCTGAACACTATTGCTAAGTATTTGTCATGTGTGTAATTTACGCAAATTATTTGAGTGCATGCGTATTGACTCGCCTCAAGGGACAACAGTGTAAATGGTGGACTGGTGGGCCGGGCGTGTAGGTGTTGATCTAAGGCTGCGTCACCAGGGTGAGAGCGCGAATAACGGCAAAACATCTGTCCGTCATAGTGAATATGTATAACCCTGAGTTGTATGTTCGTCCATGCTCTCCATATGTACGGTGAAATGTTCATGGCGGTGCTAAACGGCAAGACACTGGATACATATGTAAATGTACATATCATATAGTATATAGGCCTATTTGCATATATGAAGTTAGCTTTAACTTTTCCCCTGGGCAGTGGAAAGTGTGAGCTATGTCCTTACTCGACATACCAATACGCTATATATTCTTACGCAGAGCGAAGGTAGAGCCAAGTGCCAATGCGCAGTGATAATGTCCGACAATTACCATAACTTCGCACAGAAAGCCTTTCTTATTCTGTTATCAAAGGCAAGCCAATTTCTATTGTAAGCGCGATGTCCGGTAGCGGATTTACTGGAGCAATGGTCATGTTGTGGACAGAGTCATTCACCATGTCAAGAGAAAAGTTGATACAAGGTGAACGTGGGGATTTCATTGACAGTCTTTATTAGTACGCTGCGATTCCTTTTTGTGTGTGTCTGTGTGCGTCCGCTGTGTTTGTCAAGTGTTTATCGATCCACCCTGCCTGACGGAAATGGCAGTCACTCGTGCTCGCTGAAGATTTTAGTTTCCAGTTTTTTCTCATCGAAATTTTGACCTTGTTATACATTTTTGGGAGAGGAGTTGCCTATTGTAATAATTGGGACATTTGCCTTCCTGATTCCACCTAGGAAATAAACACTACAAGCCGCCGCGCTTGATAACCGTTTTTGGCCCCACCGGCGAAAATCAATCAGAGCAGACGACATGTTGTCGTGAGCTGTAGACTGGTAACCACGCGCGCATAAACAGAGATTGGGTCGATGAGACGACTTGGCCTGTACGATCGCCGGGGTGGTCAAATATCTCGGTAAGCCTAAGACTTCCACCGGAGATTCACATTGGCGATATAGCTTAGACAGCTTTTCATGCGACTAAAGAATTTCCCAGTTTAATTCCCTTAGTAGTTTTTGCGCCACCAAACGGTGTTCACACGAAACAAGGATGGACACGGCGCGAACGCCCACCGAATACCACAATGATCGACAAGTATTAAATCTCCATCGACCGTGATTGTAGCCAGTCCCCTTGTACCGGTAAAGACAGATGTGAAGTCTGCTGCGGAGAAGTTTTTCCTGTGTAAGACATGGCCAACAGCAATGCAACGAATTCGATGTCTGTGAAGGATTTATGGACGGCTCATTGGGTAAGAAAATGCATTAGCTACTTTCTCAACTTCATTTCCCATATATAGATCCAGGAAAATCCGAAAAGTGACATTGGCGATTTCTCTTCCAGGGGATAAGTCTCCACTACATTTTCTCAGCATTCCATGAAATATATATATTTGACATATCGTTGAAAAGCGAAAAAAAAGAAAAAAAGAAGAAAAACGCAATGCTTATTGGCGCGTAATCAATTGACTGCTGACAAATGGCATCATTAATTAACAACTGAAGTTGTGAAAATTGATTTTCAAAGTTTTTGTGGAGGTGTCATCTCGAATCGCTGAAAACTGTGTAATGTAACTGCGTCTGTATTACTTCTAACCAATCTTATTTGATATGCAGTATGCATTTACTTCGGCTGACAGGAATTGTTGACAAAGCTGCTGTTAGAAATGGGTCGTGGCATTATAGACGTGAATCCTCTGACGTCTTGAGTACAAAAATGACGGAATGGCCATAGAGTTCGAATTTCACCACATCTGATAAATTCGTTTGTATTTTTTTGTTTAGACGGTAATATTGCTTTTATTATAATTTTTTGTAAGGCCATCATATATAGGTGTGCCTCCTGGAAGAGTGCAATATCATTGCAAGATTCTCAGTAGCTTTCTCACTAGGACACCTTGCTGAAGACAGCAAACACGTTACTGTCTTGAAGCGCAAATGCTAACTTGTCAACATTTGTCTAACCATTAAGATGACACAAAATGCTAAATGCTGCATTTTGCAAGTGTCAACGTTATAGAATGTTACGCCACGTACAACTGATTTCTTGCAAGTGGTAACATAATGTTACATGACCAGATTTTTAACATTTATAATGCTGAACACAGCTTCTAAAAGTGTTGTTTTTATTCTGTTAAGTGTTAAATTCCTCTCCCGAGTCCACCGCTGTCATGCGAAATGTTGGATTAAACATTATTAAACTTATACATCGATGTTGTCCAAAAACTGTCAATTTTACCGTATCAGACGGAACGCCGATCGGATCGAGAAAGTGGTGTACTGATATTTCGATGCTATAGTGTAAAGAGAGGAATATTTGAATTTTCCCTTTATTCTGTAAAAAAAAAATTATTAAAATGGGGTTGTACATTCACGAGAGAATAGCCTTGTCTGTCATTTTTGTAGCCATAAGCAACTCCAGATGATGTAGTCATGTTTATATGACCATCGGTCAAATTTTTGCGACATCCTATCTTTTAACGTGGGCATGTCATTTAACAAAGAGCCTGACTGCACGAAGATCTCTTTAGACTATAGGCGAGGCATGCCGAAACTGTTGCGAATTTGCTCGTTTCCCGACTTTTAACGTTTTTTTTTACTTCCATGTAAAGAACGGTTGTTTCTTTGTACGATACACGCATAAAATATATCATCTACAGTGTTTGACTTCGAAATAAAATTCTAACCTATAATTAACTCGGACAACTGACCGAGTTATAGATAATATTGTTGGGAGTGTAAAATGCTTGGATTCCTTTTATTTATTTGGGTGTGTTATGCGCCGTATTCTCTTTCATTATGAAAGCAGCCTGGTTTATAGATGGTATATATACACATTCCGTTACATAATATACATCCATTATACACGTGGGATTTAAGATTTTATAAAAGGCAGACTTTGTATTACCTTTTCCAGTGCATATTTTCACTACATATTGTACATAATTTATACTGCATAAATAAGTTTAATCGCTTGTGATATATAGCAGAGAATTATATAGAACATCTAATGAGTCCAGTACATTGATGGTCAGGAGCCAAACAACGTAGAAGTTTGAGAACAGATTTATTTATTTATTTGAATGGTGTTTAAGTTCGAATGTTTTGATCTTAATATACAATATACCATGTGCAGCGCTAAGAATTTTGAGTGAAGGGAGCAAACCATTTCTCTTTGAGCCGAAAACTCTCGGATGTAAAACTAAAGCTGTACCAGCGAGAGCTGGATTCATGCTTGTGGTGTTGCGCAACGAGCTATGAGCCGAATGGCTGCGGTGAAAACACGGAGCCGCTGACGGAAAGTCATTACGTATATACTCTTCACGTGCGCGTGTGTATACACGTACCATAGGTCAATACATGCTATACAAAGCTCACCTCGTTTCAGGCCTTTACTGCGTACATTTACACAGAAGGTAGCCCCCTCGTGACTTCTGATTAAACGCTATTCAGGTAGTACATTTATAGACCTCATTAAAATCCCATCTCTCTTAGGCGAGGCCATTATCCACATGCCCACCACTCTAGTCTCATAAGTCATCATCCTAAGTAGCGCTGGTATGTATTATGTACATTATAAAACGACCACGATTTCCCCCTTTGTTAGAATAACACATAATTATAGACAAATGCATTCGCAAGCTGCCGTTTATACGGTAAATGACCTAAAATTTTGTTCCAGAAATTGCATTTTTAGTGGCCAGTAAATTTCGTTCTATATAACTTTGGCGCAGAATCCAGTAGGACATCACCTTTCATTTCTCCAGTAGGACATCACCGTTCATTTCTCCAGTACGACACCACCTTTCATTTCTCCAGCAGGACATCACCTTTCATTTCTCCAGTAGGACATCACCTTACTTTCCAAACAAACCTCAAAATGCTGTAGACGAATAGTACTTTGAGAATCAAGCGGTGGGTAAACCTTTGGTTCATTTACCTTAGGTTGGTCTAAGTGTCATACCTGACACACTAACCAAAACAACATGATCTCTTAACTCATATGTATACACTCCTGTCTAGCCTACACCGGCATGATCGGTTGATCGATTTATTGATTGATTTCTTAATACAAGACATCACAGCCATTTACTGCATTCACTGCTTGCCATTTAGGCAGTACTGATGTGTCACCGTCAATGTCACCGTGTGTAATCTAGGTTTCTCACGTTTGTGTGCCGCAGTGGTTGGAAAGGAATCGTTGAAAAGGAAACACCCTGTAAAGAGTCATTTTATTTATTTCTTTCATCATAATTGAACGGAAGCCCCAAGGAATCACTTATCACGCCTTTATCGGCTCGAGAACAGTGGGAGACGGGAAATATGCAAGAAAATTCTCACGTGTCTGCCAGCAAAGTGGTGAGAATATGGCCGAAATTAGTGAATGATTACAGACATTTATGTTCTTATTTTGTTCTGATAAGAGACAAACATAGCCTTTACTGCGGGTCATTGCATGCTTACGATCTATGGGGTATACATAACAAGAATTGCCATCCGCTGTATTAAGAGAGTAGGCCAAATTACTGTGAAGTCATTCATTTTCCAATAACTTTGACTCACGAATTGGAGGAGTGTCCTCATGCATGTGAGCTTTAAATGACAAGGCATAGATACGCCCACATGTATGTCATTCTGGGACACTGAACGAATTAATTAATTCTTGACTTTGACATGCCTTGAGGTCACCAAGTTGGTCATTTGTTTGACTTATGTAAAACAAATGACGGTTACTTCTATGTATGTAATATCTTCAATCCCAAGTACATGAGTGAGTTCATCTGGCATACTCCTCACAGCGCCTTTGCCGTTCCCCACGTTCGACTCACATCTCCGTCGATCAGTACCAGCGAATTTCATTCAGAGAAATGTGGAGAATTTCCAGGTCACGGGTCACTGTGGTGATATAGAAAGTTATGTCAGATCGAAGAAAAATAGTATCACGCAACGTTTATCCAGCGGACACTTTACGTGTTGCCGTTCAAGAATACTGATTCGTGGGAAGTCATTAGTGCTTAGTGGCTTAGTCTCAAGAAAACCCATGTGTCGCTGGGGGGTACAAAGTTCAAACTCGTCGCGTGCTGGTCGCGATGTAAGATGAGGGTAGAGAGAGGTACATGCGCTGTGAGAAGTACGTTGCTCTGGGTGATTTGCGTCATTCATGTTACGAATTGTTTGCTCAGTCATATTTGAATCTGTATCGAACGTTTGTCTTGAGCAAACAGCACCGTGTGTTCATGACAAGCTGAGACACACGTGCAAAAAGTACAATTACGTTAGTGGACTGGGGTTGAGGTATCTTTCATATAGATGCACTCATCACTTTAAATATCAACAAATTTAGAAATCAATTCCATTTTAATGTAATTACATGATCGTCTTTTGAAATTTAAATTGCCGCTAAATGGCTAGGTCACGCGAGATTTGGGATCAATACTGTTCTGGGACGTCATTTTCAAGATCCCGCGTCTTTGTATTACGCAATAAACCGCACTCTCTCGTATAGGTACACATGAATGCATTAATTTCTCTAATTGAATATCACTTGCCTCATGTGGAAAAGTTCGTAGGTGTAACTTACTTAAGCTTGCGCTTTTGTATACATGTATATAAACTCTTGACTGCTTTAATTGTTGGGATTTAATTAATAACGTGAAAATGAAATTAGTTTATTTCATTGTGGGATTTCGTACATTAACTACATTCATGAAATGTACAGTACTGGAAAATTTCTCATTACATGATATACATTTTCTGATAAAGCTTCATAATCCACTTGTGTTTACCAAAAAAACTTATCATTTTTGCTTTTGACGATATCCTTGTATTCATCATATTCCCCGAGCTTAAGACCACCCTGGATGCTTTATTCGTGATTATCAGTGAGACAATCGACAATGTCAAGGTAAACTCTGCGCAATATTTGGCTGTGACGTCACTTCAGTGGCTAAACACACGATTTTTATAAGGGGCTTTGCGCATTCAAATACACGCTACACTAAAGGTTATAAGAGGAGGTTTTGTGTTGATGGATCCAACTGCATGTTTGGTGGACTAACTGTTCACTGGGTAAGAAGAGATTATCAGTTGTCATTCCCAAAACCTGATCGTCACAAATGTAACAGATTTATAGATTTAATTATCTACAAAAGGTATAACATGGCCATCTGCTCAGTAATGGCGCTGAGCTTTTACTGGGGGGTTGAAATAGCCAGGCGATTGCATTATCAGGCCACAGTACAAGTAAAACCAGGGGTCACAAGGGGTCGCACGTAAAAGATGAAATAGATGATCTTGTCAACTTACGTCATTTAGGGTTTATTCTGTTACTGTAAATGTTTTAATAGTAACTTACACACTATAATGCCGTAATCAGAATTACGTAATAAAACGCAGTGAAGTCAGTTGCAATGTTTACCGATAACCAAATGCCTAGAGCTGTGTTTTGAAATGTACTTTCTGACTGTTGTCCTCTAGCATCACTGTGAGGCAACACGCCTACGAATTGGAGAAGTGGACACGTAGTAAAAATATTCAGAGTGATATTTTATTTTGTTTCAGACTCAACCCAGCTTAATGGACGGTGCATCAAGGTTACGCCAGCATGACAATTTCCACAAACAATTGTCAGCTTTCCAGAAACTCACGGAAGCAGCGGAAAGGAGATTTTCGAAGGACACTCTATATCAAATGCTACGAGTTCTCGTCAAGGGAATCCCACACCCAAAGGTTTCTACGAGAGTTCAAACTGAAAGACGTGACGTTTACGAACACATCGACTCCATTCGGAAGCTTCAAGAGATCGTGTGCGCTTTCCAGGCGAGGAGGCGACGGGGCATTCAAAAAGAGGAGGCCTCTCACATCGTCAAATATTTCCACAACTTCATAAGGGAAATTTCCAATTTATCAGATTACAAAGAATATTTTGATGAGAGAATTTACAAATGTCTGTACGAATATTTCTACGACCCGACTGAGGACACTACTTCCTGTTCGTTAAACACGCTGGGCACAGACGTTAGAGCCTACAATACCGTGAGATTTCGTGACTTCGGCGTGAGTGATGACGCAGACAGTGGAAACTATTCTGATGACCTTTCCTCAAGGTCAAGAAGACACACTTCGCCCACACGCCTTGGGCAAAAGTCTATGAAGAAATCATCAGATGGTGTGTTGAAGCCCCAAAACGAAACGGATAGCAGAGAAAAGTGGTCGTGGGCTGTGAAAGAACTGCATGCCATCAATAGACGATGGGAGAATTTGTTGTCTAAAGAGCAACTTGACCCGAATGACTTTGAAGGGGATAGCGAAAATGACGTTCTACAGTACCCTTGCCACAAGCAATTTGTTTTGATCCTGAGACTTCTTCCAGACATTTTCATGAAAAGCTATAACTCGTTGGAGCTGGCCAAAATTTGGTGGACTCAGGCAAATAAATGCTTGAAGTTCTTCCCAGTGAGAAACAGAGGCGGTGCCGATTACGAGTACAAGTCTCATTCCATCCGGCACAAAATCAGACAACTCGAAGCATGTATTCACAGGGGCCAGAAAAATCTCGAGGAATTTCAGGTTGTCTTGGTAACAACGACATCCCGCGAGAAGCGCGCGGAAGAGCTTGCGACTGACTGTGAACATTTGGAAGAGTTGAAGATACAAGCAGAGCGAAAGTACAACCAGGCGCTAAACGAAAGGCGCGGCCTTATCCAGAAATTCGAGTATGCTATCAAAGGAACGTCGAAATACTTCGAGCTTAAAACTCAGTTGAAAACCCACGACCGCCACGTATCGGAAACATACAACGCTTTGAGAGTATTAAGGTACCAATTCGAGATAATGCATGATGACTTTCTGGTAGAAGTGGAAGTTAGGCCTAGCTTCATTCGGTTTACTGACCATGTTAAGGAGATGGTGTCCAGCCTAAAGGAAACTCTTAATTCTATGCGAGCCGAGAAGAGGCAATGTGAAAAAGAACTAGCTCTGATCAAGACAAACTGTGAAACAATGCGAATGGTCATGCGAAAACAGGCGGGAAGTGACGAAATAGCGGCGCCACCTGGTGGTCGTTCAAAGCGAGACACATCGCAGGCCGCTTTTAAAGAACGTGACAACACGTACGACGTCATCGCAACGGCATCTAAAAAGAGACCAGTTAAGAAGGGCGCTAACTCTGTCCGTGAGAAGAAACGTGAAGTGACGACTCCTCTGTGGTCTGAATCGGAGAGATCCGATGGCTTGGCGGAAGGAGATGGACACGAGGCGGACACAGAGTGGACTGGCGGAGACAAATACATGTTTGCCAAGTATACACGGCTCCTCGACTTGGAACGGAAGGGAAGAACTGTTCGCCCGCCGACACCGCCCAAATCCAAGTCGAAACCACCACGGAACGTTAGTAAATTGCCCAGGCCTGTGCATATCTGAAGTTCGGTTAAGGCCCCGTCCCTACACCACGGCTTGTCGGGCGGGTTTTGCAAAATTAAACGCAGTCGTTAAGGTGCCAAATGTAATTCGCTGTTAGTCGAAATGTGCAGATCGTGTGAAACAGGAGTTTATCCTGAAGTTCAGTCTTCGCATTAGACCAGTTCAGAGGGCAAACGGGAAACTCGTAAAATTTCTTCCCGCCTAAAGTTAACAGAAGGATCCAAAGCTGTGTACTCCTTTGTTCTTTCGTGTAATACGCCACACCTTTAGGGGGATGTATGCTCACAAAACAAGAAGGTAGTGCACAAGCACTTCAGCGTCACAGCAGGAACCAATGCGTTTTTACCAGAAACATTTTTGAGAGGCATTTAGAAGTTGAGTTGGATAATATAACGAGGTTATATGGACAACATATGGATATTGCACCATGTGAATGAACGCTGCTTTAAGCCATGGACACACCCCATCCTCACGTCATTACCAGCACTCCGAAACACGATTTGCAAACATTTAATGTGAAAGACAGATTTTAACTTGTATGGTGCAAGGCCGAACACTTCTTCCTTAAATGGCTGCGGTTGTCTTCAAAGAACCTGTAACGCTATGAGCATGTCCACAAGACGACTGGAACTCTTCCATTGTTACCGAATCCATAAAGTGCTTGAACTTCCCTTTTCTTTTATCGATATGTATATTTTTGTGTCCACTGTCGGATTTCCTGTGCAGAAAGACATGGCATGTTAATGTCTATAGCTTTGCTTTGGATATACATACGCATGCATATAGATAAAGATGGTCACTCTGAATAGAGTAAACCTCTACAGGTTTATGTGTTCCGTCATTGGGTTAAAATGTATACAATATATGTAATCACTATACAACGTAAGTGCGTGTGTTTGCATGGTGTTCAGCCTCGTACTCAAGAACTTTTCACCAACACAACATTAGATCCGGTTCGTGGGCGCACAATCCGGAAGGCCAGAGGAGGGGAAAAAAAGAAGTACAGATGACTTTGCACGAGCAAGAGCTGGATTCGAGCCTGTGGCCTCACTGGTCGGGGGCCCGCATAAACAGAGCCCGTATGTACAGAGCCCAAGTGTCACCGGTGTTACGTCCTACATGTAATTTAATCATCCTGGTGATTACGTGAATGACTAACTGACTTTCTTTTAACGGCTTTCACATATATCCAGTTTCGACGCTTATAAATGTTTATCAATGTACTTGCTTTGATAGAGGTTTAACAAGTACCCAAGAACATTTCACTTCAGTAAAGGACAGCAGTAAATTTTATATCACTGGAGGAATCCGTGCAGTGTGCCGGACATCTCCAACGAACCACCCAACCTACCCATGCCCAACAACAGCGAACGCCGGGGAACTTACTGATTTCAGTTGTATTTTTATTAACTCTCCACCAATATACATGAAGGGATTACAGCTTTCCACGTCGCCCCTTAGTCCTTCACAAAATCATTTTTCCCGACACACTTTTTTTCGCCAAAATATTCATCATCTTGAACTGTACACATTTTAACGATGACACATTACAGATCAAGTTCGCGTTTCAGGCTGTTGCGTGTATTTCGACAAAATTTCCCATGTTTTCACATAAAATTATGTCCTTTCACAACCTCTGTGTACAAAATTACGGTCTATCCTATCAAACTGAAATTTAATTGCCACATAGCTTCAACATGGCAAGTTGCAGATCAAGTTCAGGTTTGAGTCTGGCGAGGAATTTATTTAAATGTTTATTTGATTCAGGTTTTACTCCGCGCTCAAGAATATTTTATTTATAACACGACCGGCCAGCATAACAATGGGAGGAAGCCGGTCTGGGGACATACCCAAGACCATCAGCAGGATGCTGGCAGATCTTCCCACATAAGACTGGAGAGGAAGCCAGCAAGATCTGGACTTGAACTCGGAGCGATGGCATGCGCAAGAGGCTCCTGGGTCATCTACGTTAGCACACTAAAACCTTTGGCAACGGGCACCTCCAAAATGGCGAAGAACGGCAATCAGTTAGCCAGTATGCTATGCCAAGAGTCCTCATTCATGAAAAAGATATGGTTCATGGACTTTCAAGGAGCTAAAATCCTTTTCCTTGATATGGATGCCATTTGGCTTGCTTATTTGTCAGTCCATTTCAAACATAAGCTGAAAACATATTTGATTTATTTGTTTATTTGCTTTGTGTTTTACGAAGTACTCAAGAATATTTAACATATACCACGGAGGCCAGCATTATGGCGGGAGTATACTGAGCAGAGCCAGAAGGCAACCCATCACCATCCGCAGGTCGCTGGCAGCATAAGTTGGACTTTAACTCACTGCAACCACATTGGTGAGAGCGTGCCAATGCCCTCGGCCATGAAGGCCCCTATTAGGCAACAAAGTTTGGCCAAAATGTTGAACAAAGCTGGACAAAGGAGCTGAAAAACACTGGTCAAAATGCACATGAAGAGAATATATATACATTTGGAGCATGTGAATGTACACGAATTTAATAAGGTAAGCACCAGATGAAATAAAGAAGCCTTTGAACTACATGTGTACATGCAACCCAAAAATAAAAAATAGAAACTGGTTTATGCAGAAGCACCCTGACAAGTAACAAACATCCAAGGTAAAGTTCTATGACAATGTCATCATGTATGCCTATCTCTAACATAATAACTCAGCCATCTACACAGCAAGTTCTACCCTAAACAATTTATGACGGAGAACAGAGAACTACTCCCAAACTGAACATTTTTTCGTGCCATTTCAAACAATACTGTATCTGACTGTACTGTACTGTATTTGATTTAAAAATTTAACCAATATAGTCCATTTTAGATGCAGATGAAGTTCATAAAATATTATTTTTGTACTCACATTTCCATTAGAACATCATCCTATATGTTCCAAAATAATCTCAAAACACCTCTTACAGGCCTATTTATTTTATTTATTAATTTATATTTTCAGATATCAACAGATACAGTCCAGTAAGGTCACTACAACTCTCACTACACACAAAATTGAGTAACTTCTTCATGGACAAAATTTTAGATCTAAATCAGTACCACGTTAATGAAAGACAAGTTGACAGAAATATTTTTCTATTTACATCTCAATCTCATATAAGCCTGATTATATCAAAGGGATTTTTATAATGTTTTTTCCCTCTTTTATACGTTCATGCAAATTTACATGCAGAGTTAAACCTGTGTCAGTCATTACTGTTACTTGTGACAAGAAATATGTTCCTCAGCAAAACAACATGGTTCAAACAATTTAAATTTTTTGAATCTGTAAAGCATCAAGAAGGTCATCCATGCAGTGCTACTCAATAAGGAGACAAATAACTATTTGTTCTAACCCACCCGGCTAATGGCAATCTTTGACTGCACTCACACTGGAAAAGAGGCCACGTGAATCCAGGTCATGAAAAAACAAACAAAGACAACAATACAAATGCTGTAACAGAAACTTGGCACCCCAATCTGCCATGATTGTCCAGTAAAAAGCATAAAATGGTGACCAGATCAGCTGGAATCTGACTTTGTGGCTTTCTGCTACATGTACTTGCTGTGAGTCCAAAGCACACTGATTGCAATATGAGACTAGAACAGAATTACAATAGGCAATCAAGTTATGAAGAATCACCAAGAAACCACTGACTTTTGTAAAGAACCAAATCGTTTCCAAATTTGGACAAAAAAAGATTCAAACAGTTTCTGCAAAAGAATAACGTAATCCTTAAGCCTGGGATAAAGTAGACAGGGATTATCACAACATTTGTTCAGGTCTAAAGGTCATACATGCACACAGTATATCATACACTGTACGTGTGGGTCTCTTACACTGTTCGCAGAAAATTTGCATCATCACCTTCACCACTGGATGTTGTGTTTTTATCAATGTTTATTTATTTGTCTCTCTATTTCTGTCTGTCTGTAGGAATATGGAAAAGGTTAAGTCTAGGTTTGGATGAACACTGGTGCACAAGTCCACGGCCTTTGGATAAAGATAAATCCATGAAATCCAGATGGTGAATTTTTTAAACTGTTCTTCCTCATTGACACACAGGACATACATGTACATGTAATGCAGAGTAATGTCCCTTTGTAGTGACAAGGAATTTGAAGCTGAAGCTATGACATAAACCTAGCCTTTATTCTCAAAAAAAGAAGCATCTCTACAAATGTCGTAAAAGCAGTCACAAATTCTTATTTTAGATTAAGAGGGTGTCAACTGTAAAGGCCCGTTCCTGCTGTCAGTGACAACCATAGCAGCAACTACAACTGCAACTACCTGATGCTCAGTATGTGGAAACAGTCAGCATGAAAACAGAAACAGTTCTATCTTTGCTCGGCGACATGGATGTCGTCCTGATGTCACTGTAAGATGACCTCAGCAGTGGGAACAGTTCTACTGACTAAAGAACATCTTATCTTTTTCAACAATGTAGTTGTGCTGACAGCTGTGGTTGTTGCGCGAGGTGGGGACAGGCCTCTATACAGCACACGACAGCTCTCTTTCGACTTATCAACGTCTGTGATGAAAAACAAAAGGTGAAAAAGCAATAAGTTAAAAGATTTTTAAGTATTATATCCATCCACCCAGCACAAAACCAAGTTCAACCAGAGTGATCTCCCTTGATTCATTTCTTCTTAAGTCCTTGTATTCTGGTTTCTATGCTCTTGCTGGTAGTCTTGATCATCTCTGTGTTAGTCTGGAACAGTGCCTGCAGCTGCAAGACAACAAAATAACAGAATGTGTGTATTTATTTCATTTCCTCATGGATTCCATCATATGTACACGCTAACTTGTACGGTGTGTTGATTCCTCTCCAACGAGAGTCAATCATATAGAAGCATATCTATGGGCAGAAGCTCTTCAGCTTACAGAAATACTCAGCAATGATGTCAGATGTCAAGATTGTAGTTGTACAGATCAGCATCGGAGCATAGATGCTGTATGATGCCGGGGGAAGACAACTAACTTCTGTCCAGTATTATGACAAATTATGAAATGCTACCATCACCTGTAACAGGTTTGCTTATATAAAAGCTTACAAAAGTCATGTTAATAGCACTAAAGGGTTTCAGCATTCGTCAAACTGATTTAGAAAGTTTAAACCTTTGAAATAAACTGTCATGGCTACTTGAACATCATTATACCTGTAGATTAGCTTGGCAGAGTTTTGTTGAAATTTCAGTGTACTATGTTGCTTTTCAACGGAAGATGTCCCATTCAACCAAAACAGTACCGCAGCTCGAAAATCCATATGCAATTGACACAAAGTCCTACATAACAACTACAACATTTCTTTCATTAAGATAATAGATTTCTTGCCAACATTTCCATGCTTATTACCCGCTAATACTGCAATGATCGCCAAAAGATACTAGATTTTGGCCAAAGATATTACATTTCTTAGAATTCTTGCATACGACATGTTTGAATTTCATGTTCACAGAAGCTCTAAGGTTTCCAGTGAACTCTGCACAGGACTAAATGAAAAAGCACTGCTGACATATTATTACCATGGAAACAAGCGAATCTGGAAAATTCCCTGTCCAAGGTCACACAGTTTGAACCTGTAATCTTGTCATATGGAAACTTTAGCTAATGTAAGTAATCATACACATGATTCTTACCTTCTTCAGCATGTCACCATGGGAGCTAAGACTAGATGAGATTTTCTCCTGGGCAGAGTCAAGGTATGCCAGAGACTGACTAAACTGGAGAGCTATAACACAAGGGAGACAAACAGATCAGAAACTTTGATTTGCACAAGCACTTGTGCATGCAGACAAGACACTTAACTGCCATTCGAAGACGTCTGGTTTCTATGCTATTAAATGTATTTTTTAATATTTTAACACTGTAATATTTTCAATATTTGAGGAATAACATTTGTGGTTTTCTATGTATTTGCATAATAAGCATCAAGCAAGATCTTTGTCTACAGACAAATGGCCAAATTAGGTCTATCACTTATCTCCAACAATGTCATCGGGTTGAAAAACATCATAGAACATATCATTTAAATGTGAAATGCTAAAATTTTGAAAGTTTGTGCCACCGAAAGTCGGTGAAGAAAGCACTTTGCGATGATTGTGGTTATACCCAAAAATAGGTCATTCAACAATTTTGTTTGGCATGCAATAAATTCATTGCTTAAGTGTGACCAAAACCTCAAGAATGCATCTCTGCAAAAGTCGAGATTTTCTCTCTTACACCTAGTGAACCATTACTTGATTGAATGCCTCCATTTCTCAAACAAGTTTTTCTGTACACCTGCTGATGTAGAATGAACCCAGCTTACCTTGCTCGTGCAAGTCCTTGAGGGAAACCAGTCTATCAACAAGGTGAGGGACAGCTTCCGACATCGTCTCCCATTTCTTCATCAGCTCATACAGCTCAGATACCTGACGGGCATACCAAGTAGTGTATGGCTTACTAAATAATCCCTGCTTGTTTTGGTCACCAAGTAATGTATGGCTTACGAAATAATCCTTACTTGTTGTGGTCACCAAGTAGTGTATGGCTTGTTAAATAATCCTTGGTCACCAAGTAGTGTATGGCTTACTAAATAATCCTTGCTTGTTTTGATCACCAAGTAATGTGTGACTTGCTAAATGATCCTTGCTTGTTTTGGTCACAAAGTAATGTGTGATTTACTAAACAATCCTTGCTTGTTTTGGTCACAAAGTAATGTCTGACTTACTAAATAATCTTTGTTTATTTTGGCCACCAACTAATGTATGACTTCCTAAATAATCCTTGCTTGTTTTGTTCACCAAGCAGTGCATGGCTTCCTAAATAATCCTTGCTTGTTTTGGTAACCAAGCAGTGTATGGCTTACTAAATAATCTTTGCTTATTTTGGCTACCAAGTAATGTATGACTTCCTAAATAATCCTTGCTTGTTTTGGTCACCAAGTAGTGTATGGCTTCCTAAATAATCCTTGCTTGTTTTGGTCAGAAAGTACTGTGTGGCTTACTAAATAATTCTTGCTTGTTTTGGTCACCAAGCAGTGTATGGCTTACTACATAATCCTTACTTGTTTTGGTCACCAAGTAATGTATGACTTCCTAAATAATCCTTGCTTGTTTTGGTCACCAAGCAGTGTACATCTTACTAAATAATCTCTGCTTGTTTTGGTCACCAAGTAATGTATGACTAATAAACTTACAGATAAATGGAACGGTTGAAGAGTAACAATACTGTACATACATGTATTCTTTCCTAACAAAGCCAATGACAGATGGACATCCACATGACTGGACTGATGATGACCACAAAAACAATACTGTCACCCGCCTCCTCTCTGCCCCAACTTGTGCCCAGCCCCCAGAAACCTGGTACTCACCCTGGTTTGTTTCTCGATGTCCTCCTCTGCCTCCGCCTTCTCCCCAACCTTGTCCAGCTTATTGAGGACAGTGCTGAGCCGGCCATCCACCTGCTCTAGCTGAGTTCCATCCAGTAGGTTCAGTTTCGAGTTCAAGACTGTCACCGCTCCCTGTACAACAACAACCCAGTTCAATGTGCACCCCCTTTCCAGGCCACTTGTTTACAACAACAACACCAGTTGATGGATCTCAAGGTACGATGTGTATGCTCTTCAGACCACTTGTGTGACCTGTTTTGTCTAACCTTTTCTCACATAGCCTTTGTACATGAGGATAATTTATGTTCTGCCAACAACGGTTACCAGAAATCATCCGCAGGCCTCTTTTTCAGGCTATGTACCTTTCTGAAACTTTGATGCCTGCAGTTCAAGTGCATACCTCCGAAAAGACCTTTCGTCAAATACCTTACAGCCAAAAAATCTAACTGGAGTTGACAGAGTAAAATGCTTTAATGGTATGGAGACCAGAGGCACACATTTATATTTGCCTGGCTCAAATGACCCCTACAAGTATGAGAAATGAATTGACTTGAATACCAACATGTCTTCTTGTACTCACCAACAAGCTCTTGTGATTTGTATCTGCTGTCAAAACACCCTGCAATAATAAAGTGGTAAAGAGTGAACTCAAACAGAAAAACAGGTGCACATGAAAAGAACCACACACATATAATAACACATAGCTGGACAAATACAGTGTTTAGGAGTCATAATCAATTTCTAAAATTCTCAAATTCTAAAACTGAAGAGCCTCATGTTCACACTGTGCCAGTCTGACATTAACAGTGTGAAGATTTGACACTGACACAGTGAACATTGTGCCAATCTGACATTAACAGTGTGAAGATTTGACACTGGCACAGTGAACATTTGGCACGGATACCATAAAGACTGCCCATGACAGTAACATTCAACACCTACCCTACGAAGATTTGACAATGACAATGTGTAGATTTGAAAACACCACCACAAAGTTTGTCCTTCACACTGTGAAGATTTCACCATGACACTGTGAAATTTTGACACTGAAAACTCACCAGTTTCTCCGTGTTTTGTCCAATGACAGCTTCAAGCCGCTCCAGCCTCTCCTCTAGACTTGCCACCTGACAAAACAAAGTGAGATTACCATAGATTAGCTGACATGCTTGTGGCACTCTCTGAGTGACTGAAGACCTTTTTGGTTCTCAGATAGGGTGTACAATGGATGAACGGCAGAATAAGAATTTCGACCGACATGTTAAATTTAAACAGTACACTGACAGTGTTGGTTTCAGCCCTTAGGAATCTCACCCTATGACTCTATAGCCTAGATAATGTATCTTACAGAAAATGTTACGTTAATACGTCTCGCGACAGTGGCCCACTTCTACTGAACTGAGCTGGTTAAGGTTGTAGAACAGTTCATATTTGACATGGCCCCAGCTCATTGCCAGCACTCATCCTGCTGGACTGGTTTGTAGAACAGCTCATATTTCACATGGCCCTGCTCACTGGCAGCACTCATCCTGCTGGACTGGTTTGTAGAACAGCTCATATTTCACATGGCCCTGCTCACTGGCAGCTACTCACCCTGCCACTGCTATTGAACTGAGCTTGATCCGGTGTGTAGAACATACTTTACAGGGCCCTACTCACCGGCAGCTACCCACCTTGGCACTTCCACTGAACTGAGCTTGATCAGGCTTCCAGAACAGTTCATATTTCACATGGCCCTGACAATTCTACTGAACTAAAGCTTGTTCAGCTTTGTAGAACAGTTTATATTTTACATGGTACTGCTCACACGCAGCTACCGACCCTGGCATTTCTACTGAACTGAGCTTGTTCAGGCTTCTAGAACAGTTCATATTTGAACTCATTTGAGCTCATTGCCAGCACTCATCCTGCTGGACTGGTTTGTAGAACAGTTCATATTTGACATGGCCCAGCTCATTGCCAGCACTCATCCTGCTGGACTGGTTTGTAGAACAGTTCATATTTGACATGGCCCAGCTCATTGCCAGCACTCATCCTGCTGGACTGGTTTGTAGAACAGTTCATATTTGACATGGCCCAGCTCATTGCCAGCACTCATCCTGCTGGACTGGTTTGCAGAACAGTTCATATTTGACATGGCCCAGCTCATTGCCAGCACTCATCCTGCTGGACTGGTTTGTAGAACAGTTCATATTTGACATGGCCCAGCTCATTGCCAGCACTCATCCTGCTGGACTGGTTTGTAGTACAGTTCATATTTGACATGGCCCAGCTCATTGTCAGCACTCATCCTGCTGGACTGGTTTGTAGAACAGTTCATATTTGACATGACCAAGCTCATTGCCAGCACTCATCCTGCTGGACTGGTTTGTAGAACAGTTCATATTTGACATGGCCCTGCTCACTGGCAGATGCTCACCCTGGCATTTCTACTAAGCTGAGCTTGTTCAGGTTTGTAGAACAGTTCATATTTTACATGACCAAGCTCACCGGCAGCTACTCTCCCTTGCACTTCTACTGAACTGAGCTTGTTCAGGTTTGTAGAACAGTTCATATTTGACATGACCCTGCTCACCGTTAGCTACTCACCCTGACCCTTCTACTGGATTGAGCTTGTTCAGGTTTGTAGAACAGTTCATATTTCACGTGGCCCTGCTCACCGACAGCTACTCTCCCTGGCACTTCAGCTTGACTGAACTTGTTCAGCTTTGTAGAACAGTTCTTATTCTACATAGTCCTGCTCACTGGTAGCTACCCACTGAACTGAGCTTGTTCAGTTTTGTGGAACAGTTCATATTTTACATAGTCATGCTCACTGGCAGCTACTCACCCTGGCACTTCTACTGAACTGAGCTTGTTCAGGTTTGTAGAACAGTTCATATTTCACGTGGCCCTGCTCACCAGCAGCCGGTTTCTTGGAGCCCTCGGGAGTGGGCGTGGCTTTCACAGATTCTAGCTGGGTGAGGAGACGCCTGGAGAAAGGAGTCAAAATGAAAACTTACAAGGTCATCCTAACACACAGAAGCACATAGAGCATATGTAGTCTAACTGGCAGTAAAATGAGGAAATTATACAAAAACGAAAGATTCTTAAAACAAACCAGGAAACCTTGTAACCTAGATGTAATATAGATACAAGATGTGTCAAATCAAACATTGCTGTTTTTCAACTTGATCTCAGGGGCCATAAAGTGGATCTGTATGCAAAATTTAAGCATTCATTGAACATACCCCCAACAACCACTCAGAAACAAAGAAATCAGTAGATATACAAAACACTGACTCAGCTGGTTTTCATACTTCATCTGAGATTCAGCAAAAAGTCCACGTTGACAGGTAAATAAAGGCAATAAATTATCATCTTGGCTACGGAAGCATACACTTTTCCCAAAGGATATCATCCTCCCTTCTAAACAAACCTTAAACACCTCTTTACAATCAACAGAGCTTTCAGAATTAAGAAAAATTAACACCTTAATCATGCACCAAACTTTAAGTCATTCAGGAAAAAGAAAATAAAAAAAAAACGCTCGCTATCCCCAATTTGCCCTCTTTTTTTAGAGGAGTGCACAATAAAAGACTACACATTGGAGACTAAAACCACAGCAGTGATGACAGTGACCAATCCCGTGAAAAACAAACACAGCTTACTTTTGCAGCGCGCCCTGGGGGTCTGACAGGTCAATGGAAGCCTCGGGACCCAGGAGTTTCTCCAGGTGAAGGTCAGCCAGCTGGTGCTGGAGGTATTCCAGTTGTTTGCCGGCCACAACAGGAGAAGCTTTGTCACTGGAACTTTCGTCCTTCACTGCTTCCTACAAGTACCAACACACCATCAAGGGCCTCTCTTAACACCATACAAAATCTCTCCCTACAAGTACCAACACACCACCAAGGGCCTCTCTTAACACCATACAAAATCTCTCCCTACAAGTACCAACACACCACCAAGGGCCTCTCTTAACACCATACAAAATCTCTCCCTACAAGTACCAACACACCAACATGGGCCTCTCTTAACACCATACAAAATGTCTTCCTACAAGTACCAACACACCACCAAGGGCCTCTCTTAACACCATACAAAATGTACAAACACAGCACCAAGGGCCTCTCTTAACACCATACAAAATGTCTTCCTACAAGTACCAACACACCAACATGGGCCTCTCTTAACACCATACAAAATGTCTTCCTACAAGTACCAACACACCACCAAGGGCCTCTCTTAACACCATACAAAATGTACAAACACAGCACCAAGGGCCTCTCTTAACACCATACAAAATGTCTCCCTACAAGTACTAACACATCACCAAGGGCCTCTCTCAACACCATACAAAATCTCTCCCTACAAGTACCAACACACCACCAAGGGCCTCTCTGAACACCATACAAAATCTCTCCCTACAAGTACCAACACACCACCAAGGGCCTCTCTTAACACCATACAAAATCTCTCCCTACAAGTACCAACACACCACCAAGGGCCTCTCTTAACACCATACAAAATCTCTCCCTACAAGTACCAACACACCACCAAGGGCCTCTCTTAACACCATACAAAATGTCTTCCTACAAGTACCAACACACCACCATGGGCCTCTCTTAACACCATACAAAATGTCTGAACCTTTTATATACAGAGCTCCTTCATTAGAACATTGTTGTTGGAAGAAAACTCTGTGTACTCTGTTGTACGTATGTACATGTATGCAGAGTTGAGGTTTATGTTATATTCAACAATGTTTCAGTTATATGGTAACTAGGTGTCCTTAGAATGTGTATATGCAATGCAAAACACTGTTTTGAACAATATATAACACATTGTTCCCTTATACAATGCCACACAGTTGAAATAACAAGGGGAAAACTTTTTCTGTGTTAACAAGAAAGTTACGAATGAAATTTGTTCATTTGAAGAAGTTCACCATAGAGATGAACACAACATCACATTGTTGAACTCAACACCACATTGCTGAACTTAACATCACATTGTTCATCTCACCACCACATCGCTGAACACAGAACCACATTGCTGAACTCAACACCACCATGCTGAACTTAACAACACATTGTTGAACTTAACACCAAACTGCCAAACACAACACCACGCCACACAGATAAACACAGCATCACGTTGCTGAATTCAACACCACTATGCTGAACTTAACACCACATTGTTGAACTCAAAACCAATTTGCTGAACACAACCCCATACCACATTGCTGATCACAACACCATATCGCTGTACTCAACACCACATTGCTGAAATCAACACCACACAGCTGAATACAACACCACATTGCTGAAATCAACACCACAAAGCTGAACACAACATCACATTTCTGAACTCAACACCACATTGCTGAGCTCAACACCACAAAGCTGAACACAACATCACATTTCTGAACTCAACACCACATTGCTGAGCTCAACACCACAAAGCTGAACACAACATCACATTTCTGAACTCAACACCACATTGCTGAGCTCAACAACACAAAGCTGAACACAACACCACATTGCTGAGCTCAACACCACAAAGCTGAACACAACATCACATTTCTTAACTCAACACCACATTGCTGAGCTCAACACCACAAAGCTGAACACAACATCACATTTCTTAACTCAACACCACATTGCTGAGCTCAACACCACACTGATGAAGTAAGCACCATCAGGCTTAACAGGAAGCTTTGGCTAGGAACAAACTTGGTGTGAAACTCATAAACACATCATAGCTCACTATCACAGGTTATAATTTCACAAGTTGTGAAGGAATATTAAAGTTTTAGAAATGTAAAGCAAATGTAATTATCAATGTAATTATGGACCTAACTATCTGCATGTACACAATATGTATACCACAAAACTGGTGCCGTAAATCATCTGATAAAACCGTTTAAAAAAAGGTGTTCCTAACAACATTGCTCAGAGCCCACAGGAACCTATACGTGCAGTTTTACATTCTAGGCACAGAAATAAGAATAACACATCTTCACTTTCTCAAGACTTGCGCCCTGCTTCCATTAAGACAGAAAGCCGTGTTAGTGCCATCATACCCATCTCCTATACTGGACAAGATAAAGATGAGGTCTAACAACAACAGCATGAACAGTGTCTAAAGTTAAAGACGCACCTGGATTTTGTTGGTTTCCTCGGCCAATTCACGGATCTCATGGAGAAGCCGTTGGTACTTCTGCTGCGGTGTCTCTACGCGAGCTCCTTCTTCTGCCTGCAAACATTGACACCATAGGAATATCAGTCATAAGCATCACACACCATACAGTAGTAACGATGACTTTACTTGTAACACAGCAATCATAGTTTATGCACCATGTAAAGTGGACTGCGGGCATCATCCAATTATAGACAATACTTTGCACCGGATAAACTTTGACAAAAAAAGAATAATAAAACAAGAAAACGATCAGAGACTACAAAAATGTATTTCCCCCCGTGCACAGCACATTTAGCCATTGCACAGTAATACTACATTTTTAAGAGACTAAGTGCACCTGTCAAAGAAATGAAAGAAAACAAAAACTAGAGCCCAACAGCTGTGAAATGGATCTACTGCTCTTCTTCTAATTTTATTCTTCTTGTAACTAGTCACTAGTTGTCTTCCAGTACAATTCTCCATTCACAAAGTGCCTATCCTTTATTGTATCCATAATGGGGGACACAGCAGCAGTACTTTGGACCATTTTATGTCAATCTTTTCTTCTGCAGCTCAGGGCCTTGGTTTAAAGAGAATGCATTGCACTAGAACGTCATACTGTGATATACTGTAAGAGTGAAGACATTTTCCCTAACAAAATACATTGTAAGTCCTTGCCATTATTTGTTTGGCTAGTATGATCATCAATAAAGTCCAAAATATCTTAATTATTTGTACCACTGCTGACTGGCAATAGGTCAAGGCAACACATCATGATAAAATACATGTTTATTATAAATTTTTGTCAAGCCTGTAATGTAGAAAATTTTTAACCCGATACCAGCTGGAGGCTTTGAACCCTTCGAATATACCACCACTGCTTGTAAATGGTGAGGGGTATCAGCTAATTGTATTTGGACAACTGAAAACTGTCACCACTTGACTGTAGCTTTAGGATTACCAGCTGACTTGAGACCTTGCACAGAATCACTCAACTGCTGACACCAATATTATGGAAATTTACTGTCATGCACAAAACCCCACAGAAAACAACTGATCAACAAATGCAGTATGTCAAATGAAATGCATGTGTACAGAAATTACTCTCAAATGAATAGAAATAAAATTTTTAAAAAAGTTTACAGATTCGTCATTCAACATCAGAGATAACAGTTATTTTGTATGTTAAAATTGCTAATTTGAACCAAGCACTTGATTTGTTAGGATGGGGAAGGGACATTTTCAAGAAGCATATACATGTATACTAACCAGAAAATCCAGCAACCTGCAGATGGTTGTGGGTTTCCCTTCCATTCTGTCCGGTTTCCTCTCGCTATTATGCTGGCCACTGTTGTATAAGTGAAATATTCTTGAGTACAGCGTACAACACCAATCAAATAAATAAATAAATGAAGCGAAAATCACGTCTTGTTATGTTACCCCTGAAACATAGCGCAAAGAGAAAGGCCAAAAATTGCATGTCAGCTTTACTAGGAAACCATGAAAGCATAACCTGTGTACATTTTCTAATATTTATAAAATAAAGTTAAATATGTTCTTATCCTATTATCCCGTTAATTCAACATATGAAGCTTATTTTTGATGTGATTGCTAAGAAACGAAAGTTTACATATATCAGGGTGTTCATTAGTAGTCAACAGGCAGCAATTTCCGGTGACTGTGGGCCGCAAAACCGCCAACTACTGAAGCTGATTATAAAATAAAAAATAATATGGCATTGTTGTTGTTTCGCTCTTGTGAAAGAGAACGCTTGTACCTGAGTTTGTCACTGTAAAAGCTTCATTTTTACACTTTTACCTCTACATTATATCTTGTGTTCATCATTTAGATGACAATACTTTATTTCACGTGACAAATTTGATTATTTAAATTTCTTGACTCACAAAACTTGCATGTCTTCCAACTGCGAGTGACATTTCCTGAGTGACTTGTACATTGTCTAGAAACTTGCACAGGTTGGAAATGTAAGGTAGGCAAGGTACCTGTCCGTTATATCTTCTTGAGCAATAACACAAGGGGTCAAGGTGAAATGCGTGAAACGAGCGTGAATCTTATCGAAAGCAGTTCCCTCAACTTTGAGTTTGGAGATTCGCAGAGATTTTTTAGAGTACAGGCGATCGACTCAGTGTTGCAACGAATGTCAGAATTTTAAAACAGACGTCAATTTTTGTGGGCTGATTTCAGTGAATTCACCATGCGCCTGGCTTTGTGAGTGGAAATAAATATCTTTAACAGCAGTGTATTACTTATCCAGTAAAATCTGGAGGTAAATGAAAAAGCAGAAAATTGATGAGAAGCTGATTTCAGCTGCTCTCACATTGCATTATTTTAGTGGGTTTCTTCAAAAATTCTAAATTTTTTCCCTTGAATTTAAAATTTATCATCAATAAGATGTTGGGACTTACCAGTTCATATTCTGTTTTGTTGACATCATAGCCTGTGCGCCTCCCCTTGCTAATACTGTCTGAGAAATCTTGAGAAATAACATGACACATACAGGTATTCAATTTAATGTAATTAAATTCCACTTGGTTCAATTAGTATTCAAGTGTGGTTCAAATCACACAATTCCTGAAAAACAGAACTTTAACAATGTGGAAGTCATATTTCTGATCACAAAAAATGTATAAAACTTATAGGGTACATATGGTAAATTTTCAAAAGCATCAGAAAACAATCAGTCAAATAATTCCTTAAATATGAAACAAGTCACCCGAAAAAATCTGACACTTGCAACTAGTAGCTAAAAAGAATCCGTGGCCACTGTGCTTCAGCCTTTGAATATGGTCCAAGATGTCAACAGTAACACCTCAGTCTTCATTTCCAAGTTCTAATAACTGAAAAAATATGCCAAAACATAACGAAGACCATATTTGGAATCTGCACAAAATAACCTTTTAAATGATACATACTTTGTTAAAATGTGGTCTGTTCCTTTTAGATAGACTTATCCAGAACTTACCCACTCCTCCAGCGCTGACATCTTTGCCTTTGAATTTTGAATATGCAGATTTCACATCAACAGAGAGCTTCTCCACATTCTCACTGTTGAGCTCCTCCTGCAGAGTGAAGGTGGAAAACAGTTTACAATCACAGCAGACACACTGTTATGTCCAGCCATTTTCCTGCTAAGTTTATCACTGCATCACACTCAATTACATTAAAAAAAAAATCACTTTGTGACTAATGTTTACTGATGAATCATGCTACTTAAAAACAAAGAAAAGAAAAAATCCTGACGAGCTCTCGACTAAATCCTTTACAAAATGCTGTTCGCTAAAGCAGTTGTGTTGGTGGACTTTTCCACTAACAATTGTAATTAAAATAACCATGCCATTGTAAATAATCCACACTGAAGGACAACCACAAGTACATGTAAATAAGCACACATTAAACGTTCACTCGGGCAGTCATCAATTCCCTGATTATATACTTACATTCACATCATTTTGGTCGTCTTCTGGCAAATCTCCAGTTTCGTACACGTCTGGAGAATTCAGGTCCTTTGGACAGAAAAAAAACAACAACAACAAAATACAGACATGTTGTTTACTTAAGTGCTCTATCCTACAATACACGTATAATTGACTTAGTTCTTGACTTATGCTGGTTATCCTTCCATTTTGCACGGCCAAAGCTTTCTTCCTTGAGACGCTGAAGGATCTGAAAATTCAAACTTTTAAAGGGAAAGGTCCTGTAAACTGTGAACCGTGACATCAACAGCTTTTTGTACACCTTTGTGTCCAGCTGTGAATAAAGTTCTTGTAAACCGCACTGCTGTAATGCGATAATAAATTCATATCATATATTAAATAAATTATACGATATTCAAGTTCTACAGCGGAGCCACTGTTGACACAGGTTATCAATATAACGCATATAGTCCACCAAAAAATCAAAATAATTAACTGTATTTAATTTTGTACAAAACAATTGAAAATATCAGTGACGGTATTTTTAGATACAGGTTTTAATGGTGTTTGAACTTGTCATGACAGCACTTTGTGAGGTCTTCCCTTTAAGTTTGAATGGCACAAATGCTACTTTTGATATCCATCTCCCTGATTAAACCTTCTCCAACAAGCTCCCCACAATCAGCCACCAGAGACCATGCTGTCACCAGTTCGCAATTCAACTTCCGAGTCACAGTGTGACAGAAGACGAATTCTTTGTCACTTCTGTTTTGCGAGCACATATGTTACAGTCACTGTGAGTATTAGTAAGTTCGTGGTGATTCGGACTGGTCTGTTCAGGAGTACACGTGGAGGGATATTTCGCTCCTGGTGAGTTACAGCCGCGATGTGGGAAAAACATGATTTGGGAGTTGCACAGTTTTGCTGCAGCTAAACTGAAAGATGTGGCAGAGCACTTCCAGCCTCGAACTTGGTGACATTTGCAAAGCTGGGAAGGACACCAGTTCAGTAACTGTAAACGATATGGCCAATACCTGGGTTGGAACAGATTATGATGTTTGATCTCCAGGTCTATCAGACAAACTGGAAATGTGAAGGCAGTACAGTTTCATTTGCTGTAAGGGAATATAAGATTAGAAAGAATAGACACATCCATCATAAGACTATCTTGGCTGCCAAGAAATCTGTGAGTTTAGCCTTTATATTTTTCTGATTTTGACTTTCATATTTGCTTCATGTTGTTGTTCTTATATTTCATGTTAATCACTGAAATTCACACATAAAGTGTAGGGATAGCATGTCAATGTATGCGACTGGTAGGGTAATGTCATTTCCATGGTCAAATATATACACAAATTAGGATTTTGGCAAATGCCAGAATTTCATCCGACCCTTCGCCAGTTACTTTCCATTGGTTGCTGGTTTCCTCTGGTTTCACTAGTTTCCTCCAAATCTGAAACACACACAGCTATGAAACTGAATTTATGCTGTGTAATGTTGGTATATGTATGTTTAGCCGGCATCATTAGGATTTTATTATATGTTTGTTTACATTATGTTTGTTTACATCTTCACCATGCTGTTGCATCTTTCTGGCAGTGAAATTTGTTTGGTTCTATTCAGCTTGAACTGCACACAGGATAGGACAGGAAATAAAGAGTGTGTGTGCCAGACAGTGGCAGTCTGTCAATCTTTATGGAATAGTAACCACTGGCGCGGTTGTGACAATATGGCTTAAGCCGATTCCAGAATTAATGCACTATTGCGCGTGCACATGTACGGCAACTGGAGGAATGCCATTGCAGTATACAAATGGCATAGGTAAATTTTTATCTATTTAAACAGTGGCTGTAACATCTGAATTCCTCATCACTCTTACAGCTGGACATGCATTGGCAGTGAGTTTATCCTCCTGTATGTTGTTATAGTTGACTAGCATGGATGGCCATAACTACAGAATAGCCTTCCAGCATTTGGGACGAAGTGGTTGATTGTTTTCCTTTTAAGTCGATTGAGTCATTGTGAGTGCTTTGAAGTGGGGTGACTTTCCACTGCCAGTCGACACTGTATGCACAAATATGTCCTGTTTCAATGCCACACATGTAGTTTTCTGAAAAGCTGACTTATTTTCATGTACTAATGCTGCAATTTGTTTTTATTAAATTCCCTGTAAACTCATTTAAGATGATTGAACACAGAGAAAGGTTTCTAAAAAAGGCAAGCTGTTTAATGCAACAAACGTGACGAGGTGTTGACAGCACTTTTGTCAAAGTAGTCACCGCTCTGAAATGCCATTCACCGTGGCAGCATAGCCAAATGCTGTGTTTGGCGATTTCACTTCCAGTTAGTAGAAATATCGGACTTGACTATATCTATATAGTAAGTATATCTTAAGTAAACATGACGGTTTATGTTCATTACATTCATTAGATTTCTACATAATTAATGTTAAAGGCGAGCCATACTTCTTGGCAAGAAAAACTGCTGTGGACATGTCTGAATCAAGTTTGAATTTCCAGGCTTTTAACATTCAGATTGTGGTTTTTGATTGGTTTTAGTTTTAAATGGCGCAAAGCATGGTGTTGCAGCTGTGACAGTTAATGATCAATTGATTTCGTTCATCAGGTAACATTAATACTGTGTGTTTCAAATTGAAGCCAGGCAATGTTCTTTTAGCCACAAAGGCGGATGCCAACTTTGTTTTGTTTATTTTATTGTTTTGAAAGTGTCACGAAGTTCGTGGGGTTCAGTTGTCAGACGTTACACTGCCGGGTATGGCCGACGAATAGCAGTGGGTCATTTGACTTGTTGAAATATTGTCAAGAGTGACATGACATATGGTAGTTTGTATCACCAGGGCCCCAGTTTTCGTGCCTGATTATGTCGGGTTTCCCGAATGCGTGCAATTGAACTGATAATTGCTGGATTGTTATACATTACTCAGTAAACTAAAGCATAGTCAGAGATTTGCTCTGACGACATCTTCAGGCTCAATATACTTACTATGCCCGGTAAATTTGCATATTTTGGGTCTGCAGCCATTTCAATGAATCACCCAAATACCGCGAGAAGGGACGAGAAATGCGACTCAATGCTACTTCCTGACAGAAGAGCTCCCGCAGTAAACATGAATGTTGGCATTTTGTGAAAATGCATCGTTGTTGTTTACGTTAACATACTGTCGATCCCCTCTTGACCTTTCATAGAAGAATTTTATTCTTAACTTTGTAAAGCTGAAGTTATATTTTGTTTGCTTCATTTCCTATTTTTACGTTAACATTCAGAAGGAGTAGATTTATGATATTCTCAAACAACCTGTGCCGATTCAGCAAAGCCTATCTCCTTTATCTGCTGTTAAAATCATTGTTATCTCCTTACATCAAACTCAGATGTAGTCACTTATGCGCTGTACTTATCGGGTTTATCTTGTTTAATCTGGTTATGGAATGAACTGACAGCAAAATTGACAGGTCCAGCTCTTTTCAACTGTAGGTCAAACAACATTTTACATTAATTTCTGGGTAGGCCTGAACAAATTTTGGTCAGAAAAGCAGCCTTGCTCGCA
The DNA here is from genome assembly GCA_016165875.1 of Acanthopleura granulata. Taxonomy (NCBI): domain Eukaryota; kingdom Metazoa; phylum Mollusca; class Polyplacophora; order Chitonida; family Chitonidae; genus Acanthopleura; species Acanthopleura granulata. The sequence continues at coordinate 7,089,334 of JABBOT010000018.1, read as the reverse complement.
TACAATAGGCCCCCATGTGTTTACATGTAAGTTTAGTTACATAATTAATCCTAGGTAGCGTAAAGTAATTAAGCAGTGGCTGCAGTAAACTGCTTTTCTCTTTTGATACAGTGTTGTTGATTTGGGAAAATAGAGCCTGTTGCCTTTCATGTACAAATCGTCAATGTCAATGTGTCTTGTCTGTTATTAAATACGTCCTTTTTTTGTGATATAAAAACAGTAAAACATGAAATATACCTGATGCGTAACTCTTAATCGTGTCAATGTACAGAGAAATTAGAGCTCTGAACAGAATATAAATTAACCATATGAATGCTTGGGGCCTCAGTATTTTGTGGAAAATGGGCTGTGTGTGTGGAAAGGAAACCATTAAAGTTGGCGAGCGGCGATTTTACGTGAGGTCAAGACTAGGAGAAGGGTGAGATTTATTCCATATTACCATGTTGTTTATGATTTAATGAATAATGCTGTATGTTCAGGATAAAGTGATTGGCATTTAAACTGATACCCATAAAGATTGTTCAATTACAGACAGTTTCTCTTTCATTAGCTACCAGTACATCTAAGTTGGTAATTTGTCAGACGTGAAAGTGTACATGTATGTAGTGTTCAAGGAAACAGAAAAACACCCTGTCTGAAATTTCTGTTAATTAAATGTAAGATTGGAATCCATTTAAAAGACATCTGTTGTACATGTGAATTAACATATCTGGGTGATAATGAGCAGCGAGTTACTCGTGGTCAGAGGGCTACTTGAACAGTCTTCCTGTGATTGAACAACAACTGTCTGCCACCAATATGGTCTTGACAAATGTACGTTTACACCTGTGCATTCATGCTAGAGAAAGTTTTTCATTAACTTGTTCAAAGTCAGTATTTCCTCATCAATATATATGATGAAAGCTAGTATATCCAAGTGAAAATTCTTGAATGCAGCTTTTAAATAACAATCAAATAAATGGGTAAGTATAATGTAATCTTGGGTAACTGCTGCAAAAGTGTAATGCCATGAACACAGTGTAGCAGGGATAATCTCCATTCTCTTATTAAACTGCACTCAATGATGTCCAGCTTTACAGCTATGACGGTTTCCTGTTACGTGGCCTCTAAATGTGATGAAATTTTGATTTCTCACACTTTGTAAAGCACATATCTGGCCCTTTGCACTCGGTAATTTTCGGCATTACAGCTGTAATGGTTTTCTGTAACATAACCTTCAAATATTAGGAAAATTGCATTTTTCGAACTTTGATCATAATTTGCGTCAAAAGTATATATCTCAGGCAAAAAATAAGATCAAGTTCGTGATCAGGACGTCAAACTATATCAGGTAGCGTACTTAAAATATTTAAATTCAAAAACTTTTGGTCACGGGATAACTTCAGAAATCAGTGCATTTCCACAGTTTTCAAGATGTGCAAATGATTTTTGTACACGTAATTTGCCTTGACATATTCTGTCCGCATTTTAAATTTCAGCTCATTCAGATAAATCCTTCTCGAGAAAATGACATGCCAGCGCATTCTATTCATGGCAACTTGGCATCCAAAGTGCATGTAGGTCAGCTTGAAAAATGACATTTGTGCGGAAAAAATTTCCATGTAAAAATGATAAGAAGTAGATTGTATTTTAACCTCAAAGTGCTAGGACTAGTCCGCAGTGCCTAATAATTTCATGATACGTAAGAAGAGAGAGAGAAAAAAGACTGGTAGGATTTATCTGGATTTGAACTTGAGATTACCAGTTACAACCTCCACTGGGGCTATGTACAAAACTGATTCTTGCAGATTTGTAATCCTGACAACAAGGAGCACCAGATAATATGTTTAGTTAATCATTTTAAGCATTATTTAGAGGTGATGTAATTTTTTACACAACTTCCGAGGTCAATTACAGCCTAATATGCTTATCAAATTTCATTGGGCCATTCACCTAGAAACAGCAAATGGAATTTGCTCTGAACAGGTACAATCATTTGTGACAAGAAGATACTTTAAGCTTAATAATGAAGTTCAAAATGGCTGCTAAATCACATGACTGGCCAATGGACACTAACCGTCAAAAGTTGCTTCATATGTTGATTATCAAGACAGCAAAGCTTGGATTCTCCACCTTCAGTAGTTAATCCAAACGATTTCAAGAGGTGTGGAACCTGTGTGGACCCCTAATTTCAGTTTTTGAGCATTGTATAAGCTTTGTTGGTAGGTCATATACCTGTAATTATGATGTTACTTGCTTTCAAAATTTTGTCAAATCAATGTGCTCATTATTTATTGTTCAAATGTTTACAGAGGTTTCAGCTATGTAGACCTGATAGAAGATGTACAGTCTCGCAAGCTATATGCGTTGAAGCGAATCACGAACCATTCTAAAAAAGACGAGGAAATCGCTCTGAAGGAAGTGGAGATCATGCGCATGCTCAGCCACTCGAACGTCATTCCCCTGGAGGAGACGGAAACATTAGCTATTGGTAGATATTCAAAGACGGTGGATCTGGTCAGTGAAGTGCTGATTGTTATGCCATTTTATAGGGTGAGTTTATGTTTCAGTGTGGCTGTGATTTATTTATTTATTTATTTATTTGCTTGGTGGTTAAGGCCATACTCAAAAATTTTTCACCTTTAATGATATCAGTCAGGCTTATGGGTGAGGAAACTAGTCCTGTGGCAGGTGCTTGAAAAACCTGCTGATGTAAACCCCCAGCTGAACCTGCCAATGAACTGAATTCCTTCATGCAACCTCTGTGTTCAAGGACATGGCAGTGGCAGCGAGCCAGCGGTTTAACCATCTGAGTCAGCACAGGGCTTCCAAAGATTAACAAGTACATGTATGAGAAATCTGCAAGGCGGTGTAAAATATCAATTAACTAACGTGACTAAACAGAAAGTCTTACTTAAAGTGGTGTTTGCTGAGTGCACTCGAACCGAAGGGGAACCATAACATTGTAAGGATAATCGACATAATTGCAATATTTGTTCTTCAGTCTTTTGTTTTAGACTTTAATCTTTATCACTCCCCTTCCCAAGTAACTGAATGACGGACTGTGGTTATTAATTATGTAAAGACTAAGCTACATGTAAATGAACATGTACATTAATAACACATCTGTTGTGGCAGATTTTTGCCAAGCCTTCTGCCATTGCAATTTTAGGATGATACCGTGCATGGTCATAGCAGTGTACATGTACTGTGTAATTAAAATATTAACTAATTTAAGCGACAGATTTGTTTATGGTGTTTTCAGAAAGGATCGCTTGAAGATCGAATGCAGTCCTTAGCAAAATCCTCCAAATGCATGAAAGAAGAGGACCTGTGGCAGTTTTTCCTGGGGATCTGTAAGGGGTTACAGGCCATGCATAATCTGAGCCCACCATATGCACACAGGTAGTCTGACTCTTGGTATGCAATTTTATGTGTTGTAGGCCTATATGGCAGTTTCTTTTTCTGGGGTCTGCGTTAAGGCAGACAGAGACCATGCACAGTTCCACCATACGTGCACAGAGACATTTTGTCATGTAACAGTGTTTTCTTCTGGAGATCTGCAAGGGTTACAGGGGATTCTCAATCTGAGCCCTTGCTCTGGTCATACATACAGTGCACATTGTGTTTCATGGGGGTGTGTAAGGGTTACAGGGGATTCCCAATCTGAGCCCTTGCTCTGGTCATACATACAGTACACATTGTGTGTTTCATGGGTGTGTGTAAGGGTTACAGGGGATTCCCAATCTGAGCCCTTGCTCTGGTCATCTGTACAGCACACCTTGTGTGTCATGGGGGTGTGTAAGGGTTACAGGGGATTCCCAATCTAAGCTCATGCTCTGGTCACATATACAATGAATATTGTCTTAGTCAGGGGGATCTGTAAGGGTTTCCAGATATTGCAAGTTCACTGGATACAGACTGGTATTTCGTGCATCCTGTGGCAGTGTTTCAGGCCATTAGGATTCAGCCAGGTTTCCTCTGCCCATAAGCAAGGACCAAGAGGAAAATTCTTGAATATGGCATATTAAAAAAAAATTGTTAAAAGAAAGAACATATTCTTTTGATTTGACACATTTTGCTTGTTTTCTGTTTTTTTCCAGGGACTTGAAGCCAGCCAATGTGATGATAGCAGATGATGAGACGCCAGTTATAATGGATCTGGGGTCAGCCACTAAGGCTAGGGTTCAGATCAAAAACCACTCAGAGGCTCTGGCCCTACAGGTAACATACATGTACATTTCATTTATATTTTTGTATTTATATATGTATTTGAATGGTGCTCTATGCCATATTCAACAATATTTCACTTACGCAAATTATGGTGAGAGGAAACAGGATAGAACTGAGAGGAACGCCGCGACCATGTGCAGGTTGCTGACAGACCTTCCCACATACAAATGGAGAGGATGCCAGTGTCAGCTGTACTTGAACTCACTCAGCCACATTACTGAGAGGCTCCTGGGTCATTGCACTGCAATATTTTGTCATTTGAGTCATCCAGGATAGTTTGTTGATCCCCACTGCCACTGAAAAATTCTTGAGAAGAGAACAATCAATTACAGAAATGTAAATACATGTTATGTGTTTGTTCTCTGTTTTAGTTGACATGACTTCTGATGTAATGCCATTAATCCATTTGTCACAAGTGTTTTGCCAAAGAGAATGAATTATTGAGCCAGATACATTGCAGGATTCTTTCCCAAGGACGTAATAGCATAAAAATCAGGTTTAATTCATGTGAAAAATGAAACTACGCAAAATAAATCAATACTGGAATTAAAATTAATTTTCTGTGTTGGACAGGACCAGGCTGCCGAGCGATGCTCCATGCTCTATCGTGCCCCGGAGCTCTTCAATGTGGAGAATCACGCCAGCATTGACGAGAGGACGGACATTTGGGTAAGCAAATAGAGGTTATGTACCGGTGTAACCCTTACTGTAAATGAGCTAAAATTTTCTTCCAAAAAAGTGCAGTTTTACAGGCAAATAAATGTCATAGAATACAAGTTTTACTGTTGATGCAGAACCTTACATTTTTCCAGTAGGGTATGATTATCAGTCTGCCTTCGAAACAAATCTCGACAGACTTCTCTCAATAGAACTCTCAGGATAAGGTAAAATTAGCAACTTCGTCATTTAGGGAACTTCTTTTGATTTCCCTGTGAAATGTGTGTACTCTACTGTCGGACATACACTCTGACGACACTAGTATCTGTTAAAAGTGGTCATATGAGAGCTGTAGGGAAGGTCCAAAAGATCCTCAAACTTGCTTTGTTACTTTGTTGTGCAGAGTGGACTTAGGAAACTAAGTGAAAAGGTGACTCTTGAAACCAAAGGAGAGCCACATTTCTGACTGGCTGAAGGGCCTATCAGTGACAAAGTTCCAATGGTTAAGTCATGTGTAATCTGAAACATATGCTGTGTCATGAAGCACTGAACCTAGGAATGGCCATCGGTTCCCTTCCAACATAATGCTGGCTGCTGTCATATAATTGAAAAATGCTTGCGCACGGTATAAACCATCAATCAGGTAAATAGATAAATAAATATAACATAGTGTAGCTGACATGGATCGGTAGTTCAGTCTGTCTCCTTATCTTCTAGTCCCTTGGATGTGTCCTGTATGCCATGGCGTTTCTGGAGTCTCCATTTGAGAACGCTTACCAGCACGGAGACAGCATCGCCCTAGCTGCTGTGGGCAGGAACATCAAATTTCCAGCAAACTCGACGTAAGTTCTCTGTCTGCAATCCACACCTGTCAGCCTGACTTGCCTCAGCTACCATTCTGCTAACTTTTGACTGAGTGAGATGGTCAGAGTCATGTTGGATGGCATCTGTTTTGATGCAGAAAAGGGAGGTGAGGGTTGGAGGGGTCTTCAACTTCAGAGAGCAGGCCCTTGGGCCCCTGCCTAATGTGCCTCCTCCCCCCCCTCCTCTAACACACGGTGCCCCTGGATGTCTGGTATTTCCTACAACCTCACCATTCCTTTCACTCATATGGCAAAGTTATCAAGTTTCTCAGCCTTTAACAAAGGAAAAGTCCTTTCCTTTCTGGCTCTCTGGCTCTCTGTGGATGGTCATTTCTTGCATTTCTTCGCAGTGTAATGCTGGTTGGTGTTGTATACGTGATAAGTAAAACACCAATCATTCAAGTCAATAGATCAGTAAAAAGAGGAATGATGTAGTGCATGTGTACCAGAATATAAAACTCTGCTGACACAAACACTGTGTGCCTGATTTCTGACCAGTAAATGAATCCTAATGGTGAAAAAAAAAAAAACTTGAATAGGCCTGCGATGGTAAGATTTCTTCTGGAAAATAGTGTGAAATTGGTGATTGATACACTGAGTGACCAAAAATGTGCATTTTTAGAGGTAAAATAATGTTATAAAATATTACTATTTGCCATGGAAACTTATTTTATCCTAACTTCCAAACAAACCTTAGGGCTACTTTCTAAAATCAATAGAACTCAGAGAATCGGGAAAAATGATCAGTTTACATGTAGTCTTGGACGAAATTGGAGGTCATAAGAGCTGATCATATATGTATTCTCAGCTCCTGATTTGTTTTATGCCATACATGTTAATGGAATACAGTAGCTGTGTGTTGCTTTTACTGCAAAATTAATCATTGTATAAGCACCTAGGACACCACTGATGGTAAAATTGACAATTCAGCAAAGCTGCTTTGGAATTTGTTAGTATTAGGGTGTTTTTTTTTTGTTTTTGTTTTTTTTCATCTTCATTTCAAATTCATACACATTATAAATTTTTATTTTTGGCCAGGTATTCCAAATCAGTGGAGGAGATGACCCTGTGGTTGATGACTGTCAATCTTTTGGAGCGGCCATTCATTGGTCAGATCATAGAAGGGGTTGAGACAGTGAGAGACAAAAGTGAGAACAGAGTTTGATTTTGTTGGGAAATGATTGGAAATATTCCACTTGGGCGTTAGATGTACAGGTAATTGTTAAATTTTGTGATATACAAAGTCAGAATTTTCCATTTCAAATTATCTGTTGTGCTTTTGATTGAAACATGTCAGTCAGCTTTTTCTTTGAATGTTCAGCATGTAATCATTTTATGTTTCCCATGCAGATTATATTCTGTCCAAAGATTTATGTCAGCTTTAATTAGGGCAGTAGACCAGTTCTATAATCTCACTTGAAAATGTTGACATTCCTAAGTTAATCAACAATCACTGTTCTTACAAAATGAGCTTTGCTGTCATGCTGGTATATTCAAGATCAGATATGTACCGCATGGTACATGTGGTAGTGATAAATTTTCAGTTCTTCATTTCACTTGGTTTTTTAAACAATTTTCAAAATAGTTTAAATAGATATTAAAATAATATAACCACTAGTGCATGGTTTTCATTCAGAAATGTAGACAAACTGTACACGTGACATGACTAAGCCACCATCTCATATCAGTTTTTGAATGTGTTACCGTTTTATTGGCCAGAAAAACTTCCCTGTCCTTTTAATGAATTTGTTACTTACAAAGCACTTTCCAGCAGATTTTTTGCCTTGAAATGTATATATGTGTATATTTCTACATTCTTGCCAGTTTTGATCTGTTCCGTGTGTGTTCGGGTACAATTCAGCATATCCTCATGTGCAAGGAAATGATCTGTAAAGACAGCACATGTCAGTATAAAATTGTCTGTGCATTATTGTGTGAAAAATTTCATTTAATTTTCTCTCTGTATATTTTGTTCTTCCTAGCAAGGTTATGTATACTTTACCTGAGATAGTCAGGATGTAGGTGTATAGCGTTGAATATATTTGGCAAATGTTATGATCACATCAGCATTCCCAGGTTGCTTTGCCACTGCAGTTCCCATAATTACTGTACATACCTGTATGATATCTGTTTAATGAAATCTTTCCATGTATTACACTCTATTTTTTAGTTACAAATATTTTTTTATAATTATATGCAAGTTTTTCTGACCAAATTAGTAATTTTGACACCAAAATCATGGACCATATAAAGATCAGCTTTAATATTTCCTTCCAGTATCTTCTGAAATGAGGTCACATCATGATACTAGTGATATATATTTCCATTTTAAGGTTTTTTTAGTGATGATTTTAGAATGTCATTAAATGTTGGCATGTGATGGTTTGTTTAGGTACACACTGGTGAATGAGCGGTAGATAGCATTGGCTGCCTCTAGCACTAAAGAAGCCTACATGTGGTTTCTAACCACACACTGCAGGTATCAGTTGGGTATCAGTCAGATATTAGTGGGGATTAGCGTGCTAGCACAGTGCAATGACCCAGGAGCCTGTCACAGTTGTGGCTGCTGTGAGTTCAAGCCCAGCTTATGCTGGCTTCTTCTCTAACCCTGGACCACAGTGTAAGGGTGGCTTATATTAACTGATATGCAGGGACTGCTGGCCGGCCTTTGACGCCTAACCCCATATGAAAAGATCACAGCCCAGCTCCTTGGCTAGTTTCTTGTCGTACATGGGAAGATCTGCCAGCAACCTGTGCTGATGGTCATGGGTTTCCTTCGTACTGCTGGCTGTCTTCGTATAGGTGAAATATTCTTGACTATGCCAATAAATAGAGCGGTGATTCATATACCACAGGAAGACAACACTTGATATTGATTAAATTTTCAGGAGCTGCTTATTTAGCAAGAGAGAGACACTTTGATCATAAATATCATGGCCTACTTTCTCTAAGATTGAACTGGTTTTTCACAACATCTCTTGTAAGTCATGTTGCCTTGTAGCGCTCTGGGACCACTTTCACAAAACTGCATAAGTCACTTTTTGTAAGTTCTATCGTAAAAGAGGTTATCTAAGTTATATAGCCTTACGAGAAACTGAGTTAGAAAGTTTTGTGAAAGTGGGCTCTGGTGTATAGACAAGATCTTTTATTGATAAAGTCACAATAATTTGAATTATTCAGATGGACAAATGCTGAGTTTTTACCACATTGCAAATGATGTACCTCAAGTTTAAACTGTTAGAATTCAGGTTGATCATGCATGGTCACATGGTTGTTTATGTAAGCATGTGCTGTATGCAGTAATTTTTGTAATAACTTTACTCTCAAACCCATTCCGTAAGATACTGAATGAAATCTGTTGTACATCTACATGCGTTTTTTAGTTTGTAACACATTTTGTGGAAAATGTGTGCTAATCATGGTAATGGAATATTGGGGATGTTTGAACCTCGGCCTAATTTAATTGTAAGTAGTATAAAGACAAATGTACATACAGAATATGTAGTTATGTCATTCAACATAAATTGTCTATACATTTGATTATTGTGTTGATAAGAAGAGCAGAGCAGTGCATTATGGGATCTGTCCAATCAATGCCATATTGGGGATATGAGATTACGAAAGCTCTTTCCTGGGGGCAGGGCCACAGGCTTGAGGTGAGGGAGGGGAGGGAAGAGGGGGACAAGGTTGGAGGGGAGGGCTGGAGAGTATGGAACTGAGAGGTTGGGGGCTAGATGGAAAGAGAGAGATGGAGTGCAAAGGCTGGATGGGAAGAAGCAGCTGGAGTGTTAATTCTGGTTTGGAAACAAATATATGGAAGGTTAAGGCTAGAATGGAGAAGCTGAGAGCTAGAGAGAATGGGTGCTGGCAGCTGGACAAAAGGGCTGGAGCTTAGAGAAGAACATTTAGAGGAGAGGGGAATGGAGGTTGATGTGTAGGCTGCTGGTGAGATGATTTTTTTTTTAATCGGCGAACACAGTGGGTGCTTTACGCTTTAGGGTATGACATTAATTACAGGTAGCAACCATGCAGATATCTTTGATGGATGAAATCTCTTGTTGATGTACCGTACCAGTGATCTGTTAGTGTATGTTATTTTTCACCACAGTATGTATTGTGGAACATGGCTGATAGCAGCAGCGTACATTTTGCTGATGTTAATTGTGTAAAAAGACATCTGAAATAATGTATAAATGTATTATAATGAATGCGTTGTTGAAAATATCTGATCGTGGCATGTGAGTTCATATACTATTTGTGTTATCTGTAACCTACACTGTAATATGAATGCCCTAAATTACTGCTTTATTTCCAGTGAAATAAAAATGAGGAAGAAAAGTGGGAAACCTGTCCTCATATTTACTGATGTTCCTCACAGAAGTCTTAATGTTAACAGAGAAAAGAGGAAATACTGACCATGAATTCCAAACCAGCATTCAGGCTTAGATTTAAGGACACGTGGACTTTCCAGATAAGACGACAGCATGACTTTCTCGAACAGTGCATGCGTCTGAAAGGCCAATCCGCTAAAGTATGCAATGGCAGCAAAGCTATAGATCTCCTCACACCGGCTCCCGAACAAACCTGACAGAGGTCTGTGGTTAGGGTTTGTATAAAACATTGACAAACATCATCCTGGATTCATCTGAACCCACAATGTTGACGTGGCTGGTGGCCTTTGTGCCCTTTTAGTTAGAATATAGTCCCGTTTCTGATGGTCAGGAATATAGTCCCGTCTCTGATGATCAGGATATTTTAGAATTGGAACCTGATGGAAGTCTAAGCCCTGGGCCTTAGGCCATACACTTCAAGACACTGTCAAAAAAAAAAAACTTACGGTACATTAAATCGGTTAATTGAGGGATGTCATTTTTGTTGATCTGATGGATTAATCCGTTCCTGGTAGCGAATTAATCCGATTAATCCATAATCAGGAACGAATTTATCCGTTACATCAACGGAAAAGCAAATCGTCATCCCGCAAATTAACTGAAAAGTGTCTGTAGGGCATGTGTGCATCCAATACAAAGAACAATAATCGTATCTTACATGATGTGGATATGTATGTGTAAGTTAGTTTCTATAGACATTCCCTGTACATGACGAATAGCCTACCCGTCATACTTTAATCCTGTTGGGTTGTCTCCTCTATCGAAAAGACTTATATAGCCTATTCTCTTAAGCTACTTTTGGGACTTAACTCTGCAATAGTCATTTGGCAGTCTTTGTAGAGTATGGATGTAGAGGTGTCTCCTGAAAATATACCGTACATGATGAACTACTGTACAAAGGATCTCAAACTGTTTTGTGAATACATTTGATGGAGTTTCAGCTCTTACAGTTTTTTCCTTGGATTCTCATAGTTTTCTTGTGAGAAACTCGCGTGATATTTAAGTGCGTCTCTTTGGTGTACAGGCTTAATTGCCCATTGACCGCATGCAGTCGGATTACAGCAGCATATGGCTGAAGCTACTCCAGCCCATTTACACACTAAATTGTAAATGCAGGTCAAAGTTCAAAAATGTCTAGTGCTTTTTGGAAGTATTCACCGGTTTGCTGTAAAACGTTCCGTAGTTGTTTGGTATTCGTGCACTCCTGTCGTGAACTCATCTTATCTTTTCGTTGTCTTTATGTCTCTGATTTTTAAAAACAAAACTTTTACCCTTAAATTATGTTGACCGAGGCCGTGAAGTCATTCCAACTTTCCAGTGACTCAAAACCCCTCCCACTTTACCCTCCACGCGCTGAATCTGCCGAATCCATCTTTAATTCCACTGTGATGGTGGAGAAATCCCCGGCTTGCTCTGAATCTTAAGCAATGCCAGAGTTATGATCCCATGCCTCTCACCAGTGCGGTGGTTGGGAGCTCAATTATAACTCATGATAGCTTCCTCTTCGACCGTAAGTGGGGAGGTCCGCCAGCAACCTGCAGATTGTCGTGGGTTTCCACCAGAGCTTTTCTCAGTTTCCTTCCACCATAATGCTGGTCGCCGTCATATAAGCGAAATATTCCTGAGTACGGCGTAAAACACCAATCAAGTAAATAAATAAATCTAACGTGTATGTAATTCATTTACCGTTAGCTCATCCAAATAGTGGTGGACACCTTTCTTTCTTTCGGTGTATATAGCTATCGAAGCTTTTGCTACATAAGGTCTACAGATGAGCGAATAATGTTTTATACTTATATTGTGGCCACACCCAACCGATGGCACACGAGATTTGAGTTCCATCCAGGTCTTAGAGTGGGAATTTCTAGACATCGACAATTTCATTTTTTCTCACATTGTGGTTGAGGTGGCCAATGCTTTTGACTGGAACCATTTGACACGGCAAGTTTACGATCGTTAAATAGGTTGGTCAGTAACTTGCTAAAGGTCCATGGTTTACTTCGGTTTTCTACACCCATAAAGCTGGCCGCCATGGTATACAGTATGTAAGTGAAAATGATGGGCTTTGATCGCATACATGTGGCTAATAAATATACAATTTATGCAATATAGAAGTATGCTTTGGTTTTACATTGTTACATTGTAACAATTTTTCAGACAGGCCTATATTGTGACGAACAGTTTTTATACTGTGTGTAAATACTATGTCTCCTTGTCTTAGGGCGAGTCCATGCCGCCAAAGTGCTGCCTCCACTGTAATATCTTACCAAAGACACCAAACATGACACCCCACCCAGTCACATTATACTGACACCGGGCTGACCAACCCTGTTTCCTTGCTCTAAACTCTCAGTGCAGATCGAGCGCCAAACAAGTAGTCTACCATTTTTAAAGTCTTGGTATGACCCGTCCCGGCCGGGATTGACCCCAGATCTACACACCTCGTCGCGGACGCTCGCTATCCACCGATGGAGGCTTTCAAGACCCTACCCTATTTGTAGACCCTACGCGTTGTACTTAACACCGAATAGATAGCATGTATGCAAATAAGACCCAGTCTATAACACCACACCTGAAAAAGAAGAAATACTATGATTACTATGAAGAAGAAGAAAGAGGGGGGGGGGGGAGGAATATATGGAATAGATCGATCTAGGGACCCATACCGGTTTATAGCCCAATACGGACCATGTACATGCATTCCATGTACTTTTAGAGGTCAGATAAACATGTACATGGAATATGACCCATCCGTAGTTTGGAGATTAAATTATCAAAACAGTGGACATTGTGCATACGTGTGTATAGGCCCTATAGGGTCTGTAAACATCAGAGGATAACATGGTAAAACGCCCACATTCATTTGCTAAAACTATGAGTTTAATTATTTCAGTAACTTTATTCACTGTTTTATACATTGTTTTAAGTAACATGTAGGTTACTTACTTAAGTTAGACAGATGACATCATATACGCCTACATGTATACCTATATATGCATGTGTATCATTACATGCTAACAAAGTAGGCCTACATGGAGTTATCGGGGTACGCCTATAGGCTTACATGTATATATAACCTATACCTCTTATCAAATCCGTTTGGATCATTAGATATTGCACATAATTAAAGCCAGGAATATAAAATGCCGATAATCCTAATCGAGGTCAAATAATTGATTTTATCGCTCTTTTAAGGACGTATTTATAATATTCATCAACAAGACTTCACAGCCAAGGGGAGGCAACTCTGATGGCATAATCCTACCTGTGCTGGCCTGCGGAAGTAGTCGACTGTAAAGTGGTAGAGAAAAAAGTGTCATGACAAAGTTGCTTCTGAAGACAGTCGACAGAGCCTAAAGAAGATGGCATCTTCTCCCATAGTCGAGGAATCGCCCGTGCTGCACGTGGTAGTAGTCGGATTTCATCACAAGAAAGGCTGTCAGGTAAAAATGTTCGAAATTTGCGTCAGGTGCACAGCCAGATTTTAACAACAACAACAACATCAGCTGCCGTTCCTAGTCTGTCATGTCAGTCAGCGTCACTGTCAGTAAGAATTGATTTATTGGGCCAGATGTACGTTTGCTTTCAATGCTTTGCTGCTCATTTGTGTTTTTGCAGAACTAAAATCGGAAAGAAGTACAGTTAACCGTACATGGTTTATTAATTGATTACGGTAATTTATGAATGTATTGTGATTGTTAAATTGAGTTTATACGTCCCAGGTGAAACTGTCCCTCAGCTACATGTGGCAGTAGTATAACCCAGTGTGGTCCGAATTTCTTACTGAATCTCACGGGAGATATTGTAACAAGATCTGTATTATGTGATCAAGATTGTCACAATAAACAAGTCCATGGTATGTGATGAAAGATGCCACGCTTTGGAAATGTAAACAAACGCACAGCGTACAGTCAAGGGCCAGAGTTGGCTGAGTCAGTGCCAACGCAGTGACTGCACTCAGACTCGGTCCATTGAGTGGCCAACCAGCACAACATTGCTTTGTTATTATTCCAAACTTGAAACTGTGAATATGTGTACTTTCCTATTTTGTATTTCTGACATTCATTTGGTCAGTAGACCAACAAGGTAGATAATTTAGCTCGTTGAATTGGTGCATGTTTAACGTGAGTTCTAGTCAGAAATTGACTTATGTATGTAGTTTTGAGGGAGATCTTCACATGTCTATGAGTGTATCATTGTCCTCTTTTATGGTGATCGATGTTGGCATTGAATTGGAGTCATCTAGTATTGCACAGATATGCCAGTTGAATGAAAAATGGTTGGCGGCAGCAGCAGCTGGAGGAAAAATTTCCTGAACGATAGCTGTGCCCTGAAAACAGGGGTGGATTTTTAGCTAAAATAAAACATTACACATAAAAAAAGTGTGAGTTCATCACAGTATTGAATGTGGAATATTTTCCAGCAAGAAGAACCAGTATATCTACATCTATTTCAAAACAGGTGTGAGGTTTTTCTCTGTAGTGTAGTATTTGGAAATTAATTATTGTCATGATTGTGTATTTGCATAAAATGACTTAACTGCATTACTTCTGTTCTTTTTCTTTCAGGTTGAGTACTCTTATCCACCGCTAATTCTCGGCGGAGCAGTAGACAGTCATGACACACCTGATGAATGGCGTCATCTGCCCTCGTTAGCACTACCTGATGGCGCACATAATTATATGAAGGGTAAACATTAAAGTCAAAGTGGAAGTTTCAGTCATTTAAAGCAGCTCCCAGTGATGGATGACAGTGTATTACTATGGCATTACTTGTCTGTAGGGAAACGTTTTTACTGAACCGCTTCACATTGGGTTCTGAAATTTCTTCCCTTTTTGTCTCTACCACCATAACAGTCTACGGAAAGAAGTGTTGTGGCTTTAAAATATATGCCTCTTTTTCCTTGTATATTAATTGGTTTTTCATGATAAGACTGAAATTGAAAACCAACTTCATGTAAGAGTTTGATATAAGATGAACTTACAGGTATGTTTCGATCATCAGCACCGAGCCTAATGATAGAACCCACAAGTTCCAGCGTCTTTATTACATGTACATGTTTTTTTTGTTGAATTTTAGCATGAAAATGGGGATTTCTTAAAATTTATGTAAACACCTTTCAATTTTTTTAAATGTGTGTAAAGGGTTAGGTAATGTAGTACACTTTAAACCTTAGGCAACTTCACCCTTTGTCAACATTTTCCAAATGTGTTGTGGAAAAAGGTCACACAAGATGCTCTTCTTGCACTTCATAAATGCAGGACATAAACGATTACAATGCCTTTAACTTCATGAAAAGAGTTGTCATCCATTGTCATCCCTCCTCTGGACGTTATTTTTTGCTAAAGTTTAACGTTTTTCAGGTGACATATTTTTCTTCCTTCTGATTCATTTATCCCACTAATCAGATTACAGGGCCACTTAAAAGTTTTCTGAAGTGTGATCAATTTCTTATCAGAAAAAAAGTATCATTAGAAGGCCTTTATATGCTTTCTAAAAGGCATGCTCCTCAGACTTAGGTGAAATACAGTAAGGGATCCTACGGATCTCGCCGTAAAGTTGTATTTCTGCTTGATCTACATGTATTTTGTCTTTCAGATACAATCTACTTCCATCTGCCCTCCCGGGATGAAGTACAGAAAACTGTGTACGGTGTGTCCTGCTACAGGCAGATGGATGCCAAGGTTAGTCTAGAACATTATTTTTTAAAAGAAGACAACCAAAACACAAAAAAAAGCGTCAGCATGAGACACACTTCTGAAAATTGTATCTAATTAAAGATACTTTATTTGTTAAAGCTTTCTAAAATAAAATTAAATAACATCCAAACTTTTTGAATTTTTAGGTTGGGTTTTTGGACTGTAAACAGATAATAGAATTTCAAGAGCTGTTTTGGATATAATACATCATGCATATGTAGTTTGGAGTATCAAAGAAGTATTTTATATACAAGTCCTCAAAATTTCTGTAACACTTGGTGTGTTGTCTGCTTCATTCAGTCACTTAATATGTTTAAAGGAATAACGCAGTAATGCAGGAACTTGAGATATCATCTTATCACACGTTTGTACATATTTTGTGTCTGTGTCTTTCCCTGTCAGGATCTGAAGAACAAGACGGCTGATGTGACCAGAAGTACTGTACAGAAGAGTGTGTGCGTCCTCAGCAGGCTGGTGAGATACTCTGTCATGTACATGTACATGTATCAGTGTTTACAGATAAATTATGCCCAGGTATCACAACAGTTTCTGGTTCAAAACCAGCCTTGGGCATGGAATTTGTAGATTCCTTTCCTCTCAGTTTTAGTGGGGCCTAGGTGACAATGATCACTCAATGGCTTTCTCTTAGATATATGCCCAGTCGGATGCTTGCTGAAGACTACTTGTCTTCGACCAATATAGTGTGGGAAAGTCAGTCAGTATCTTGTCATTGGTGGGTGGTTTTTTCCGAGGCACCTCTGTGCACCCTTGTTCACCAATAACTATTGTGTTAAACAATGATGGAATAAGGAAATAAAAAGACTTTGTCACGGACATCCTGTTTACACATAAATAATGTCTTGATATCAAACATGCATGATGATCTATATGATCTAAAATTTCATCCATTACTAAGTTACACATTTTGCCTTATTCTGAGAGCTCTGTTGATCTTAAATGAGTTATACCTTTATTAAGTTGCTGAGTTATATAACAGTGTCTGTATGGACCTATAAAGCTATGTCATAACTGATGACTTTTGTCTCACCTGAGTTACACCTGTACCAAGTTGCTGTGTTTTATTTCAGCGTCTGTATGGACTGATACAAGCTACGTCATAACTGATGACTTTTGTCTCACCTGAGTTACACCTGTACCAAGTTGTGGTGTTTTATTATAGCCGATATATAGACTGATTCAAGCTATGTCAGAACTCATCACCTTTGTCTTACCTGAGTTACACCTGTACCAAGTGGCTGTATTATTTCAGCGTCAGTATGGACTGATTCAGTCTCTGTCAGAACTGATGGCTTTTGTCTTACCTGAGTTACACCTGTACTAAATTGCTCTGTTTTATTTCAGCATCTGTATGGACTGATTCAGGCTATGTCAGAATTGATGCCTTTTGTCTTACCTGAGTTACACCTGTACCAAGTTGTGGTGTTTTATTACAGCCTCTGTATGGACTGATTCAGGCCAAGCTGGAGTTGATCACACATGCCTACTTTGATGAAAGGGATTTCACTAAGGTGGAACTGCTGGAGCAGACGTACAGCCACCTGAATTCCACACTCACAGAGGGCCTTTTGGACGAGTCACGAATATACCTAGGTAGTGAGCCCGCATTTGTTCATTCATTCATTTACAGGATTTTACTGGTTGGGGACCTCAGTGTGTCCTACCGGTTAGCAAGCTAGTACTGTACAATGACCCTAGGACCTCTCACCAATGAGGTGGCTGTTCAAGTTCAGTTCCGGTTGGTCTCCTCTCGGGCTGTACGTGGGAAGGTCCGCCAGCAAACTGCAAAAGGTCCTGGGTTTCTCCCGAGCTCTGCCTAGTTTCCTCAAACTGTAATGCTGGCGCCTTTCATATAAGTGAAATATTCTTGAATGATGTATAAAGCACCATTGAAATAGATAGGTAGGTCAATAAATTTTACTGGTGCTTTACACCAAACTCAAGGATATTTCATTTACGTTAGACAGGAGTCTAGACATGCCAGGGGAAACCACCATACCTCAGGGTTACCAGTCACCTCAGCCTAGGCAGTGCCAGCTGATACAGATATTATCTGTTATATAATGTAGATTAGCAAATCCTAGTAGCCAGTGCAGTTGTCTAAGGCTCAAGGATAACATCAGCAAATCCTAGCAATCAGTGCAGTTGTCCAAAGCTCAAGGATAACATTAGCAAATCCCAGCAGCCAGTGCAATTGCCCAAAGCTCAAAGATAACATTAGCAAATCCTATCAGCCAGTGCAATTGTCCAAAGCTCGAGGATAACATTAGCAAATCCCAGCAGCCAGTGCATTTGTCCAAAGCTCAAGGATAACATTAGCAAATCCCAGCAGCCAGTGCAATTGTCCAAAGCTCGAGGATAACATCAGCAAATCCCAGCAGCCAGTGCAATTGTCCAAAGCTCAAGGATAACATTAGAAAATCCCAGCAGCCAGTGCAATTGTCCAAAGCTCAAGGATAACATTAGCAAATCCCAGCAGCCATTGCAGTTGTCCAAAGCTCAAGGATAACATTAGCAAATTTACAATGTAGCTCATATTTAATATACTGATGCACAATTATATTTCGACCCAGTACAAAACTGAAGATTTGACTTAAAGTGAAAAGTGGTATTAAAGTGATTATGACCTCAGAAAGTTTCGAGCAACTGGGTACAGACAAACAACCAACCTGAGTGGGAGAATAGGACATATGCTAAATCCTCAACAAGTCCAACCACTGTAACCAGTATAAATTTCAATGGAATTTGAAGACATAAGTTGTAAGATTCTGAAGACCAGATTGTATCAGACAGGTAGAGGCATATTTGAACTTAAAGAAATTATAAAATAACCTGTCCAGATCAGGTAAGATTCGTTTAATATGCCAAATCATCCCTTTTGTCTGTGGTCGAATTTGTTGAGGAGTTAGGGTACATCATCAGTTGTTTTCATAGGCATCTGCAAGGAGAATCCATTTAGAAGCCGTCATGTTCAATTCTGCCCTCTTCCAAAATATTCTAAAATTAGGTTGAGGCATACAATGTAAGGAGGGATGCCAGCGTGTAGAAAGATTTTGAGAGAAAAAACAGGAGATAATATACTTTTAGTTATTTTAGATCAGTGGTGGAAACAGACCTAAAGGGCCACAACTTGGTAGGTCAATAAATAATCTTTTATTGGTTAAAGGTGATAACACTGTGGCACTTTGATTGCGCTACGATTTTTCTCAAATGTGCACAAGTTTTTTTAGTGCTGTGAATGGCGATATTTCAGTTGCGTGTATGCGATATCATAAAAATAAACAGGTATGCCCTTTGGCTTGTACAGTATCGATGTATGTACACTGGATCTGGTGTATACTCTTCTTTTAAGTGAACCAATGGTTCTACTTACTTGTACCTTACTGTCCTCTTCTGCATGTACCTGCAAAGGCAAGATCTCTTTCTCTTTTCAGGTCTGTCCCCCAGAGACCTGGTCTGGTTGTTCAAACACAAGATTGTGCTGTTGTTTAAGCTGATCCTGCTGGAGAAGAGGGTAGTGTATCCAGGTGGAACATCAGCAAGCCTCACACTGGGGCTCTACACAGCCCCTCATAGTTGAATGTTTCAAGCCAACAACATTGACATTAAGTGACCAAACATGCAGTAAAGGGTCTAACATGCAGGAAATTACCCAACATTTTGTCCATGACTTCAAGTTCCTCTCACGAGGGCCTCCATTGCTCAGGGGGTCAGCACGCTTGTGCGGCCTAGTGACCCATATGCGTCACAACAGTGCTGTGCGTCCTAGCCCAGCTCACGCTGGTTTCCTCTCCGGTCATACATTGCTCAGGAGGTCAGCATGCTAGTGCGGCCTAATGACCCATATACTTCTCAACAGTGCGATTGCTGTGCGTCCAAGCCCAGCTCATGCTGGTTTCCTCTCCGGTCATACATTGCTCAGGAGGTCAGCATGCTTGTGCGGCCTAATGACCCATATGCGTCACAACAGTGCGATTGCTGTGCGTCCTAGCCCAGCTCACGCTGGTTTCCTCTCCGGTCATACATTGCTCAGGAGGTCAGCATGCTAGTGCGGCCTAATGACCCATATGCGTCACAACAGTGCTGTGCGTCCAAGCCCAGCTCACGCTGGTTTCCTCTCCGGTCATACATTGCTCAGGAGGTCAGCATGCTAGTGCGGCCTAATGACCCATATACTTCTCAACAGTGCGATTGCTGTGCATCCAAGCCCAGCTCATGCTGGTTTCCTCTCCAGTCGTACATGGGAAGGTCCACCAGCAACCTGCAGATGGTTGTGGGTTTACACCAGGCTCTGTCCAGTTATACTACAATCATAATGCTGGTCACTGTCATATGAGTAAAATGTTCTTGAGTATGGCAACACAAACCCACTAAATGAAGAAATAGGCTACTCATTTTGCCTGATTCTCAAAGTTCGATTGATCTCAGTTAGGTGTTTGGAAAAGTGTTTGTTTGAAAGATGAGATGATATCCTGCCAGAAAAAAGTTATTTGCTTACCAAAACATGTAATAAAGTGTTTTTTGTGCGTAGTTTTGGGTCATTTACCATTACTATCCAAAAATGATGAATGACCTGAATGGAAAAAATTTGTGAGACAAGTGTTGTTGAGTAAGGCTGGAATGTTTAAATAAAAGCTTTCTGCTTTGAGCCAGATGGCAAGCATTTGACAAGTAGCTTCATGAGTGGAATGTCTACCCATTTTCTACTAGTAAATGTTTGCAGTGAGTTTTTTCACTAAATACATCAAATCTGACCATCTGTCTGATGGTGGAGTGGGGTGTTGAATGCTCAGTTCAGTCTATTCTATTCACCACATTGTCTGTTCTTATAAATTGTGAAATTTTGTGGTTTTTATACGCCCACCAGTAATGGCGGTCGTATAATGGTGTACTGATTTTGTCTGTCTCTCTCTCTGTGTTTGTGTCCAGCCTATATATTGATTTGTTTTCCTTGTATGGTTTTAATTTTTTGGTGGATACATAGATATGGGTGTGATGATGTATTGCGACTTACTTCGTCCATTTCCATGATTTCCTTGGTAACCAGATCGCCTTTTCCTCTGTATATATTGTATAAGTACATATAACTCCATGTACAGGCTCTATCTCAAATAGTTTTCCACATACATGTTTAATTTTTGGAGGAAACATAGATACATATGTGATGATGTGTCGCGACTCACATTTGTCCATTTCTGTGGTTGCCAAGGTAATGAGATCATTATTTCCCCTATATATACTCTATAAATATTTGACTTCCGTGACCAGGCTACAACTGCAGTTGTTTTCCAGTTTGATTTTTGGTGGATACTTAGATATAGATGAGGCGATGTGTCACAACTCACATTTGGCCTTTTTCACGGTTGCCATGGTAACAAGATTGCCAATATAAATACATATGATTTGG
Organism: Acanthopleura granulata; assembly: GCA_016165875.1. Lineage (NCBI taxonomy): Eukaryota > Metazoa > Mollusca > Polyplacophora > Chitonida > Chitonidae > Acanthopleura > Acanthopleura granulata. Next base: position 7,068,087 of record JABBOT010000018.1, on the reverse strand, counting down.
AGTCTGGTCTACAACTCTAATTGTTTTCCTTGTGCAGTTCAGTTTTTGGTGGATGCATGGATGCAGATGTGATCATGTGTTGCAACTCACTTTTTTGAATTTCTGTGACTGCCATGGTAACCAGATCACCATTTTTTATATATGTACTGTATTTGACTTGGTGTCCGAACCACAACTCCAATTGTTTTTCAAGTATAGTTTTAATTTTTGGTGGATATGTATGCACACAGATGACAAGGCGTTGCGACTCACATTTGCCCATTTTCATGGTTGCCATGGTAACCTGATTGCTATTTGCCTTATTCTGTGAAGTACTTAATTTTCGAGAATTTTGCAGTGAACAGATTACCGGGAAAATTAACCCCAGTGTAAAAATGTTCCAATGCTATAAATATAATGTATAATGGTAGTAGCATTACTGCACTAAGACACTTTGAAAGAAAGAGTTACAATTGGGTACAGTCATAGCACTTTTATTTGTGAAATAAGTGCGTGTATTTTTTTTTTGGATGACTTACATAGAACACTTATTTTTTAACATCACGCCATAAATATTTAACATCACTCCATGTAGAAACGCAACTGAAATCCTATAAATTGCTTACGATCCAGCTTTAGCAAATCCGGACTTGACCGGCTCTCATCTTTCGCTGATAGCTTCGTGGGCTTTCACCTACCACCTGGCGTACATGGTCGTCCACCGGAGTCGATTCTTCGCTGAAGCCCAACTAGGACAAAACCAGCACTGGAAAGCACAGTTGAGTTCATCTTTGAAGTCTTTGTTGACGGACAGGTCAAGGGACTGCAGTTTGTCTGCGCAACAGGCCGGAACATAGACAACAATGTGCTATTCCTCTTGAGTTTGGCGAATTAAAGTTGCTCCCCCGATGCGCCTTAAGAACATCAAATGGCGATCGATTTCTGCCAGGCAGAAAGCTTCATGGCTGCACGGGTCCCACAGACTTACAGAAGCAGCACCTTGTCAACATATCTTAACATGGATTCTCTAGTACCTCATGACTCCATATGTATCACATCCCAGGCCTCAGGGAAATTAAAATGGGGCGGCAACGATCTGACTTGATCTGACTAGGGTGGAAGGAAATTACCCGCCCTGCTCACTGCCAAAAGAGATGTGATCTGCTGCTTGTCCTCAGTGCTGTCCATGGTGACTTGTCAGCCCTCACGCTTCTCTATCGTCCACCCTCCCCTGGGTACCATGGTTCTCTGTCGTCCACCCTCCCCCGGGTACCATGGTTCTCTGTCGTCCACCCTCCCCCGGGTACCATGCTTCTGTGTCGTCCACCCTCCCCCGGGTACCATGCTTCTCTGTCGTCCACCCTCCCCCGGGTACCATGCTTCTCTATCGTCCACCCTCCCCCTGGTACCATGCTTCTCTATCGTCCACTCTCCCCCGGGTACCATGCTTCTCTATCGTCCACCCTCCCCCGGGTACCATGGTTCTCTGTCGTCCACCCTCCCCCGGGTACCATGGTTCTCTGTCGTCCACCCTCCCCCGGGTACCATGCTTCTCTATCGTCCACCCTCCCCCGGGTACCATGCTTCTGTGTCGTCCACCCTCCCCCGGGTACCATGCTTCTCTATCATCCACCCTCCCCCGGGTACCATGCTTCTGTGTCGTCCACCCTCCCCAGGGTACCATGCTAACCTGTCATCCACCCTCCCCCGGGTACCGTGGTTCTCTGTCGTCCACCCTCCCCCGGGTACCGTGGTTCTCTATCGTCCACCCTCCCCCGGGTACCATGCTTCTCTGTAAGATCCACCCTCCCGTTACCGTAGCTTCTGTAATGCGTTTCCACCCTCGAGATTTTAAATAGCTTCTGTGTAGATCCACCCTCCGGGTACCGTGGATTTCTCCTAGCGTCCACCTCCCGGGTACCATGCTTCCTATGCGTCCACCCCTCGGGTACATGCTTCTCTATGCATTCCACCCTCCCGGGTACGTGGTTTCTCTATGCGTCCACCCTCCCCGGTGCCACTTGGACTGCCTCACCAATAGATCCACCCTCCGGGTACCATGGTTTCTCTGTCGTCCCACCCTCGGGGTACACCATGCTTCTCTATAAGATACCTCGGGTACCTGCTTCTGTAATGGAGTCCACCTCCCGGGTACCATGGTTCTCTGTCGTCCACCCTCCCCCGGGTACCATGCTTCTCTGTCGTCCACCCTCCCCCGGGTACCATGCTTCTCTGTCGTCCACCCTCCCCCGGGTACCATGCTTCTGTGTCATCCACCCTCCCCCGGGTACCATGCTTCTGTGTCGTCCACCCTCCCCCGGGTACCATGCTTCTGTGTCGTCCACCCTCCCCCGGGTACCGTGGTTCTCTGTCGTCCACTCTCCCCCGGGTACCAAGCTCCCCTGTCGTCCACCCTCCCTCGGGTAGCAAGCTTCCCTGTCGTCCACCCTCCCCCGGGTACCGTGGTTCTCTGTCGTCCACCCTCCCCCGGTTACCATGCTTCTCTATCGTCCACCCTCCCCCGGGTACCATGCTAACGCCCTGTTAATGACCAGCTCATCAGGAACATCATGCTCTTGGACCGCAGATTCCACTCTCTCCACAAAGGCCTTCTGTAGCCTGTTGAAATCATTGGGAAGCTGCTTAACATCTTTCGTACTCTTTAGTTTAAGATGGTGCAGGAATGATTTTGACCAGGAGTCGATAATTGTCACATGACCGCCATTCTTCAGAAGTTTTGTTTTGTCGTGCTTGAACAAAAGTTCCCCAGCAACAGCCATCACGCTGACACCTCCGCTGATCTGGACAACTTCCTCTCAACTTCTGACCATCCCATCACGTCTCACCTAAGAGAAACAAATTCACCTAAATAAATTCCAGTGAATACTGTAATAAGTACTTTACAGTATACATTATATAGTTACATGGGAACGTCGTGCCTGGGCCATGTTTAGTTTTTATTCTTGTTGGATACTCAGATTCAGATGAGACAATGTCTCATGACTCACATGCGTCAATTTTCAACATTGCCATGGTGATAGCTGGATTGACCGTATTCTTATAAATGAATACGACTAGTCCAGTTGTTTTTCATATGGAGTTTTAATTTTTGGTAGATTCATAGATAGAGATGTAACGATGAGTCTCAACTCTCACTTATTCCATTTCTGTGATAGCCATGGTAAGTAGAGCACCATTTTCCCAATGTATGCCGTATTAATAGATCTGACTTGATGGTGAGGATGTCCTGGTTACAACGTCAGTTGTTTTCCATATTCTTTTTTAATTCTTGGTGACGATGTGTTGCCGCTGTCCCTTGTTGATTTCCACTGTTGCCATGGTAACCAGATTACCATTATCATACTTGTCGTACTTTATAAATGGTTTTGATTTCATATCAGGGCTACGACCCCAATTAGTTTCCGTGTGCAGTTTTAATTTTTGGGTGATGCGTATATACGCAGATGCTGATGTGTCGCGTCTCGTGTCAGTTTTCATTTTATGGCAGATAAATAGATACAGAGGTATTGGCTGCCATAATAATTAGTGCCTTCACCCCAAAACCTTGTAACCGGATGAGAACTGTAATTCACATACACATATTTTTGAAACCATTTCTTTCCAAACTCATTGTTTTATTGTACTTTTCATCAAACCCATGAAGTACTTTCCCCCACAGTTTATACTCGCCACAGTGCTTGTATTTTTTTATACATTTCAAATGAATGTATTTGTTCAGATGAACTTTTGTTATCATAATATCAGGAGATTAGCTCTGACATTGACGTAGCGGACCCTATTGCTTCTGCTCTATCTGACACCACTGTAGCAGACTCAATTGCTACTGCTACACCTGGCACTATCTACACCTGGCACTATCTTAACAGACCGTATTGGTGCTATTACATCTGACAGCACAGTAGCACACCTAATTGCTACTGCTATATCTGACACCACTGTGGCAGACCCTATTGCTAATGCTACATCTGACACCACTGTAGCAGACCTAATTGCTATTGCTAAATCTGACACCACTGTAGCAAACCCTATTGCTGCTATTACATCTGACACCACTGTCGCAGATCCTATTGCTGCTGCTACATTCGACACCACTGTAGCAAACCATATTGCTGCTGCTACATAAATCATCGGAGCAGTAAGTAAGCAGCTCACTTCTGATTGGTTGAAAATGTGAGGCCCAGGGAATATTTTGTGTTATGTGACAATGTTAAGACCAATCACAATGCCTGACCTTGAAGTGAATGCCATATGTGTTATGTTTTTTTCTGTTTTTCTATATTTTCCTGTTAAGCTCTTATATTTTAAATATTTTGAATTTCAGGAGCAGCTGATCATTTTTGTGTTGTTAGCACAGCACAATGGGCAATTTAATAAGGATCACCTTATGTATCATCACACTTTGACATTAACAACTCATTTTATTTTTGATGCGTAACATCACATGTTAATTTGTGATGGCAAACAAGATGATCCCCTGAAAAACTGCCATTTTCTCCTAAAAAACTCATAAAAGAAAGTATTGTAAAATAGATAAAGTTATAGGTGCCATATAGGAGTGATTTGAAGGCTTGGAGTCCTGTAATGTTGTTGATGTTTGCATGTTTCAGGTTTTGTTCAGTGGAGCACCGGTCCAGAAACTCTGTGGCATCCTCTTGTCTGTGGTGTCACTCTTCCCAGGTAAAGTACTCGCCTCTTAGGTCATTGTAGGTTAGAGTTAAAGAAAACAGAATTCAGGTAAAGGTTTTGGAGATCAGAATATGCGTAAAGATTAAAGGAAAACAGAATTTTCACATGTCTTACTGAAAACAGAATTCTGTTAAAGGTTATGGAGAATTCATGTAAATTAAGGAAAACAGAATTTGTGTTTAGGTGAAGGAAAACGTGTAAAGATTAAGGAAAACAGAATTCACAAATAGGCGAGGGAAAAGAGAAATCCTGTCAAGATCAAGGGTGCGGAATTTGTGTGTGTAATCTGTACATGTAGAACAGAATTGAGAATAATGATAGAGAAACAGAATACAGTTATATGTAAAGGTTAAGGAAAACAGTTCATGTAATAGGTAATAAGGAAACAGAATTCATGTAAATGAAGAACTACATATACATGAACTAGGCTGAGCTTAAATGTTTGAACTTGGCTTGTTCTAAAATAAATGTCACAATACCAAGACCAATCAGACTTCAGATTCATTTGTTTGCTTCTAAACAGCGGGTTCAGCTCACTCAAAACAGAACAAATGCTAAAGTTTTGAAAAATTTCTTCAGGAAAACTGTGAAAGTCCACTACCTTTGTACAGAATGTTGAATTTTTTATACAAAATTTTGTCTCTGTTTCAGGCATGCTAGAACATGGCTTGCAAGAATCTGCAAGTTACTGTCTTCAGAAACAGTTATCGCCCACACTAAAACTTGCAAACTTTGGCATAGATATGGATGATTATTTGGAGATCAGCTACAAAGATATTCCCAACCACAGACATTCCAAACTAAAGACAAAAGATGAAGCAGTTGCCACTGCGCAGACAGACAGTCGACATCCTGTTGAAGAGTGCGCCAAAGGAGATAAGCCTGCGGATACTCATTGTGATAATACGAATAGTGACAAAAGTGCTGAGTCGTCCAGCTCTGATCCGCTTGGTGTTGTCCAATACGTGAGCAATGTAAGCAAAGATGACAGGGATGCTGAAAATCGACAATTGAAAGACACTAGTGTGAAAACAATTCCTGAAAGTCTAAGGGGCGGCAGTGGTAGCCCGATGAAGGTCACCAATGTCACTCCTGAGAGGCGGAAGTTGCCGCCTCCTGAGAATGGGGAGAAACACGAGGTCATTCAGTATGATGCTGTCCCAGACCCCCTTGCCAACACGGACAGTATCACGCACGTCGAGGCTGTTCAGTCGAGTTCCGAGTGTCGGAGTGACCCACTGTTTTCTGAGGATTCTCCAGCACACACCCCAGAGCAGGAAGTAGCCCGTCCAACTCTGTTACTCAACATGACAGATGAAGAGAAGCAGTCAACATCACAGGAGAGGTGCCATATCAGTGAGAGCTCGCTAATCGGTGACATCGACTCGCCAGAGAGCATCAGCGAAATTGATAAGGAGGACTGTTTTTCGTGGGAGGAGGACCGGTTGTTGCTGGAAATTGATCAGGAATTACAAGAGGGACCCGCACTCACCCAAGATGACCACTGGGGTTTCAGCAATAATTCAGACATGGCACCAAACCAACATCAAGAGCAGCCAACAGTCCAAACTATAGACAGAACAGACTCTGCTTCTAACGAGACAGACGTGCTGACAGAGACTTCCGACGAAGACACGTCCTTTAGAATCGTGAGTAAAGTTAGCAGCTCAGATGACAGGAAACCCCTGGAGTCCAGTCAGTCTAGCCCGAGACGCTCAGCACGTGCCATACGCAACAAACTAAGCAACGCGTTCCAGAGATCGGTCAAGGATAGACCAGCACAAGACAAGGACAACAAGGAATCCTCAGAAGTGACAAGGCCACGGACGAGGTCACTGACAAACCTTCATCAGGATGACTTTGGCTTCCCATTGGCAGTGTTTACCAAGGTAATCAGTGTGTTTAAGAGAGGTCCTACATTGGTGACAACACTAAGAAGTGTTTGTTGAAGTTTCTACAATTGTATGTAGACACTTCTTGAGTACGCCGATATTTACTTATTTATTTATTTATTTGTTTGATTTGTGTTTTATGCCGTACTGAAGAATATTTCACTAATACAACAGCAGCCAGCATTATGTTGGGAGAAAACTGAGCTGAACCCAGGGGGGGACAACCTTCCACAGGTTGCTGGCAGACCTTCCCATTCACAGAGACCACAGTGGTGAGAGACACTCGGGTCAAAACACCGTGCTGACCAGCTGGCTCCTGTTTAGAAATGACATATCCCTGATTCTTGCTGCAGCTCTCAGCCAGAAGGTCTATCAGGTACCTACCTAACGTCAGTGGTTTTATTCTCAGATCACCCAATTTCCTCCTTCCATAAACCCAATTGCCATGGTATACATGTTTGATAAAACTTAATGCACGATGCACATGTAACGTGAAACATCAGTGAAACAAGTAAATAAATAAAGTATTGATGTTTTTCTAGGCAGATAAGCTTTTCAAAGAAAATAAGAAATAAAATGGGTTAAATGCAGACCTTAGCATCTGAGGCGTACTATCACTCTCTCATAGCTAGCGCACTTCTGAAACAAAAATCTAGGTGTGCTAATAACACACTCTGGAAATAAGAAGAGAATAGGGTACAGTAGTGTAAATCTAGGTGTGCAAGCACTCCTGATCTCCTGCAAAGCGTGTGATAATCACATTCCTGCTGGGAAACAAAAAGGAAGGCCTGTAAATGATCATTACAATATTTGAAGCAGACAGCAAGGTGTCTAACCTTTCTTGTCCATGAAATCACCTTTCTGTAATTTATGTAATGTAAGTTTAGATGCACGTGCATGTTGACAAAGCACTATCAGCAGTTCTGGAGCACTGACAGGAAATATTCATAAACAGTATCAGTATAGAATTGACGAGATTGCAAGTATGCCCCAGAAATTGAAAAAAGCTGTTTGACTTCTATTTATTCATTTCTGTTTCACTAACTTAAACCCTGAACCTTTACAGACTCCGTCTCTCGGTCGTGTTACATAAGTCCTTTAAGATCAATCATTGTTCCAGACTCGTCAATCAACACTCACCTTGATAGTTGTGTCCTTGTGGTTTCCTAACACAGATAATGTACAGATATTCATAACATTACTGTTGTTGTTGTTGTCATTGTCATGGCAACGTTAATGTTGTTGTTGTCGTTTCAGGGTTGTCTCTGCCACCCATACCTGTGTCTGCAGTATTACGACCTCCTCCAAGATGTCAATGTGAAGAGCTTTGTGATTGGAGCGACCAACGTTTTGTTCAAGCAGAAGCGACATCTAACCGATGTTGTGATTGATGTGAGTACAGACACAGACCAGTACAGGCCTCAGCAGTGTTGGATCCAGGAGTTTTCTAGGGTCCTTATTTCATTTTTTTGAAAAAATTCCTGTGAGGCGCAACAAAGAAAAACGGATCTGAATAGTTGCGACATCTGTCAGATCTGCTCACACATCCTCAGTGCAAACACACAACCCTCATGCTCACGGAACCACCAGTAGCCTCCTGCTAATCTGTGATTCGTGACTATATTCTTAACTGTCTTTGTACATTACTCAGATGTGTTTTGAGGTTCCAATTTAATGATAAAAACATTTGATTTTTTATAAAAAATCATCTCAAGTCCTTTTAACAGACACAAAGGGATCCTGCTCAGATTTCCATTAATTATAAATAGGTGACAGTGTTAATGTTTACTGGTGTGATTTCATTAGCCTCAAACGTTCTGTGGCCAATAAGCATCAGGGAATAAATCGTTTAGTTAGAGAGAAATCTGGACAGTCATATGCCAGAAGCGCAGGGACTTGTGCCTAGCAAGGTCAGAGTAACATCACTCACAACATCAACTTTGTGCCTTCTTCGCGAAGAATTTCAAACTTTCATCAGTAAAGTTTATACCTTCCCAAAGTTTACACCTTTGTCAATATTATTATACAAAACATGCTCTTGTATGCGAAAATTGCTGGGTGACAAAAAAAAACACAAAAAGCCTACAATACAGTGTTGTACGTGAATGATGATAAGATTGCTGTGTTGTAGGTGAATGATGGTAAGATTGTTGTGTTGTAGGTGAATGATGGTAAGATTGTTGTGTTGTAGGTGAATGATGGTAAGATTGTTGTGTTGTAGGTGAATGATGGTAAGATTGCTGTGTTGTAGCTGAATGGTGGAAAGATTGCTATGTTGTAGGTGAATGATGGTAAGATTGCTGTGTTGTAGGTGAATGGTGGAAATATTGCTATGTTGTAGGTGAATGGTGGAAAGATTGCTGTGTTGTAGGTGAATGATGGTAAGATTGTTGTGTTGTAGGTGAATGATGGTAAGATTGTTGTGTTGTAGGTGAATGATGGTAAGATTGTTGTGTTGTAGGTGAATGATGGTAAGATTGTTGTGTTGTATGTGAATGATGGAAAGATTGTTGTGTTGTAGGTGAATGATGGTAAGATTGCTGTGTTGTACTTGAATGATGGTAAGATTGTTGTGTTGTATGTGAATGATGGTAAGATTGCTGTGTTGTATGTGAATGATGGTAAGATTGTTGTGTTGTAGGTGAATGATGGTAAGATTGTTGTGTTGTAGGTGAATGATGGTAAGATTGCTATGTTGTAGGTGAATGGTGGTAAGATTGTTGTGTAGTCAGTGAATGATGGTAAGATTGTTGTGTTGTAGGTGAATGATGGTAAGATTGCTGTGTAGTAGGTGAATGATGGTAAGATTGCTGTGTTGTAGGTGAATGATGGTAAGATTGCTGTGTTGTAGGTGAATGATGGTAAGATTGTTGTGTTGTATGTGAATGATGGTAAGATTGTTGTGTTGTAGGTGAATGATGGTAAGATTGCTGTGTTGTAGGTGAATGATGGTAAGATTGTTGTGTTGTAGGTGAATGATGGTAAGATTGCTGTGTTGTAGGTGAATGATGGTAAGATTGCTGTGTTGTAGGTGAATGATGGTAAGATTGCTGTGTTGTAGGTGAATGATGGTAAGATTGTTGTGTTGTAGGTGAATGATGGTAAGATTGCTGTGTTGTATGTGAATGATGGTAAGATTGCTGTGTTGTAGGTGAATGATGGTAAGATTGCTGTGTTGTAGGTGAATGATGGTAAGATTGTTGTGTTGTAGGTGAATGATGGTAAGATTGCAGTGTTGTAGGTGAATGGTGGAAAGATTGCTATGTTGTAGGTGAATGATGGTAAGATTGTTGTGTTGTAGGTGAATGGTGGAAATATTGCTATGTTGTAGAATAATGGTGGAAAGATTGTTGTGTTGTAGGTGAATGATGGTAAGATTGTTGTGTTGTAGGTGAATGATGGTAAGATTGTTGTGTTGTAGGTGAATGATGGTAAGATTGTTGTGTTGTAGGTGAATGATGGTAAGATTGTTGTGTTGTAGGTGAATGATGGTAAGATTGTTGTGTTGTAGGTGAATGATGGTAAGATTGCTGTGTTGTAGCTGAATGGTGGAAAGATTGCTATGTTGTAGGTGAATGATGGTAAGATTGCTGTGTTGTAGGTGAATGGTGGAAATATTGCTATGTTGTAGGTGAATGGTGGAAAGATTGCTGTGTTGTAGGTGAATGATGGTAAGATTGTTGTGTTGTAGGTGAATGATGGTAAGATTGTTGTGTTGTAGGTGAATGATGGTAAGATTGTTGTGTTGTAGGTGAATGATGGTAAGATTGTTGTGTTGTATGTGAATGATGGAAAGATTGTTGTGTTGTAGGTGAATGATGGTAAGATTGCTGTGTTGTACTTGAATGATGGTAAGATTGTTGTGTTGTATGTGAATGATGGTAAGATTGCTGTGTTGTATGTGAATGATGGTAAGATTGTTGTGTTGTAGGTGAATGATGGTAAGATTGTTGTGTTGTAGGTGAATGATGGTAAGATTGCTATGTTGTAGGTGAATGGTGGTAAGATTGTTGTGTAGTCAGTGAATGATGGTAAGATTGTTGTGTTGTAGGTGAATGATGGTAAGATTGCTGTGTAGTAGGTGAATGATGGTAAGATTGCTGTGTTGTAGGTGAATGATGGTAAGATTGCTGTGTTGTAGGTGAATGATGGTAAGATTGTTGTGTTGTATGTGAATGATGGTAAGATTGTTGTGTTGTAGGTGAATGATGGTAAGATTGCTGTGTTGTAGGTGAATGATGGTAAGATTGTTGTGTTGTAGGTGAATGATGGTAAGATTGCTGTGTTGTATGTGAATGATGGTAAGATTGTTGTGTTGTAGGTGAATGATGGTAAGATTGCTGTGTTGTAGGTGAATGATGGTAAGATTGTTGTGTTGTAGGTGAATGATGGTAAGATTGCTGTGTTGTAGGTGAATGATGGTAAGATTGCTGTGTTGTAGGTGAATGATGGTAAGATTGCTGTGTTGTAGGTGAATGATGGTAAGATTGTTGTGTTGTAGGTGAATGATGGTAAGATTGCAGTGTTGTAGGTGAATGGTGGAAAGATTGCTATGTTGTAGGTGAATGATGGTAAGATTGTTGTGTTGTAGGTGAATGGTGGAAATATTGCTATGTTGTAGAATAATGGTGGAAAGATTGTTGTGTTGTAGGTGAATGATGGTAAGATTGTTGTGTTGTAGGTGAATGATGGTAAGATTGTTGTGTTGTAGGTGAATGATGGTAAGATTGTTGTGTTGTAGGTGAATGATGGAAAGATTGTTGTGTTGTAGGTGAATGATGGAAAGATTGTTGTGTAGTCAGTGAATGATGGAAAGATTGCTGTGTTGTACTTGAATGGTGGAAAGATTGTTGTGTTGTAGGTGAATGGTGGTAAGATTGTTGTGTTGTAGGTGAATGATGGTAAGATTGTTGTGTTGTAGGTGAATGGTGGAAATATTGCTATGTTGTTGGTGAATGATGGTAAGATTGTTGTGTTGTACGTGAATGATGGTAAGATTGTTGTGTTGTAGGTGAATGGTGGAAAGATTGCTATCTTGTAGGTGAATGATGGCAAGATTGTTGTGTTGTAGGTGAATGATGGAAAGATTGTTGTGTTGTAGGTGAATGGTGGAAAGATTGCTATGTTGTAGGTGAATGATGGTAAGATTGTTGTGTTGTAGGTGAATGATGGTAAGATTGTTGTGTAGTCAGTGAATGGTGGTAAGATTGTTGTGTTGTAGGTGAATGGTGGTAAGATTGTTGTGTAGTCAGTGAATGATGGTAAGATTGTTGTGTTGTACGTGAATGATGGTAAGATTGTTGTGTTGTAAGTGAATGATGGTAAGATTGCTGTGTTGTAGGTGAATGGTGGAAAGATTGCTATGTTGTTGGTGAATGATGGTAAGATTGTTGTGTTGTAGGTGAATGATGGTAAGATTGTTGTGTTGTAGGTGAATGGTGGGAAGATTGCTATGTTGTAGGTGAATGATGGTAAGATTGTTGTGTTGTATGTGAATGATGGTAAGATTGTTGTGTTGTAGGTGAATGATGGTAAGATTGTTGTGTTGTAGGTGAATGATGGTAAGATTGCAGTGTTGTAGGTGAATGATGGTAAGATTGTTGTGTTGTAGGTGAATGATGGTAAGATTGTTGTGTTGTAGGTGAATGATGGTAAGATTGCTGTGTTGTAGGTGAATGATGGTAAGATTGCTGTGTTGTAGGTGAATGATGGTAAGATTGCTGTGTTGTATGTGAATGATGGTAAGATTGCTGTGTTGTAGGTGAATGATGGTAAGATTGCTGTGTTGTAGGTGAATGATGGTAAGATTGTTGTGTATTCAGTGAATGATGGTAATATTGTTCTGTTGTAGGTGAATGATGGTAAGATAGATATCAGTGATGTAGAGTTACGGAAGCAACTACAGCTGACCACAGCTGACTTGAGGTTTGCAGATATACTGGTCAAGGGGGTGACCGAGGAGGAGAACAAGTTCCTTGAGGGCACAGGTCAGTGTCTGACCACTCGCACGTACTTAGTGGTGGGGGGGGGGTATACACTGGACTAAGGTCCAACCGCTGTCACATGGTACAGTGAGATAGATGTGCATGCACATGTATATTCGTCACATTTCCTGTCAACTCCTCAGTCCACAAGTCTGACTGCCATGATACATGTATATGCAGTGTCACCTCCACAAAGTGATAAATAAATCAGAGTCCTCATACACTTAGTAAGCCTGATAGGTTTATCCCAGTCATTCTGTGATACACATGACATTGTATATCTAGGTGTACAGATGGAATGATTGAATGATTATGACATTATATGCCACACTGGCAATGTTTCAGCCAAATCGAGGCATCACCATCTGAAATCTGAAAATCTTGTGAATGCTGGCTAGTTGCCATTGATATTGTTATCAGGTCAACACCATTGATGTTTCTATTATCACATCTGGTGACTGGGGCACATTCCTCACAGACATGACAGAGGATGTACCCCACTCTAACCAATTTGAACACTGTGGGCACCACTGCCGGTAGCATTTTTGTTCGGAAATCTGGAGCACTGTCAAGGTCATTGGGTCACATTGATTTTACATGTGCTGTGGTGACTTTGTCAGGTTTAATTGAGTCAGCATTTGTCTCAATGCAGGGATTTTTCTAGCCAATTTCTTTTTAGAAACTCAATTTGAATAATTTTTTCATCACCAGCATGTCAAAAACTCATGATTTATTTATTTCATGAAAACTCAATACATAATTTGTCTGTAACTGATGTATCTGGTTACTACAAGTGGAAAGTGGCCAGAAAAAAACCCTGCAAGGGGTCACAGGCTCAGTCTTGTCAGGCTGTGACAGAGATGAAGTGTTAGCTTACAGAACAGTGCATGCGCTGCCAGGAGTATGTTTCTGTCACCACAGTTCTCAGGCGAGGCTTTGGATCCCGAATAATACAACATGATTTTCTTATCTGTTTCCACAGAGTGGGAGGGAGGGGACCAGTGGCTGAGGGCTCAGTTCAGGAGTTACCTGCTGGGATTACTGGCTGCATCTACAACCAGCGGTAACCCGTGACCACTTCTTTATACATCACTGAAGCCCTGAAAAATAATGAAATTAGCAGGGACAGAAAATTTATATTACAAAATGACAGTAGAATTCTCAGATTTTCATTGAGATTCATGATGGACAACATGTCCAGATGCATAGATTTCATATCACTGGTGAAACCCGGCCTGTTGTCATTGAAAACAGAATTAGGTACATATGTTGGCTGCTGCTGTATAAGTGAAATAGTCTTGAGCATGGTGTAAAACTCCAGTGAAAGAAATAAATAAGTAAATGAAGGGAAATAAAAAGGGGAAAGTCATGAGAGCGTTTTATCAGAACAAAGACTCTCCTCCGTCTTGGAGGCCAGTAAATTCACTGTAAACGGTAAATGCTGCCTGTTATGTTGCAGATGATCAGTATCTGGACGACTTTGGCCAGGTGTATGTGAGCATGTGGAAGATGACCCACAACTATCGGGTGTGGCACAGTTCCCCCCACCCAGGCTTGGACCATACACAGCCAGGGTAAGAATATGAGACATGACCAGGATCTATGCCCATTCCCCACCCCTGATGATCATTTTGGTGTCTGGTGTCAATGCCGAGGGTTAAGGTGGAGTGGTCTCCCCTGACATCATGTGATGGTCCTTCTGAGCAGTACCCTGCCAGTACTGAAACGGTATAAGCATTGCCCAGGCCTAACTAGTAACCATGCCCAGTGGCCAATACCAATGATCCCCTGACCCCTTAAAAATGTCACTCTAAGCAGTACCAAGTGTCTCTGACCAGTACCAAGTTTCTCTGACCAATACCAAGTGTCTGTGACCAGTGCCAAGTCTCTCTGACTAGGACCAAGTGTCTCTAACCAGCACCAAGTATCTCTGACCAGTGCAAAGTGTCCCTGACCAGCACCAAGTGTCTATGACCAGTGCCAAGTCTCTCTGACTAGGACCAAGTGTCTCTAACCAGCACCAAGTGTCTATGACCAGTGCCAAGTCTCTCTGACCAGTACCAAGTGTCTCTGGCCAGCACCAAGTGTCTATGACCAGTGCCAAGTGTCTCTGACCAATACCAAGTGTCTATGACCAGTGCCAAGTGTCTATGACCAGTGCCAAGTGTCTCTGACCAATACCAAGTGTCTCTGACCAATACCAAGTGTCTATGACCAGTGCCAAGTGTCTGTGACTAGGACCAAGTGTCTCTGACCAGTGCCAAGTGTCTGTGACCAGTACCAGGTCTTTCTGACCAGTGCGAAGTGTCTCTGATCAGCACCAAGTGTCTCTGACCAGTGCCAAGTGTCTCTGACCAGCACCAAGTGTCTCTGACCAGTACCAAGTGTCTCTAACCAGTACCAATTGTCTCTGACCAGTGCAAAGTGTCCCTGACCAGCTCCAAGTGTCTCTGACCAGTGCCAAGTCTTTCTGACCAGTACCAAGGCCTTCTGACCAGTACCAAGGGCTTCTGACCAATACCAAGTGTCTCTGACCAGTGCCGGGTGTCTCTGACCAGTGCCGAGTGTCTCTGACCAGTACCAAGTGTCTCTGACGAGCACCAAGTGTCTCTGAGCAGCTCCAAGTGTCTCTGACCAGTAGCAAGGCCTTCTGGCCAGGACCAAGTGTGTCTGACCAGTACCAAGTTTCTCTGACCAGTGTCAGATGTCTCTGACCAGTACCAAGTGTCTCTGACCAGTACCATGGCCTTCTGATCAGTACAAAGAGCCTCTGGCCAGTACCACTACCATCTGACCAGTACAGAGTTTCTCTGACCAGTACAGAGTTTCTCTGACCAGTACAGAGTGGCCAGAGTTTCTCTGACCAGTACAGAGTTTCTCTAGCCAGTACAGAGTTTCTCTGACCAGTTTCTCTGGCCAGTACAGAGTTTCTCTGACCAGTACAGAGTTTCTCTGACCAGTACAGAGTGGCCAGAGTTTCTCTGACCAGTACAGAGTTTCTCTGGCCAGTACAGAGTTTCTCTGGCCAGTTTCTCTGGCCAGTACAGAGTTTCTCTGACCAGTACAGAGTTTCTCTGACCAGTACAGAGTTTCTCTGGCCAGTACAGAGTTTCTCTGACCAGTTTCTCTGACCAGTACAGAGTTTCTCTGACCAGTACAGAGTTTCTCTGATCAGTACCACTACCATCTGGCCAGTACAGAGTTTCTCTGATCAGTACCACTACCATCTGGCCAGTACAGAGTTTCTCTGACCAGTACAGAGTTTCTCTGGCCAGTACAGAGTTTCTCTGACCAGTACCACTACCATCTGGCCAGTACAGAGTTTCTCTGATCAGTACCACTACCATCTGGCCAGTACAGAGTTTCTCTGATCAGTACCACTACCATCTGGCCAGTACAGAGTTTCTCTGACCAGTACAGAGTCTCTCTGACCAGTACAGAGTCTCTCTGGCCAGTACAGAGTCTCTCTGACCAGTACAGAGTTTCTCTGGCCAGTACAGAGTTTCTCTGACCAGTACAGAGTCTCTCTGACCAGTACAGAGTTTCTCTGGCCAGTACAGAGTCTCTCTGACCAGTACAGAGTCTCTCTGACAAGTACAGAGTTTCTCTGGCCAGTACAGAGTCTCTCTGACCAGTACAGAGTCTCTCTGGCCAGTACAGAGTTTCAGTACAGAGTTTCTCTGACCAGTACAGAGTCTCTCTGACCAGTACAGAGTCTCTCTGACCAGTACAGAGTCTCTCTGGCCAGTACAGAGTTTCTCCGACCAGTACAGTCTCTCTGACCAGTACAGAGTCTCTCTCTGACCAGTACAGAGTCTCTCTGACCAGTACAGAGTCTCTCTCTGACCAGTACAGAGTTTCTCTGACCAGTACAGAATCTCTCTGACCAGTTTCTCTGACCAGTACAGAGTTTCTCTGACCAGTACCACTACCATCTGGCCAGTACAGAGTTTCTCTGATCAGTACCACTACCATCTGGCCAGTACAGAGTTTCTCTGACCAGTACAGAGTTTCTCTGGCCAGTACAGAGTTTCTCTGATCAGTACCACTACCATCTGCCCAGTACAGAGTTTCTCTGATCAGTACCACTACCATCTGGCCAGTACAGTTTCTCTGGCCAGTACAGAGTTTCTCTGATCAGTACCACTACCATCTGGCCAGTACAGAGTTTCTCTGACCAGTACAGAGTTTCTCTGGCCAGTACAGAGTCTCTCTGGCCACTACAGAGTCTCTCTGGCCAGTACAGAGTCTCTCTGACCAGTTTCTCTGGCCAGTACAGAGTTTCTCTGACCAGTACAGAGTCTCTCTGACCAGTACAGAGTTTCTCCGACCAGTACAGAGTTTCTCTGACCAGTACCACTACCATCTGGCCAGTACAGAGTTTCTCTGATCAGTACCACTACCATCTGGCCAGTACAGAGTTTCTCTGACCAGTACAGAGTTTCTCTGGCCAGTACAGAGTTTCTCTGACCAGTACCACTACCATCTGGCCAGTACAGAGTTTCTCTGATCAGTACCACTACCATCTGGCCAGTACAGAGTTTCTCTGGCCAGTACAGTTTCTCTGGCCAGTACAGAGTTTCTCTGATCAGTACCACTACCATCTGGCCAGTACAGAGTTTCTCTGACCAGTACAGAGTTTCTCTGGCCAGTACAGAGTTTCTCTGGCCAGTACAGAGTCTCTCTGGCCAGTACAGAGTCTCTCTGGCCAGTACAGAGTCTCTCTGACCAGTTTCTCTGGCCAGTACAGAGTTTCTCTGACCAGTACAGAGTCTCTCTGACCAGTACAGAGTTTCTCCGACCAGTACAGAGTTTCTCTGACCCTCTCATCAAAGCCCAGCTATCATTATCAGCAGAATATGAATAAAAGCATTTAAGAGTATGATTTGGATTGGCATGTATATGGATGTTGATTAATGTTTGAAGATGTGTTCTGGGCTTTTGTTTCAGACATCCATGTCAAGGAAACCTCAGTGTCAATGATATCCGGGTTCGATTTACCAGGTATTTTACAAAGTTTCACAAAACTTGGTATTTTATACTATACATTTATTCAAGAATATTTTACTGAAATGATAGCAGCCTGCATTATAGTGAAAGGAAACTGGGCAGAACTCAGGCACAAACATTCACATGTTGCTGGCGGACCTTCCCACTTACGACCAAAGAGGAAACCAGCAACAGCAGTGTGAGCTGACAGCAAGAAGATTGATGAGAAGCTCCAGGACGTTTGTGCTGCACTGGCACGCTAACGCCTTGGACACAGAGGCTCCATCATGTTCTTGTATCTTTCCTCATAAATCGAATATGGGGATTAACCTATAGAGGATATCATTTACCGAAAAATTTAGAATATGAATTTTGAAGTTCAGTGCAGAGAGATAACCCTCACATCACAGGAGCAGGTACAATCAAGTGTTCATACATGTACCAGTAGTGCTGCATCTTGGGGTATATAGGTGCAGTGTAATGGCCCAGGAACCTTGTCAACGTAGTCAATCTGAATTCATATCCAGCTTTGGTTTGCTTCCCCTCTGGTCACTCAGAAGAAGGTCTGCCAGCAGCCCACGGATGGTCATGGGTTTACCCCAGGCTGTGCCTGGCTTCATCCCACCATAATGCTGGCCGCCATTACGTGAGTGAAACATTCTTGACTGAAGTGTAAAGCATCAATCAAATAAATAAGTAAATAATTGAATACAGTACCTAACACCCATCAAATAAATGCTTGCAAGAAACAAATACTCCTGTGCATGCTAAATTTTGAACGTTCCTTTGCTTGGTTTGCAGTGCAATGCAGAGCTCTGAGCGAGGCAGGAAGATCAACTCTGCGATGACTCAGACTGGGAAGTATGTGGCTCAGACTGGTCGAGCTGTAGGTAGGTACCCACGTGTGCAAGGCGTCACAAGGCAATTGGATTCAAAATAATAATACTTAGAAGAAAAAAACACTGCACTAAATGTAAATATGTATCGATAAAGAATCCTATTCATAGTATAAAAAAAATCATCACCTTTCATTGTTGTGATGAAGGATAACACAGATACCTCAGTTCAAAGTAAGTTTGGTCTGTATGGACCCCTCTTCTGAAATAACTTTTCTTATACTTTATGTTGCCTTTTGTTTTAAAACTTCCATGTATGTGACAGAAAGAGATCTGCATACAAAGTATGCAGAATTTCTGATGTGTAAAAGCGCATAATTTCCTTAAACTTTGAACGTAGTTTTTTTTTTTGACAACAAACTTCATGATTTGTTTAAAATTCTGTTCATGAACATATTCTTTTCTGTACCACATTTGTTTTTCTTCAGGGGGTGCCTTTAACCAGGCCAAAACCACGTTTTCTTCATGGATAAGCAACTGGAGATCCTGACCAATCACAACCACCGTAACATGACTGCCACATAACTGGTGATATCTTTGGCTGGCAAAGAATGACGGATGTTTTGCAGCTCAGTTTATTGCGAAGCCCTTTCCTCTTGGTTTTTTTATCAAAGTTTGGTAGAAATACATTCATATTTCATGTTGAATGTTGGGCACATCTTCATTGAAAACACTAGTCACGTAATAACATTAATCAAGCTTTTAAAATCACTTTGCTACCTCCTGGAAATAAGAGAAACACTACAGGAAGAGAGACAATCAGAACTGGATGGAAATTCAACTTCTTGCTGATTTAGACATGTAGAAACCACAGTCGCTGAACTTGAAGTAAAGTGCTCGTGGTTTAGTGATGGAACCAGACACATAATCAGTGGTCAGCAATGTGGCCTGTATGGAAGTTCTGTGTGACATTTAGTTGGAACATCGGGAACTGACGGGAGACAGTTAACCACGCCCACAGACCCGTCAATCACAGCAGCACAAAACAGGGGAGGTAATTTGACATGAGACCCGTCAGTTTGTTAGAACTAAACCAGATAGCCTTTCTCCCTCGAACGACAACGATCGTGAAGAGATTTTATTTTATATACGTTAGATTTTCAAGCAAGAAAAACAATCGTCAATGTTTCCTCTGAAGTCATTCGTCCGAAGGCCCGCAAATATATGATCAAAAGAGGCAGTGTTTATTCACAACATACAGTGTAGCCACATAAGTTTTTTCTGGAAAATTTTGCTTTCTTTGCGTTTTACATAATTTTGTTGCACTTTATTTTTGAGTGTGCCAATCAATTAGGCTTTAGTGTGTGAATTTTTTTTAATTCGGTTTATTCACATATATACCGTCATATTGATTATTATTCCTTATATGTATAACCCTAAGAGAGCATTGTTAAAAAGAGACAGCCGTAAATATATATTCAGGTATTGGTATTTAAATTTAAACTGTGTACACATGTTATAATTACAATGATGCATTTTCAGTTTAATTCCAAATTCAGCCTAACTCAGTTACATTGACGCATTCACACATACACGTCGTCACGATATGGCTGAAATACTGCCGATGTGGCGCTAAACCATAATCATTCGTGCACATTTACACAAAGTGTTGGAAATCGCTGGATTGCCTCGCATGACAAATGCTAAGTAGGAGTAGGGCAAATGCTGTCCCACGAACCAAACAGCCTTGATACCGACTGGCTATACACAACAGTAAAGCTGACCAGACAGCTCCGTACAAGGCTACACACACTTCAGCGATAAATCAGACTACCTTCAGGTTGAGGATATAATTAATCATAACTCCTTCAATTATTATCGGATATCCAAGAATCTGAGATGTAAGTTTTCAGAAAATTCTCAACAATCCAATTGCACTGTTTGTTTAAATATTTCGACATGATTTTTACAGATATTAGCGATTTTGTTTGTTTTTATTGATTTCTGCCTGTGCCATAACACGGACTGAGTAGTGTTAGCTGTCGGATCAGGTACCTGCCCTGACTGAGGTGTTTTTATTGCGCTTCCTCATTGGCTAGGGATAAATTGGGAGGCGTAACCTTGAATTCCATAGTCTCTTAATCACGGGAAGCGAGGAGCTGGAACCCAAGTGTCGAAACCCACATTCACAAACTGTTAGACACACTACTTTCACTAAAATGGCTTCTGTGAAAGGCCCGAAGAAAATAATGAGAAGCTAGGGGGAGGCCACATGAACCTGGATAAAGCTCGTAAGGTGGAGCTAAGAAAAAACAAAGGCTCTGAGGAAGAGGCTGAAAAAGGCCATAGTGAGAAGCTGGACAACAATCAAAATGTGAAACTCACACAATCGAAATTCACACACAAAGGCACTAAAAGCTGTCGGCTGCCAACAATTAAACTGGCCATAGGACCCATGCACTGTTTTTCTGTGTGTGGATTTATTTAATTGATGTGTTACGCCGTACTCATGAATAATTCACTTACACAACGGCGGCCAACATTGTGTTGTCAGGAAACAGAGCAGAGCCCGGGAGAAATGCACGACCAGCCGCCGGTTCACTGTTCTGATCAGGAACGATGTATTGTAATTGGCTTCGTGGTGGCAGTAAGTGGTGGGTGAGGCCCCTTGGCCGTTTGCACGGTCTAGCGTTCGTGGAAGATCGCTTGTTTCTCATGAGTATGCTTGTTTACGTGGGCCACTCCAGGCATAAAATTGACCGCCGCCGTTAACGTGAAAAAATCTAAAGTATACTATAAAATAACAATGAAGTAAATGAAGTCAGTAATTGGGTTAGAAAAATAAATCGGTTTGTCACATTGACAGCACCAACCCTCAAAATGGAGGGGGGGGGGGGCTGAAATATTGTTACAGAATTTCCAAGACATGACTATCGAAATTACTACCGAAATGGGTTTACTGCGTATACATTTACATGGACTTCGCTATGTAGATTGTAGGAATACGAGGTGTACTGTTGTGGAAGTTAAAAGTGCAGTATGCGCAACGGTAATTTAACCATTATACTTCGTATTACATTGATGTTGTATTTATTATCCTGTAATGTACGCTGTATATAGGTGCTTTTCCTGGATTTTGTAAATATACTGTGTACACGGAGGGATTTATATTTCACCGTTATTTGGGCACAAATTTGAGTGGATAGTTTTATAAACTCTTCCAAAAAAATGATAGTGGAAAAAAAGTTTCATTCCAGGGTGGCCTTGAGACTGAAATGTTAGTGCTAAATACTTATCTGTGTTTTATGCAAATCGTGTATTTTATCTGTGATTGTTACTTTTGACATTGAATTAATAATACTAATATGCACGTGAGTGAGATTGTCATAGCTTAGTAGAAATTCATGTTTACAAAGGAAAACATGTACAAAGAACAGGTGTATCGGACTGGGAGAAATCTTACCTGAATGTGGGGAAAATGTCACTTTTAATCTGGGAATTTTGGATGTGTATCTGGAAAATGTGGACTTGCTATAGTGAACTGTGGACGTGTATCCGAGTAATGTTGACCTAAATCTTAGAACTGTTGGCTTCAAAACGTTGGGAATCATTTCCTAAGGAGGGAGAAGAGAACTTGGGGCCGAAAACTGGGAAATTCCGGCTGGAAACTTGAGAGCTGTGACTGAAAATTGGGACATGATAACGGGAAACTGCGGCTTTGATATTGGAAACTAGACATTTGTGACTTGAAACTGGGAATTGTGGGTCAAAATTGGCAACTTGGATTGTTAATTGAGTTCAGTTAGTAGCATATTGGCGCACATCCATATATTGCTTTACTGATATGGTGTTGCTTGTTGTGACTGTTGAAGTCGTTTATGTATATAGACCTATTTGAACATACTGACTTTCGTGCGTATTGATAAATATATGTAACTACTGTACCAGTATCTATCAATGAAAGAGGTTATAGTGTGACGTAAAATTATAAATATTAAGGTGTATAATATATTAGCAGTCAAGTGAAGAACATTTTAGATAATTTATTAATTTCCTGTCATACTCTTATATTGCAGCAATTTCTGTCTTCAGAGAGACCTCTATTTATTTTTGTGTATTTAAGTATCTTTTTCTCCAATTTCTCCCTGTCTGGTCTTTTTGTCGTTTTTCATGAAGTTCGTTACAGGCGAGTTTAATCTAAGTTCATGTGCCTGGCCCTTCGTTGTGTAGTTTTTAATACGAAATTTTTATTGTCTATCTGCAGAAAGTTTGTTCCTTGTGTGTCGCGTAGAGCTTGATGTTAAAATGAATACAAAGTTGTATCAACGAGATTCTCTCAGAATTTTTCACTGTGTCTTGGCATTGGAATACAGTGTTTCAATCCATGTGCTTTCTTCAACTGGAAACGTTGAAATTTTGTAAGCTAACATAAAATACACGTAACTGTTTGCCTTTCACCAGCGTCTTGGTTGTTCACTTGAATCTTTCAGGCTTATTTACAATCATCAAAATTGGCAGTCTTACTGTACTGGTTTCGAGTGGTGCCCGTTAGCTGTGTCTGGATTGGGTGTCCTGTTGGGTGTCTAAAAGTCATGGCTTTGCTATAGTGGTTTGGAGTGGTGCCCAGTAGCTGTGTCTCGACCGGGTGTTCTGTCTGGTGTCTATAAGGTATGACACTTTTATACTGGTTTGGAGTGGTGTCCGTTAGCTGTGTCTCGACCGGGTGTCCTGTATGGTGTCTATAAGCCCTGGGTTGTTATACTGGTTTGGAGTAAACCGTGAACTCTAAAGTAACTTGAAGTTGGTTGTGGGCTTTCCCCGGGCTCTGCCGGGTGTCCTACAGTAATACTGGCCGTTGTCGTATTCTGAAATATTTATGAGTACGACGTAAAACATGGGTAAAATAAATAAATATTTCAGCGTTGGGATTTGTGGGTAAAGGCGCTTGCCTTTGAATCGCTGGGACACATGGGGTGGGGGTTCGGTCCCGGCCATGGACGGGGAATTTATAGATTGCCCCCCCCCCCTTACCGCTTGTGCGGCCTTAGTGAGAACAACCTTCCACCTGTATAGTGTGCATATCTGCACCTCACAAGTGGGAAAGGTTGTTAGTAATTTGTCTAAGACTGGAGGTTTAGCTTGACATTCGGTTTCCTCCATCCCTAAAACTTAAGGCCATCATATAAGTGAAACAATTCTGAAGTAAGGCGTTTAATATCTATCACGTAACTGAAAGCAAATTTTTCTAGTGGTGTAACGTGGTGCTCAAGCCTATTTCAACTGTATGTAGACCTGTATGTGTGATAGCGGTCAACTTTGTGTAGACCTATGTGTGTGATAGCGGTCAGCTTTGTGTAGACTTATGTGTGTGTAGACCTGGGTATGTGATAGCGGTCAACTTTGTGTAGACCTGTGTGTGTGTGATAGCGGTCAACTTTGTGTAGACCTGTGTGTGTGATAGTGGCCAACTTTGTGAAGACCTGTGTGTGTGATAGCGGTCAACTTTGTGTAGACCTATGTGTGTGATAGCGGTCAGCTTTGTGTAGACTTATGTGTGTGTAGACCTGGGTGTGTGATAGCGGTCAACTTTGTGTAGACCTGTGTGTGTGTGATAGCGGTCAACTTTGTGTAGACCTGTGTGTGTGATAGTGGCCAACTTTGTGAAGACCTATGTGTGTGATAGCGGTCAGCTTTGTGTAGACCTGTGTGTGATAGCGGTCAACTTTGTGCTTGGGATAGTAGAGCATATACGTCATAAATAAAAACGTTTTACGCAACATGTTTGACGTTGCGTAACAAAGGACTCATGACGTAGAAGTCCTAATTCACTGCAGCGACACCAGTTGGGAGAGGAAAATCAGCCGGTACTCTAATCATGGTGGACACCAAATGGCACCTGGAGGAAAACGCTGTCTTTCTCTTCTATTGTTAAAACCCCTCGAGCACGTCAGTAAACTTCATGATTACTATTATTGATCTGTTTTCCTGGGTGCTTTTGTCAATTTTGTTTTCACTTTTTCATATCTACCGTCTGGTATTCGTGTGATATACAGCTATATTGTCTCTTGTATTGTTAAATAAAGGTACTGCTCGTCGTCATGGTTTTATTGCTATCTATATTGCTAAGATGTATTCATCAAAGTACGAAATGATTACGGTAATGGCATCTGCACTTGTACGATTTCTGTATTCCGATTATCTCCATGGTAAATTTAGCCAAAAGTTTTTACACCCACGCAGTTGGATTTCAACGTCAGCAGACATTATCCAGTCCTCGAAAGAGACGAAACTTTTGTTGTGCATGTGATATTGTGCCGCAATACGTGACGTTAATAAGAGCGCATGTCAGCTGCAGGGAATTTTCGACGTAATAGTGTTATTGGTGTTTTCCAGATAGTACATCTTACCTGGGCTTGTAGTATGTACTAAGACCTCGACGGTTTCCTGTCACGCCATTGTTACGACAAGAGGGATAGTTCGATTTTGATATTGTGAATTATTCCTGATTGGATAGCTATATAACGAATGGTCCTGGCGTATACATGTCTCGCCTTGTAGCATTTCTTAGGTCCTGAGTGTTGTGTGATCATTTTAACCAACGTCACAAGTGATTACTGCATTAACTGCTGTGCCAAGGATATTTGATCAAACGCCGTCTCTCTAAGTTTCTTAAATTTTAATTGGCTAAGTACGGACGGAGGGTCCAGAATCTCTGGGATTCTGCTTCAGCTTACACGGGGCCTTGGGGGTGGGGGTTGGGGTGTGTGGGGGGGGGGGTAATATTGTCATCGCGTCAAGTGCGATACATGTTAGATGTATGAACAGCAGCAAGCAAAGCGCAAGTAAAACACATAATTATTTGATTAATGACACCATGTATAGTAAAATGGTACACGATTTGGACACTGCTTTTATTCATTCGCCTAGAACATTCATTACGTCTTTTCGTTATCATTGAGAATTGCTGACTGCCTCTCTTTGCATGAACCCGCCCTATTTTCTTTTTTTATGCTTTCTCAGTTCTGTGGTAGTTTGTGTTATTTGACGGAACCCGGAACGCCCATTTTGGTTGACGACTGGTATGCGAATGTCGGATTCTTCGCCTGGGTTTGTAATTCCGTTTTAGCTGTCGACATGTATATTACATTACGTTGAATAATATCGCCACGTTGGATATAAACAGACGATAAATGATACATACATTTATCGAGATGGAAAAGGAGCTGTTTCCATTCTCGTTAGATACAAGGCGTAAATAAAAAGTATAGACTTTACATGTATTGAAAATCCCCAGACGCGCCAGAAATTAGAAATGAATCAAATGTAACAGTTTTTTTTTACCAAAGTGCACGTTGCTCGAGAAAAACATAAGACTGGTACATTGCTTTCTTTTTATTCAGATGTATAGAAGCATACCTGATTTTCTTCAATGTTTTAATGGAGTTTGCGAAAAGATTTGGCTCAATCATGAAATTCTATCTTTGAAGATTTAGATCATTTTTTTGGCCTGGGAGACTGATACATCAAACTATGTCAACCAGGAATCTTTAGTTTCAAACTGCATTTCTCGTTCCTGAAACACTGATAAGAAACGGCTCCTGCAATACAGGCAATCCAAGTGACATGAAGGAAGATCACAAGAATGATCGATATAAAACCATGTAAAAACAGAAAAATAAATCTCACAAGAATGGCGAACACAAGAAAATGTAAAAGAGAAAAAAAAGCACAGTTCAAAAAAGGCCTATCACATGGGATCACAAACAGCAAAGTGGACTTTGGATACTTTCATTAAACTACTCGTACTAATAGTGCATGGAAATTCTAGATTACAGCTTTTAGCTCTACTGGTCGAAAACCAGGAGAGGTTATGTATTAGAAAGTTCTCCGGCGTCCGTCCGTCCGTCCGTCCGTCCGTCTGTCTGTCTGTCGTCTGTTAACTTTTCCTTCAAAATGTTACTTCTCCTGCAGTTTTAGTTCGCTTTCAACGAAACCAGAGTCAAGTGTAAGCATTAAGATACATAATTCGTAATATAAACTTTCCATTTAGATGATCGGTTGTCTGTCTGTTTATCCTGAATATGTTAACATTTTCAAAACGCTACTCCTCCCACACTTTTTGCCCAATTTCAGAATATTTGACTGAATTTTATCCTGTGGCAATGTTCTTTCGACATTTTCGATATTTCTACAACAATTATACAGCTTTTACTGGTCTATATTAAGGCGGTAATGTTTACTTACAGTTTGACAGCTTCTGTGCCATGAGATGGGTATAAATAAGTAATCATTCGAAAAGCATGTCCCATGGCGGCATGAGCAAGCAAATGATCGATATGTCTAAGTCCACAACAGAACAAATATGCACCTAATTTTGTCGAAAACGGACGGACGAAAAGTTCCAAAATTTGAAGGTTATTTGTAATTTTTCTAGGCAAAGCTGTAGGTTTGGAAAGAAAGTTCTGTTAAAATCCAAAACAAAGGACGGAAGTGGTCATAATGTTGCCCAGAATGGACGAGGAGCGCTGTCGTGAAAGCAGTCCGCGGAAAATTGCCCCAATCAAAACAGGACAAAAACGACCACATAGTCGTGGAAATTAGACGATTTGAACAGATAGGGGACTAGGTGTAATAAGTAATTAATCACTCTGAATCCTTTTCCAACTGATGCAAAGATTAGATGATTTCCATGTTGGATGCGTTCACGATAGCCATGAAGTATGACACCGGCGGTGAAGCCAGTGTGATGCGTCAGAATTACTTCCTGTTGGACCCAGATCAACACAGCGGGAAACTAGCTATATAAAGTATAGCTGTAAGGGAGAGCGATGCCGGGGTTCAAGACAGTAGGGCCTGTATGTGCATGTCTGTAGCGTCTCTTTAGTTACATAGGCGCATTTACAGTAGATGTGCAGCCCTATGCACTCATTTTCATTCACGTTACCTGCAAATGTAGGGCTAATTGCGCTTATTCTCTGTTCCATCGCAATTTACGGCAAAAGTTAGCATTGCTGGAAATAAATCAGACCAGATTGGTGATCACGACGTCAAACTACGTCGGAAAGTATGCTTTCAGTATTTGTACATTCATCCTAAACACAAATGCATTGTAGATGGATTATATATCATGTAGACATACATGTGCCACACATAGTAAATCGGCCTTTAATCAAAAATTCTGAAGCCCTGTAGATCCTGAATGTTTTAAGACAGTTCAAAGGTTTTCAGCACGCATACATTAATGCATAGCACTTTCCACTGAGCGATCTTGAGCTTTACAGCTTTAAACGTTTTCTGTCAGGTTAATCGGACTGAGGTTTCTGAAGAAAATGCCTCTCAAAAGTTTTCCTATCAACCCAAAATGGCGGCTGGGTGAAGTGACCTAAGGCACCGAAACTTTTACTCAAGAAAGGCAGTCCTTAGGCCAACTACCTATCTAAATTTCACTCATTTCTGCTTTGCGATTTCAGCCACAGAAGTTTTTCAGTTTTAAAACTCGCGATTTTTTTATAACATGCCCTACATCAATTTTGCTGACGTCACGTCCGGTTATGTAAAATTTCTCTCTATGCCTTGGGATGGTGCTAGGCCTTAAGACTACGTCTCTACTGTCAGTTGATGAGATATACCCACTTTCTGTTTTGAAGACGTCACTTCAGATTTTAGAAAATTTGTGTTTCTAAATCAGCGTGAAAAGCTGCATCAGGTAGGACTATTTGTGGATTTCATCTGTACCAGTGTAGAAAATATTAGCAAACAACGAAATGTTCGGTCACATGACATTTTCAGCCAATAGCGAGGATGCACATTTTTTAACGCAGAAATTTCCGTTATCTCCCTGGACCTACTTAGGCTTTCTGGAACTGCAGTTTGAATGACCTGGACCCCTACTGAACGCCATGTAATACCTAGCTACCGAGTTCAAATCCAGCAGTTGCCCCGACAAAGAGGCGCGACGCGCCATTCATTCGAAAAATTGTCTAAACAAATAGAGTGCGCAAAACCTAATGCTTGGTAGATAAACAAAGAATGTCCGATTTCACTGACTTCTATAAAGACTGGGCAACAACGCTACTGTGAGAGGCAAGGACCGTCCTAACTATCTAAGACTACATCCAGTAGTAGGGCCATAATGGATTATAGGTTTGTTAAGGCAGTCAAGAGCAGATGGATCGTTGTCAACGATCCCCGTCAGTCCGTCGTCCAACCGTCCGCCAGCAGGTCTATCACTGACTGAATCAATCCATCAATCAGTCACTCCGCCAATCAGCCGGTCCGTCGATGAGTCCCTCAACCGTCAACTTTGTCACTGACTGAATCAGTCCCTGTCAACTCTGTCAGCGGCTCGGTCAGTCAGTCAGTCAGTTCTTTCATCTACGAACCCCCAAGGTTGCTCGCCCTCAACTCTGTCAGCGACTCCGTCAGTCAATCAGTCCGCCTGTCCGTCCGTCCGACCTTTGACAACTCCCCGCAGACCACCCGCTGTGAACTCCGTCGGCGGCTCAGTCAGTCATTTCACCTCTCCGTCCGTCGACGATTCCCCGAGGCCGCCCGCTGTCAGCAGATCGTTCACTCAGTCAGCCAGTCAGTCAGTCAGTATGGGACTCACTCTGTCCGACTTCCGGGGGTCTCACGTTAGACGACTAATCTAAGGAATCATAATGGTAAAATCATCTGATATGACCAGCTGAACATTTCGAAAGAATAACAGTTTGTTGAGTAAATAGCTGCCTGGCCAGATTTCTTAATTTCCGACATTTAGGTTTTAATTAACACACGCATTCTATCCTGGTTTCTATGACAACTGTGCTGATATGACATATATCACCCAGTGACATGGGGAAGAATTCTAATTGTCGTCCCATTTTGCCAAAGTGTCATTGTTAACATCAGGACACATCGGTTCAAAGCGTGTACAAAGCCACTCATTCATAGGTATTTTTTGACATATGGCGATATTTCACCGTCCGATGAACTATTGACCATTTGCTCTCAT
The DNA here is from genome assembly GCA_016165875.1 of Acanthopleura granulata. Lineage (NCBI taxonomy): Eukaryota > Metazoa > Mollusca > Polyplacophora > Chitonida > Chitonidae > Acanthopleura > Acanthopleura granulata. The sequence continues at coordinate 7,038,704 of JABBOT010000018.1, read as the reverse complement.
GACACGTACGATAAGCCTACTGCTACCAAATCCTAGACCATATCCTTTCAGGACGAGAGGGCCTGCTGTTACAACCCCACTGTGCTAGTAAATGACATTTCATAATATACAGACCAGTATTCATCATCAACATATTTCTCATCATTAATATTACGGTGATATCATTAATGTTATGGTCATATCACTAATATTACGGTGATGTCTCTAATATAACAGTGATATCCCTAATAGCACACTGATATCACTAATACTGCCGTATACATGTACCTTCTAACTGACTTAAAGGGTGCAGCTGCAAAAACGATGACAGCTGGATTTGAACGCTTGGGTGAGCTCCTTGCGCTCCCTGCGGTGCCGTTGTGGGAATCTGTGCCATCGAGGCCCTTCATGAACATCAGCAAATATGTTACGCTACAAGAGTAAACACATACCTGGCAAACAGCATAGACATGTGGACTACCCAACATTTTATAATCACATTAGAATCAACGATCAACAGGTTCATTGACACACATATACTGATTACAGTATGCTTATCTGAGGTTATTAGGAAGGTATCAATGATCGATTCGCATTTGGATTGGTTTGCTTCTTTAATTTTCTGTGTATTTTCCGGTAAGTACATATTCTGTATACTATATGTTAGATTTGACTAAAACTACTCTCTACGAAAGATAATATACACCGTTGTTTCAGACGAGGCATTCACTGTTCACAGAGACATTCACAATTCACAGAGACATTCACAATTCACAGAGACATTCACAATTCACTGCTATTATCTTGTAAAGGATAACCTTAACAGACTATGCGTTGTCTCAAGGCACACCGATTGACTTTCCACTACTTGGAGTTCAACAATCGCGTCTTAGAATCATATATGATTTTTATAAGGCCTTGCGCATAAAAACAGCGCGGAAAACATTTAACTTCATGTTACAAGGAGGATGAAATCATTTCCTTTACGTAATCGACTGTAATACGCTTCGGATTTAAACGTTTATACAGAACTGTGTTATCAAGGGATTCGTTCAAATCGCCAAGTTGCCAAACACAAAAACATTCCATGGATACAAAAGCAATTCTCAGAGACCAGTCCCAGAAATCTGCACCACCACCAGGGCCCGTTTCGAAGTCATTATATTCCGGGAGCTGGTTACGTCTGCCGATTCTGACGTTTTCCCAGATGTCGCCTAATTACCTTTGCATTGAGCTCGGCCTAGTAGGGACTCTGTCGTAATTGACCCACGGGGACATTTAAATGGGCTATAACTGTTAGGGGGTTTCTTTCTTCTCTTGACTCGATCTTGTACGGCTAAGAAGACAAACACGGAATTGTGTCAGGGAAAATAGGTGCTTTTTTGCTTTACTGGGGGAGGAAAGCGAGGGAGTTGTTCGGATTCTCACTGTATAAAAGAGTTTCCCTTGTATTGTTACCGGCTCCCGGAGGCTTATTGGCAAGCAAGAACCAGCCTCGATCACCTCGTCACTTGTCCGTGAAGGTAAGTTTTTGACTTTCTCTGCCTGTATAATTTCTCATGTTTTCAGAGTTTTTTTTTCTTTTTTCTCTAAATTTCAGTGAATTTATGTCTGTTCTTTATGCTTTTAATGTATAACATGGCTGAAATGATTGTCGATTTTTCTTGAATTTATTATAGTATTTCTTTTATTTATTTATTTTTTTTGGCGCTTAGGTTTGCAGTAATGAAGGGGTAAATTGTGTTGCAAAGTTACTGCTGGATATGAGATAGGAGTTTTACTAGTGTTTTCAAGATACTTTACTAGTGTTTTCAAGATACTTTACTGGTTTTTTCGACATAATTTAATGGTGTTTTGCAGATACTTTACTGGTGTTATTTAGATATTTTACTGTCCAATATACAGGCAACGATAATCTAGACCGTTTTCCCGGCAAAGAAATCTACCGAATTTGTGCCCGGTGAATATTATTAAACCCCTGGTCATGCGCAGTTGCTTTACCGAAAGGGAAAATTTTTGTCATGGTCCTCTCGTCTTTGATAACCCAGGATGACGGCGCAACCACGCAGCATTTCATGGTAAAATTATACCTGTTAAATGCGATCAGCTCCCCCTTCCACTGAGCAAATGCTTCGTGCTGAACAACATGATGTTTACCTAAACACAAGTGAAATTTTTTCCATTTATTTGCTAATCATGTTTTCAGGTGATAATTTTGATATGCATGCATGTGTGCAAATGTAGAAGGAAAGTAGCAGTCATAGTCTACTTCTTCTTCCTTGTCGCTTATTATCAGCTATGTGTAAAATCACACACAATGATTAGCGAGACTTGACTGGTGTTTTACGCCGTAATCAGTAGTATTTTACTTATACGACGGCAGGCAGTATTATGGTGGGAGAAAACCGGGAACACCCCGGGGGAAACCCATGACCATCCTCACGTGCGGCAGGAGAGGAAGCCAACATGAGTTGGACTTCACGTCACGTGGACCGCAGTAGGGATAGCACCTCATTATGGATTAGCAAAAGTATTTTAGCTGTATTTTCCCTGCAATTATGTGGACGCCCAACGTATGAATGTGTAGAGATAGCGGTGTTACAGGTTACTGACGTCACTGAATTTTAATAGCCAGTCTGGCTGATTTTACAGAGAGCGAGATACAGGTGGCAAGTTAAAAGAAACAAATTATAACGTATAGAATTTCGCATGTACACTATATTTTTCTCGCCAACATGTATCAGTCTTAAACAGCATTATAATGTTAATTAGACAAAGATGAAGCCATTGATTTCGACGAAAATTATACACAGACCCTTAGAAACGATCGCTGACTGGAGGAGAATTCACTGATAAAGGAACGTCACAGAAATCTAATCTTTAATAAAACACTGTGACAGTCATAGAAATCTAGTCTATTATAAAACGCCGTGAAAGTGACAGAAATGTAATCTATAATGAAGCGCTGTCAGTCAAAGAAATGTAATCTATAATAAAACGCTGTGACAGTCACAGAAATGTATTCTATAATAAAACGTCAAGACAGTCACAGAAAACAGACATGATAACTACATGACTGTCTCACCAGTAAGTATGTATTACTTTGTATCACCAGTAAGAATACATTACTTTGGCTCACCAGTAAGTTTACATTACTTTGGCTCACCAGTAAGTTTACATTACTTTGGCTCACCCGTAAGTGTACATTACTTTGTCTTACCAGTAAGTATACATTACTTTGTCTTACCAGTAAATATACATTAATTTGCGTCACCAGTAAGTACGTTGCACCGTTTGCACGCGTTACTTCTTCATACACGACAGAGCCGTTGTCTGGGAAAGTAAGAAATGTTAACCCCGGTAATGTACATATCCTACAAATGTAAAATCTAATCTTGTAATTGCCATCTTCATCATATCAAGCCAGACACTGCGTGTCTTGACTCCGTTTTCTGCCTTGATCAATCGACAGTACGAATCCAATCCAGCCGGAACTTGAAAAGCCGTCATCGTTACCCAATTACATACTTGTCCGCTCGGATTGGCAAGGAATTTATGCATATAGTAAATTTTAAACCTGACAATCAAATACAATGAAAGCCCTTAGACACATTGCAAGTTGACCGGGCCATGTATCTGTTCTCCAGCACGGTATCGTAGCCAACAAAGAACATTTAATTCAGAGTACAAAGGCACAACGGGTAATTAAGTCTGGCCTGTGTCGCCCTGGTCTTGCCTCTACGACCGTAGGCCGACCTGTTGAATGATCAAGAGGTTTCATGCTATTCTTTCTACATGACTGAACGCTTCAAGAAGTATGTTGGCAACACGTCTTGATATGACAGCAGGTCAGCATATGTTTGTTTATGCCGGTTTTCTCCCCATCCTGAGAGGTGTGGAAATTTCTTGTGTCTCGTAAGATTTTGACTGCCATCCGCTGTGTGCGTGGACTCGCGTTGTTTTGCCTTTGCTGTCCGTCAATTAGGGGCACTGCTATTTGATTGGATAATATATTTACATTAATAATCATCAGCTATCGAGGTGGATCGGTTATTTCTGCCTGCTGGATCAAGGCAGAAAACGTAACTATAGGCGAAGTGTCTGACTTGATAAAATGAAGATACTGAGGAGGCAATTTAACACGTTAGCCTATGTAAGCCTAATTATTGTTGTGTAGCCCTTGGTAGGCCTTGCAGACCACGTGTAATCTGAGCGGGACGACACGTTGGTGTTGACGCTAACTTGATGTCATATCTATGGCCTTGAACGTTATCACTTTAGGAAAAACAAAACAAAACTAGCCTCAGATATGGTATGTAGTATTTTTACTGTTGACCGTTCCATTAATTTTTGTGTTTCTTTTACCTTAAGAAATATATGTAACAATTACAATGCACCTTGTCCTAATTTCTTTATTTTTTTTTAATTATAAATCATGCATACTTGACAAGTACTTGACCAGTATTGTTAATATACAGTTTATTTCATCCGCAGATAACGCCATGAAAGTGATAGCAGCCAGCCTTGTTGTCATGACGATTCTCGTGCTTCTCGTATCCCATGGCAACTGCAATCCACTGAAATCGTACGGTTTACAGGCTTCAGACGGCGCTGACAGACAGGTGCGTTCAATAAGAATTTCCTTTACATAGCTTCGTGTTCTAACATGGTATTTCGTGATTAATAAGAATAAAAACGTAACGGGGTATCAGGGTTACGCACGACCATTTGCTAACCAACACTGTCCTGTCTGTCTTGGTTTGACTCCCTACGCCGTAGTCGTCTTTATTGTGCTGGTGGACTAAGCGTCCAGGAAGCCTGGTCAATTTGCATTGTTTTTAGGTTATCGTGTCCATCAATATGTGTTAAATGTGATGACAAATCAGCACTTTGAATAATTTTAGACCAGCGGCGTCTAGTATATTGCGTTTGACACAAATGCTTTTTTTTTACCTTATTTTGGGTAAACCATAGTGAACGGGGGCTTGCTTTTGTTTCTGCCTAAATACTTACATGATCAGTCGGAATAAAACCCTGCGATAAATGACAAGAGGCGTGATTTCACCGGTAATGTGTGTAAGCTAGATGGCTTGTCAGGTGTCTGGCAAGACGGTGGTTCTCGTTTGTATCGTCCTCTTATTAGCCTTGCCGGCGTTAAAAAAAAAAATCGATATATAAATCAATGAATCAAAAAAATAAATTAGTTCAATCCATGAATGAATAAACATGAATTTTATCACGTGTGGCAACGTATTAAATACCCTATTGGGTTTTCAAGATTCAATTCAGGCAATTCATTATTCGGTACTCAGTCGAGATGAAGAAGAGCCACCGATGTGAAACATACTACTATTGTGCTTTTAGTTTAAAACTGGATGACAAATTGAACACCAGTACTTCAGATTCAAGTATTAATTCATAAACATAAGTTATTTTATGCTTTCAAATTAACTATACAGCTGGTGACGTCACAAGTGGTACTGGCCTTCGCCTATGACAATTGAATTTTAGTTTTAATTTCCAAATAGAAATCGTGCTGAAACTGTTTGCTGTTATCAACTTTCAAACAAAACAGTTAACTTTAAGAAAGCAGTTTTCCTATGTCCATCTTGAAGTGGTATTTGGTCATTTTGCAGTGTAGCTGGGAAGCTTGTTTTAAGGCAACCTATACAACACTTCAAAATGATGAGCTCAAATCACGTTGCTTGACCTTAGGAAGTGTACACCGATCAAATTTTCTGGGTACCCCAACAATCAAAGGATTTCAGGATATGAGAAGCCAGTAAATTGCGACTGTTAGCTCCCATGTAAGCCACAAAAGGCATGCCACACACGCACGAGTGGCGGTATTCATCTGACATACCTCTAACTCCGCTCGTGCGGCTCTCCACGCCCGACTTGGATCATTGCCAACTTTACCTTTGGCACCTGCGCCACCCATGTGAGCTGGCTTATAATGAAAGACACCACTAGACCAAATGTTATAAGTATCGATAAATAATTCCGTTCATAGGTCAATAAACTTCACTTTTTCGTGGTGTACGATAACCGAGATATCGCATTTTAAAGTAAAAACGCTCACGATCTCAAAGATATTTGTACCCAGGAGATGGCATCTGTTTCCGTTGTGACGTCAACCGTTCCCAGTTCAAGTTTTACCATGTTGAGGTAGTGTTACATCAGCTGTTTTCTTTCTGATTATAAGAAAATTCTGATATACTTCAAAGCCATTTTCAACGAGAATGTGGTAGTGGAATACGTATGGGGTTATTCCTCAATATCTCAACCAGTAGGCCACAATGCGCGGCCTTCTGTTGTAATAATAAACGGGACGCACTTTGCACGACAAAGAAGTGTCTCGCCTGTAATAGTGAAAAGCAAAGGGAACGGATGACGTGACATCGTGTTTCCGGTTTCTCGAAAATAGCGTATTTTTTCGTAAGAATTCCTCATTAAAAGTCGATTTATAGAGTTACCAAGCACGTCATTAAAAATGGCTATGTCCGTTCAGCTTTGTATAAAGCCTTCTTGTAAAATCATTTTGTTTATATTTTATGTCGTCTTTTTTTTCAACGTATCCTCAACTCCCCCACCCCCATCCCCACCCTATACCCTCTCCTCGACGTTGAGAGACCCGGGATCAATCCCAGGTCGGGTCATATCAAAAACTTTAAAAATGGTACTTGTTGCCGCTTCGTTTGGTGCTGAGTACTGAGAGGTTACAGCAAGGAAAGAGGACTTGTCGGCCCGGTGTCAGTATAATGTAACTGGATGGGGTGTCATGACTTGTGTCTTCAGCATGATGTTCCAGTGGCGGCAGCACTTTGGCCTCATGGACTGGCGCTACAACAAGGAGACACAATACAAACATTCTGAGGACTCCTCGTTGTCATATATAACTGAAAAATTGTTGAGGACGACGTAAAACCCAAGCATGCTTACAAGCATACATACACCTTGACCCCCCGACATCTTGGCGCTGGTCAAAATAGCTGTACAAGATTTGCCAGTGGTGGCAGTGGTATAAAGCGAGTGAAGCAGGCTGCATACTGATTTGTCCGATCGGGGCACCAACGCTGAAGAGAGATGCCATGTCAGTAACTACCTTTTGGTGGATCGGGGGACTTGGGGGGGGGGGGTAGAGGAAACACGACCGGCGATAACAGTGGGATATTTGATTGTAATAGCACTGCAATGTTCGGTAGCAGCAACGGTGGGATATTTGGTTGTTATAGCAATCGAAAGTTTGACAGTGAGGACAGTGTGTGAATCACTGTACTCTGACATCTCGTAGTGACGACATCGAGCCCTCTCCCGGTCCAGCCGCACAGAAGACCAATCGACTGTACGTGTATACGAATTGCGTAGTAATTTTGGCGACATCGCCTGATTAGACATCACACGATTAGAAAATCACTTGATTAGACATCACCTGATTGGACATCACCTGATTAGACATCACCTGATTGGACATCACTTTATTAGACATCACCTGATTGGACATCACCTGATTAGACCTCACCTGATTGGACATCACCTGATTAGACATCACCTGATTGGACATCACCTGATTAGACAATCGAATCGTGGAAGGAATGGAGTCAGAAAGCTTCTCAGGACATCGCGACTCGGGGAATACCACGTATTGATATGGTCTTCATTTCTTTTGATTTTATTTACGAGTGCCGGTTTCTCGTTTCTACGTAGATCTACTAGATTTTTTGCCACCATTTTATAATTGTGTAAAAAGTCTATTATTCTTTGTTCCGGTTGATCAGGCTTCCAGAAGATGTAGAATTGGTTCATTTTCACCACCCTACACAGGCCTTAAAATAAGGTTCGATTATGGTAACCCATGTATAGGTTACCACTTGTTGATGGTTTTGGCGAATAGGTTACCACACGTAACACAAGAAAGTGAATTACAGACTGCTTTGACCGCTATAATAATGACCCTAAATTCTGTCCATATGTGAAATCCGACAAAATCTGAAACTGTTGACTTTTTTAATGTTTCTTTTTTATTTTACCAACATGTTACACTTGTCTTTTTTTTTATTTAAATTTCAATGAATAAACTCTTATGTTGTTTGTTTTTTTTACCATTCAGGTAAGTGTTATATACATTAACATACCGCTGATATTTGAAGGAAATACTGCAGGGTGTACATCTCCGTGTACATATGGTCCAACACAAGCCCAGAGGAAAACCTCAATGAAAAATGTTAAATAAAAGATACAGTTACATTTTGTTCAGCAGCTCTGCTGAGTTTTCAAAGCTCCATTAACAAGAAAGGTTTTCAATTATCTTTTCAGCTGTCAAAGAAAGCATTTATATTAATATGTAGTGTTTATGACTGACAAGAAATGATACAAATGCAACGCTATTACAGAGATCATGAGATTCTTTGACGCAGCAATATCAGTTGAAATGTGACAATTCGCAGTGCCTTTGGACTGAATTGTTTTGCACACAAATATGACTAGAACCATGAAAGAAGTGACACACACTTACAGAAAATATGTGAATGAACAGAAGTTATTTGCAATGTCTCTTGACTGAATTGTTTTTCACACACAAATATGACTCGTCAAACTGCAAGTTTACCTTTACATTAAGGTAAGAAAACACTTTGGGGTAGAACTATGAGATAAATTTTGATTCGTCGGAGCTGCTCTCGTCACTTAAAGCAGTTATCCCGTCATTTTCCTGGTCTATGTCTGTCCTGCATAAAAATGACAAATTCATCGTTGGTTGAAAGACTGTCCAATGATTTTGGGGCCCAGGAGGCACAGGAAGTACATGCTACTTCCTGAGGCCAAGGAATCCACACTGGTCGACGAAGGACGTTTCTGTGGAACAGAGGAGCTTCTCCTCTACTTGCTGCTCAAGTACAGGCTACAGGCCTTGTCCACTAGCTTAGCTTCATAGGTAGGGTCACAGGAGATTAACACAGGGATGTTCAGCCTGAGGACCCTGAGGTTATCCAGCACTGAATTACTTGTACAGAGTCTGGAATTTCTGAGGAGGCGATTGAGCAGACTGAATCCCCTCTCCACGACGGGACGAAGGCGTGATCAGAATGAGCTCAATAAGGAGAAGAATATGTGACAGCTCTCCATGGCAGTGCATGTAAATCTGCTGGCACATTGACACTGGGTTAGTGAAATGCCTGTTTTTGGACTGAACAATTTGTTTGGGTGTTCTCCATTCAGAAAGAGCCTGATCCAGTGAGAATTTGTGAAACTTGAAAGGCCTACAGAAATGATTGGCTATTCTTTACACTTCACACACCCAGTACTGTTTGTTTGAAAAATCCCACTGGGAATGGCCAACAATTTTGAAATCTGTGAATATTTCCTCCTTGAAAGATTCCATTCGCTGTTGTATGTGATCTGAAATCGAGGGTGTCAACGGTTCTTTGATTTTTGTCACAGACTGCTTTCCCTGAGCTACTTTTTTCAGTGTATATCTTTC